>SNQN01000073.1:175762-196940 GCA_008642245.1 Bassia scoparia | reverse complement strand
ATCATTCACGTGCGAATACGTCGTCAAACTACTTAATTCAGTGTCACATCCTCTTCCAACTCCATCGAACTATTGCGTTTCAGCAACTGTCCATTCTTCGCGTGGTAAATTTCTCCAGAATCATCATCTGGAGCAGAGAGAGTATATGTTGAATAGAGCCATAATTTTGTGTCTTCATTATGAAGATATGTGGTCAATCACCGAAAAAAATTAATGTCTGAGTGGAATAAGAAGACCTTGCAAAGGGAAATCATAATAGCTGAAATATTATAAAAAAAATTACCATAGAATAAACTCTACTACCCCAAAGAAAGTTGTGAATATTTGGCTTAGCCGATTAAGATTCTCAGATTGTAGAACCCGCTACAATTCCAAAATGAAGTCCCTATCAGACTAACGGAGGTAGACTTGCCTTAACGGCCCTATGATAAGTCGGAGCGTTGAACCAGCATATGAAAAGATGGGCCGATAACCACAACCACCCTAGTGCCACATGCTATCCCAAAGATAGCTAAAATGACTACCTCTCGATTGGTTACCCAGAGAGACAGGCTAATCAAAGAAGAGCTGCGAGCATGCTCAAAATACACGTCAAGTTGGTTGAAGAACGGATATTACCTCCATTCTGATTATTGGTCCAGCCACTAAATCCAGAGCATATGCACCAAGTCACGTAATACTGAGAAGTCACCCCTAACACACTCTTATCTATCCAAGTAGGATTCTAAAAGCGAGTCATCTTTCCTCAAATACTTGCCAAACAAACTTGTCACTAGACTAGGACCTGTTTCAGATCTTGTTCAATCTGCGAAGAATTGAGCAGAGAGAACTCAAGCAAAAGGTGAAGACCTTATGCAGTACAGTTAGAAGAATCAGTCCTTACCAAAACTATCACACTATGTTTACCACCCGCCTTACAACCTGCATAGTGTTCCTTATTACCGACAAGCCAGCGTTGAAGACTCTTGTACATTTCCCGTTTATGTACCATAACTCCGCTGTGAGAATTCTCTGATACTCATCAACTAAATCCCGTACAAAGTACTAATTCTACATAACCTTCCATCCTATACAGAACCCAAGTGCAGATAAGGCAAATTCAACAATCCAAACCAAATTCTTTCCAAATACACAGATACGGAAGAAGAACCATCTTCTATCGTTGTTGAACCTTAGAGAGAATCTACTCATATGCTTTATACCTTGCCGACAAACCGCATGCTAGACCATTCACACTATTCCAGCATAGACTAATCTAGGGTCAAATGCTCTATCATAACTTTTTTGCCATTTTGACATAAGTATGTATTCCCAAATAGAGTTGATAAAAGGGAAGCCAAACTAGACCTAGGTATGCCAATTTTCTGATTCATATAAGCAGCAGTAAGCATTAAGATTTTTTGAAGAAGGCAAATAAAACTGTTTGAAAGATTGCCTTGCAATCTAGTTGGCCCCAAGTTTGTTTTGAGTTGCTACATGCACTATATTCCACATGAAGAGAAAAATGGCCTCTTGAAAAATGGGCCGAAAAAGGTAAGTTTTCTAGGCTAAATGTTTTCCAAATGGTTTCAACATATTATTAGATTGACTTTCAACACTTCGTGGCGCACTTCTCTACGAATCCTCATGTGTAGGTGGATTTCTTGACGTAATAATTTTTTCTCTGACTGGTTTCCCTACGATTCAAAAAAAGCTATCAGACAACAGACACCTCGTGTGACAGCTAATAAATATAGCACAATCAAGCTAGGACTTTCTAGAAGCTTTCTATATGTCGAATAAGTGAGTGAATTTTCCACCCTAATATTTCTAGTAAGAAGAGAGACTAGTTACCAAGCGGTATGCCCCGCCGCTATGGTCGTTCTATCTCCTCTCCTCGAAGTGCGAACGCGAGTTCAGCAACTGATGGGCACTGAGGATTTAGGGCTTCGGTGGCTTTGTATTGCTTTCACCAGAAAGGATGTCATTTGATATGCATCTAAAGTGTGCAAGTTTTCAAGCCACAAGAATGTAAATGAGCCCACAACATGCCAACTATAGACGAGACCTGCACTTTACTACAGCAGGCTATACGACCCTCTAGACTCATAATGCTTCAGGTATTGTGTTCAAATCAATATATACATAGAGATGTATACATAGATTCCTCACAATTGATGACCTTCCCAACTGTGCAAACCCAGAATACAGTGTGGTGAGGTGGCCAATGAATGCTAACAAGTCAGTTAAGCCCAAAGGAAGAGGAGAGAACAACTAGTCTACAAATAGAGGCCAAGAGCACAACTTTTACCTATATGCAGGATCTATATAATGCACCACAATTGAACTCGAAAAAATACTATAATACAGAAATCATTCAATATCATTATGAGATACTACGATTACTAATATCTCCTATAGCGAAGTGAAAAAGTAAATCAACAAAGCAAATAAAAAATGCTTCAAATTGGTCTTAATTAGAGTTTTCAAACTACCACCTATATAATCCATGAAAACCTGAACACATGCGCGGTCGGGCTGTTGTTTAATGAAGTGCATTCCAGAAAGGATCAGAGGTTGGAGCTCGTGATGTGACGTTCTTTCAAGTGGGACCCTCCACCACCCAATGGATGGGCAGAATCGTCCATTACAAAAATGTGGGGGATGGAGTGGCAGGCGTGAGGATATAGCCAAGACACATAGACACATCATCGCCAAGGTCCAACAGATTGGCCCCATCTCCGCTGGTGGGTTACTAAGTTTTCATCCCATCCCGCTCAGCATGGCGATACCATCATTGAATCCAAATGTAGGGCGGAGGGTGGATACTATGGGATTGGGCGGGTCTCCTACTTGACCCGTCCTCTCTATACAAGAATCACTTCAGCCTATACTACACTCTCTTCCAGTATAAAATGTGCCAATGACCAAATGATAGCGAAAAATTGTAACTTGGTTAATAGTAATTTAATAATGAAGATATGTTAAATAATAGGAAGAGGAATTACTAACAACACATTAGAATTGATGGGCCACATGGCTGCATTACATCAAAGGGTAAAAATAGATGAGGTACGTTATGAGATGTAAAAAGGAATGGTGAGAGAGTGCATCTATGTTATAAATGATTAATTCCTCAAAGATTATTCACGAAATAACAATGTCCACCATCCGGTATATATTTTTTAATTGAGCAGCGTAGCTTCACTGGTTCTCCTAAAGCCAACCTCTTCCTCGGTGATTTTTGAGCAGGAACAAGGACAATACTCCATTAATTGCTGCCTAAAAAATGGAGAGAACCCAACTCGATTATGCAGCCGACTCCCTTCTTTTTAGTATCTG
Source organism: Bassia scoparia (assembly GCA_008642245.1). Taxonomy (NCBI): domain Eukaryota; kingdom Viridiplantae; phylum Streptophyta; class Magnoliopsida; order Caryophyllales; family Amaranthaceae; genus Bassia; species Bassia scoparia. The sequence goes on along the minus strand of SNQN01000073.1, from coordinate 193,619 downwards.
CGACTCTGCGCAGATAGTACCGATAGATATGATATAGGGTGTCCAATCAGTATTTCTTACCATGTTATAATATGACTATTTCACCATCAAATCATCTAAGCGAAAATGATAATATAGTCACAAATGAGACACAGTCCGTGTAAATCCAATACCATTGCACCAAATGGAGTGACATCCTGGTGATAGCTTCCTGGTTTCCCAGAGCCCAAGTGGAAAGGTGTAAGCTTTCTGATTCTCGTAGATCGTTCCCTTTGGACGCATGCCCCTTTTTAGTAAGTGAGATGTAAGCTGAGGGCTTAGCGTCTGCACAAACATCTCGCAACAAAGTACAAACCTTACGAAACTGATTTGGCATTTTATGCCATTAGGGCTGTACAGAGAGTATTCTACCAGTGGGGTCTGGATCGTAATCAAATCGGACCAATCCGATTTTACAGTTTGGTTGATTACGATTTATAATTAATTTACATTTGGTTTATAACTTTTTTTATTCCCTGAATATCGTGCGCGTGTTTACGGTGTGTGATTTGGTTTTATGAATTCAAATACATTTCAATAACCTATTAGAATACCAAATGAAATCGCGCATTGAGAAGGAGCCCATTGTTATAGACCCAAGTTCCGATAAGAATTCTCATATAAATATTTATATAATTAGTTATGGACAATTTCAAGCAGATATTATCAAATCCCACTAAATCATTATTGTGGCATAAGATATAGGCTAGACAAAACAAACTTTGTAGTTATAAAGGAAAAATGGGTCATTGAAGAATAAGAAGCCGAATCATAATGAAAAGGCCTACTGAGCTCAGGAAAATATGCATGAGTAACAATGGTGCGTTGTGCTGTGTCAAATTGTAAACCACAAGGTTAAAAGAGTTTATCCAAATGGTGCTATTTCAAACGACACTCTATCAGAACGTTACACAGTCTTAAAGATATTTCATATTATTACGAGCTCAAATTTCCTATTGACCCATATTAATACTTGCAATACTAGATAGTGCACTGGATGTGTTGTCACTGACCTATTTGATATTTACTTTGTAAAGCCTCCAACTCTTCTATCGAGTAACCATATATCCCTTACGTGCTAAATATTCGTTATAGCCAGAGATCGACCCAGTAATCTTTATTTGTGTTCCTCGAGAGCGTGCGTGGAGAGAATTAGTCTATGATCTTGCACACACTTCGTTCAAGCTAATCAATGAGAGTGTGAACATATTTAGACACCAATCCTGGTTTAGAAGATGGGGAAATAGAGGTAAATTATCTTATGCTTGTTAACGAAACCGTACAACACACAAGACAATGCCCCCCACCCAATATTACTCGCAACACCATAATAGCCAAATTATTAATTTACACACACCCTCATTATCGGCAGAGCGCTTCAGTAATGCTAGCTAGGTTGAATTGTAATTTCGGGTCCCTAATAGAAATTCCAATTGGGCCATTTGCGTGGAGTACAGCGACGAAATTTGAGTTTATGGTCTTTGTTGGCACTCAAACCGACACAGCCAAACCAACTATAAGCAGCAGTTCAAAGGAAGGATACACCATGGCAAGCTTTCTGACTAACTTTGGAGGACCTTATTCAAATTCAATTCCCAAAGCATGCTGGAATATCAGACTAAATGAGCTAGAGGCACGGAAATTGCCAATATATGGAATTCAGATCCAGCTAAAGAATGGTATTATGCTTAGCTCACAAATCTTGTAATACAGATAGGCACTCATTTGATTAAAAGATAGGTGAAACCCACATTGTAAACAATGATACATAATTAGTGTTCCATCCTACTATAATACTGAGGATCGATATTTTTGGTGCTCATGTCCCTGTAGATAAATTGTTATGTTCTCACGTGCATGTACTCATTTTTACCTGAATAATTGTTTCTTAAAATAGGATGGAAATATTTTCCCTCTTAGAAAGAAACATAAACCCTACTCTACTAAAGAGGCTACGGTTACCACGCTGCGTGAAAGAGCCACCTGTAAAAACCCTACCTACTTAAAGAGCTAGATACCAGGCTGGTGAAGAACCACCCTGGTAAAAACACCTACTCTTATAAAGCTAGGTTACCAGGTGTGAAGAGCACACCTGTAAAAATCCTACTCTTTCTACAGAAGAAACCCACTGCACAGTTCCTAGAGATAGAATCATGGGTAGAGTGCACACCCGTATGTACCTTATTCGTAGAAAAAAAATGGTTAAAGTCAAAAGGAAATGTCCAGAGCATGTCCACCTGGTTAAATCATACTCCATTATTATACAGAGATAAGATCTGCCGATTTGTCCACAGTGTATATCTCATTTCGTCTAGATCCATCCTTGAAGTGCATAAAATAATTCGTTACAAATTACTTAATCCTAACTGCTTTTACAGAATACTATTCTTCCATTTCAGTATTGTTAAACCAGGCTCACCCATATAGAAAATTTAGCACACGTCCTGAGGAAACCCGCTCTTCTTTACAGAATCATGGTACCAGCATTGGTGAAAGAGCCATCTAGGTCAAAACACCAAATCATTTAATAGAGATAAATGTTCACTGTGTTAGATTTTAGCTATGTAACTTGTTAATGTTAGTCCTAAGTACTAAAACTCCCACAAGCTAATACTGTTTTTTTCTAATCGTAATTGTTGTTATTCTTTTTATTTAGCTTAATAATTATAAAAGAAAATTAGCAATATATTACTGAACAGTGAAACAAAAAAACATAACTATAACTATTATATGTTTTAAAAGGATAAATTTTCACAATAGACTGCCGAAACAACATCTAAAAATTAATATGAACTAAATACATTCCTAAAAAAGGTATAATTTAGGAAGAAAATTGTATTCATGAAAAATTGTTTTCCACTTTCCATGAAAATAATCTACAACTGAAATCTTTTTTACACACAATCAAATGGACCCTAAACCTAAAATTTACTTGCCCTGTTTACTCAGCATATTAATTTTCAAACTAAAAAATTAAATAGTTAAATATTTATATCAAGATAGATCATGTTTTTCTTTGGGTCAGCAAGTAAGAATATTATTGCAAATAAAAACAGTTACAACCAAAGATCTGTTAGCCCCAACAAAAACAAAGGCCACCACTAAGATGTTCATGCCACCCTGTAATGCACCAGCGTCATGTGTTGTGTACATGGTTATAACTGACAATCAACTGAACTAACTAAATAGAGCTGAATTAATTGAATGAATGGAGTTGACACTGAACGGTACCATTTAGTCCAATATGTCTAATTGATTTGATTGTCATCTGAACTTGTGCCAAAACATGATAAAATATAATAGAGAAGTCTACAAATCACTCCTGGGTAATATTTTGAAACATTAAAGTCCAGGCTCCTTAATAGAGTGCAACTGCTAACAACGCGATCAAGTCGGTAATTCCCAACAGAACTAGTGTAGTCGTTAAATAATAAATCTAAATAAATTGTGCTCAAAATAGGCTATCGTATATTAGTGCGTTAATTGGGGTCCAAAATTAGTAGTTATCCTGAACCTGTCAATGGTATTTATAAATCATATAAATATGCATTCTTTAAGTTTGGATATTGCCTGAGCAATTTTTTTGATCAACTACCGATTAACTAATTATTTCTAGCATCAATAGCACTTATATAGAGGATTGGCTATTTCTCTAAGATTCTGAACTTTTGTAGTTATATGACAATCTATTGATGCTTTTTTGAAATTCTTATATTCGAACATACTCGAGAATACTATGACAAAGTTCTTTATCTAGGTATTTGAGGTCAAGAGTTTGTTGTGTGGGACAACTAGTACCCCTGGTATTCATCACACTGCAAAAATTTCCTTATCTCTATTGTGTAATAACACATATTTCATACCAGGAATTTATTGGATTATGGATTCGTATGTGTGGTCACAAACGTCGACTGTATATAGCAATGCATATGGTATTCTCGATAACTATATATAATGCAGTATGATTATTAGCACAGCTACTTGACCCTCTAGTGGGCATTTATTTGTATACATAAGTTTGCAGCGTTTAGCATGCCATACTTAGCGTCTCTCCAAAAAGAGGGTCCAATGTTTACAATATAGTGTGGCCAAAGCTAACCATGTTTTCTCACGCAAATCTTAAAGCTATCAACTATTATGACAATTTCATGATGCTTAAGCAAGCCACACAATATTCACTGCGTCAAAATTAATTGTTTTTTGAGAGCGATTAAGTGTTAATGCACACATATGCAGACAAATGAGGATGCGAGAATTTAAAAAGATAAGCATAAATCAAAAGCGCAGATCTCAAGGTGAGAGAGTCACTCTCCAACTGGAACTTGTAAGCACCCACTACCTTCATCCATTCAAGCTTAGTATAATACTCCACCCATTTGTTCGCATCGACTATGTGCTTAGGCAATGTCTCTGGGCGACTTCTCGCTCTTCATGAGCATGCCCTTCCATACTAGCCATCAGCTCTTTTTTGTCTAAGATCACCCGTTGCCACTCTTCCTACTTCCTGCTGTGAATGGCTCACACTGTATCATCTCTCAAGAGTATGAACAGCCTTTTTCATGGGTTAACAGTCACATCTCTATTGACACACATAACTGGTCATACCTCTGTGTTGGTATCCTATACACGTCAATTCACCTCAATCGGACTAAGATCTAATTCCTGAGCGAATGTCTCTGATAACTGGATCAGGAAAGACGATCCTCCTATGCACTACGAGCTCGTATTTGCATTACGTTTATGATTCTGACAGTCATCTCAGCTGTCCATCTGTGTATTTAGCGTGTTTCTCTAGCTCCACCTGAGTACAATACACCCTATGGGTTAATATTATATTCAGGTTCAGTTGTATTAAGTTGAAATAAGATTTTATATAGTTCGAAACTATAACCTAAGTAATCCAGATATGGTATTTCCACATTACCCATTGCCTCTGTTTGGACTGTATCTGATCCTCAGAGCTTGGGTTGAAAGAAGTCTAGTGGAGCAAAGTCTGGTGGTACATTCACAGGGGGTAATTCACCAACACCCACGCTTCCAGAGCTTCCTCAACTTTGGGACCAGCCAGAGGATCCACATGCCTGGCACACCTGAAGCTAACCAACCAGTATAGTAAATAGCTGTTGTGAATCCTCCTGATCTTCAGTTCTCATGTCGCTGCGGGTGCCTCAAACTCTTCGTAAATCTACCACATGTACCATCCCTTTAGGCTGGCTCTTTCCCAAGGACGGGAGTTCTCCAGAGTCTTCTTATGGGCTACACAATATAAAAGACTCAACTGATACTCGTGATGTGATTGTCCCTAAGTAGTTATCATCAATCTATCCCTACCTCAGAAGCGGACTCAATCCAAAATTTCGTTACATCCAATCTCCTATTTTCCATCTTACCCCATAGGTCCTAAGTGCTCTCCTTTCTCTTTTCATTTTCCCTCACACACTCACACGCAGCCATCGCGCATATTATATTAGTCTACTATGAGCACCCTGTAGCTCTATCCAAAATCGCGTTCTCGGACACACCTACATTAAGCATGAGAGGCTCTCATCATTATGAATCTGTTCATAAATCTGATCTCCCTGTGATAGCTACCGACACTGACTCGTAACTTATATCGATGACTAATAATTCCTGTACAGAAAAGGCAGAGGTGCAGACAAGTAGGAGTAATAGACATTTAGGTTAGTGAGCATGCACTCATACATCAGTAGTAGCTATGTACACCAATATTAGACAAGATCAGATCACGAATCAACCAATAAAAACAACCACATTTATCCAGTAACCTATTTAAAAAGTAAAATTGAATTACAATCAATAAGCCAACCCAAAACAACAAACTGCAAATCTAATCTTACTTTTATAAGAGTGACAATAAGTGTATGCTGACTTATAGTGGAAAATGGATGCAAAGCAAATTCAGGATATATCAAAGTTTATCTAGAGTGACCAAAATAATCATAATTCGGTAATGTATCTCACGAACGAAGAGGTGGTTAGCCACCCCCTATGACTATCCATGATGGCTTGTTGTACCTACATAAGGGAGGACTTGGCCATGGAAAAGCAGGTTCCTAGCAACCTAGTGCTTATCCTCAATGTTCTAGTTTGGCTGCCAAGAAAATCCCCTGTATAGGGAGACTTTCTGGCCTCCACCACCAAAGCAATTATTACCTATGAACTAAGTGACCACATGACACCAGCCACTAGCTGAGCACGCAGCATGAATGTTATGTGGACGTATTGCTTGTAATAAGGAGCGAACTTATTGCGTTGCTTTGATCACGCATATGGTGTTTGGTGCGGATTGCGTTTCAGATGCTATTTGTTATGTTGTTATTGGATGGCTATATTGATTGTATATGCGAAGTAGTTTGTGTTGAGATATGTGTATAAAGGTATTGTTCGCGAATAGTTTGTGCGTGCTGTCTGATACGTGAATAGTAGATGCTGAATAACGCGCATAGAAAATATATAAGTGAAGGCTGAGATAGATCAGTCACAGGAAGGAAGGATGCACTTAACGGTCTGCCCCCTGAGAGATCTAGTATCTGAGAGTAATAATGTAACTATGGTGAGAGGTGTATGACTAAGTTCACTCGTTGTCATCTTTTGACAGAGGTCAACCACCACCTTGTACAATTCCTAGCACATTTTGTAAAATTTCAGTTGAATATAATCCCAAGACTTCTATTTAACACAAAGATTATATCTCAGTGTGGCAACACTCTCGATGGCTATATTCTTCCCTTTGTTTTCTTACCTGTTTTGGCCTCTCCTCAATAGCACTCATCACGTCTTAGACTTTATCGGATCACCCAATCTCAACTCTCTCTTACCCTTTCCCAGGGTTGCCACTCATGGATGACGTGGAGAGAGTTCTGACCACCTGAGCCTGATCCAATAGATTAAAACGACTCAGCTGGAACTACATAGACACACCAACGCCTTGAGTATGACTCTATCCTGAGACACCCTCTATATGGTTCGACGAAGGTGTGGTCTACTCTGCCATGCATTAATATATACAGTACTTCGGAAGAAGGTATCCCCTGAACATCGGCGAGCTACTGACCTGCTAATAACTCGGTAAATGATCATCTCGTAATGAACTAAGACCAGAAATGAAGATCTCCCGTTATACCACGTCCCAATGGAGATATGGTAAGCTCTCTGAGGTTCTTTCACGTTTTCCAGAGCATCCCTATTCAGTTCAACTTCAATTTAGTTGTTTTCAATTAATCGTAAATGCAGATGTAGATGTCGTCATAGAAGTATTGTAGCGATGCCTCTTTGATATAGCTAGTTTCTATCCTCTCGTCCCTTGTGATAAGGTGAGAAATTCACACCACAAGCCAATACTGACAGGGTTAATGTGCATGGACCCGCTTCATCTGTATAGAAGTTAATACCTAGTATTTTTTCAAGATCATGAAATTTGTGCTTCATCAAAGACTTCCTCTAGAAAAGAGATCTATGGTTATTACAGATTAGTGTTGTTCTTCAAAACATCAACCAGCTTATTAATGCGAACCTAGAGTGATTTTCCTACGCAAATACTTATTTGCCAATCAAACCAACACTTAAGCAAGGGTCATCCAAATCTTGATCACATCTCATACAGAACACACGCAGCCTCCTAGCATGGACTTAGCTAGATTAGAAATGCTAGCCGCAATGGGTCCTCTTCAAGTTCAGAACCGACCAGGTCAATTGCGTTTCCCCAAGCTCTCCACGCGAAAGAACCTATAGACACGACTTGGACTTAAGCATAATTACGCCATAATCAGTTTAAAATAGGAATATGAAATAGTGCATGATGAAGTATTAGAGAGGTAATGGGTCACCTGGACGAACATTGCAGTGTTGCAATGCTAGACATTACTTCCTGACACACTTCCTCCTAAAATTTCACCCGCAATCCAGAGTCTGCGCCTCAGCCTTAAAGGCCGTCCACACGTAGTCAACAGGTCAAAATGGCCAACAGGTTGTTTGGGTTGTGAAGGGCTCCTACTTTGACCTACGCCTTCCGTCAGAATGCTGTCAACCACGGTCGAGAAAGGTTGTTGCTGTGCGCTCCATCTTGCAGTAGTGAGAACCTGCAGTGTAGTGGAACGATGTACTTCTCTCTCAAGAGCTCCTCTATACCTGGTGTTAACCTGACGAGTCGCGTGTGTTACTCTCTATTAGGTTCTACGCAGTAAGGGTCTCATGCAAGGAACTCCTCAACCACAAGACCATTTGCTGATGCATCCACACGTTTCTTTTTACCACCACGGATAGGAGGTCGCGTTGGTTATCATTGCCAACCCTTCGCCAACCTCCCAAAGAGACCGCCATGTTCGGATGTAATAATCACGTCTATGTCTATACCAGCCAGTCTGGATTTGTGGGCTACCCCAACTGTCGTGCTTTTAACCGAACGAGAGTCCTGAAAACCTGTGTAGGTCACTTCCCAACTCTCAGTGAATTGTTCGCACGCCAGAGCTGACAGCTAATAATCCTCTGACTGGCTCTTTTCTTGACTTTCTGGCCCGCTCCGACTTGCAACAGGCTAATGCCCCAGTCATCTCAAGATAGATCATAACCTAGAAGGGGATGAGTCCTTGTGATAGAACACCTAGTTTACTCCAGTCCAACGCAGTGAGGACATTATGTACACGGCGGATTCTATCTTCCTTTCCTGGAGTTGGAGAATATGACGATTCTTCACATCCTTGTCAATGAAGGTATTGGGAACCGTCAAATCTACCAACTAGCGCGAATAGCTGAGTCAATAAACCGCGATCTCAAATACAATGTTCACCCGCCACCTGATGTCCAACATCCTCATTTTTGAGCCTCTTAAGCCCTCTGATTTTGAGACAATTTTCAGAATTGGTTCCAACCCATACGGCGCCAGTCTGTGGACAGCTTTGCCATTATATTTTCTTCACACACTGATACCTCATACTCACATGATTACAAATTAGGTGTGGCGTGTCAAGGTCCAGGACTATCGGGCTCCTAAAGTTCCCCCTCTCATCGCTTAGGGCTTGTCACGTGCCGTTGACCACATCTGCGCTTTTATCGCGGTTCCAGTCAGTCATCTTCCATGGAACCAGAGTTCGGTGCAAATGCACCTGTCCCCTCCCTTTGAAGGCCTTGGAATTCTCCATCGTCATACCTTGATCTTGGAGCCTCCGCAGAATGACTGGACCTTACCGTTCCTCAGCTCCCTAGGATAGCTGTACGGTCATATTCGCTCTTTTGCGGTGGAGTGAAACCTGTATGTGACTGGCAAGGTTCAGCGTGGCTCTTAGGTCTTGATAGAGATCCTCTACCCAAACTGATAGTCCGGTCTCGATAGAACGACCGAATTAAAGGTCTCGTTGAACTCTTCACTAAGTTCTCCTCAGACAAGCTATCTCACGCATCTACTGATTTGTTCTAGAGCTACTTATATTCTTTTTCTTATCAATTGACTCTGCAATTATTTCCAATCCTCAACCCCAACAGCCGATGTAAGAAAGAGCCAAGAATCGAGATTAGAAGACGATTCTGACATAACCAGGGTCGAGGCACTAATTACTTGTGAATGCATCGCATGTTGAATTCAGTGTAATAGACGAAGAATAAAATTACCGCGTCCAGTCGAGAAGCTGTGAGACAATGATATGCATTAATCCAGACAAAAAGGAAAATTCCCAGCAAGTAGTGTCCATCGACGCAGCAAAGGTATGGAATTGTTACCTAGGAATAGTCTGCAAGTGCAGCGCAACACAGTTGCTCTGAGATCTGCGTTCAGAGAAGAGAGAATTTATATGTTTGTTGGTTGGCATTCTATATTCAGTTTACACTTGTTGAGCGAGAGAGTTGTATAATTGGTCAAAAGTGAATAATCTGATGGGGGTGAACCGCACTATACATACTAGGAGATAACCATCGTCAATGCCTATCACAGGACACTCGAATTCACCCACATTAAACCGCAGATTTATTGGCGTGCGTAATCCAAAACAGTTGGCCAGAAAAGTTACTTGTACACATGAACTTACCGACGATTAAAACTGCCCTCTTCGTCAAAGCTGGCCTGGTGTTGATTGGAAAGTGTACAGGGCCTTAAAAGAGTTCATAAATTGACCAGGTGGCACTACCCCTGGTTAAAATACATGTTGCCAATGTCTTGTCAATTGTTAAATCCAGGACCTGTGTTTAAATTTTTTTGTACTTACCTGGTCCTGATCGGGGGAACTAATTGTTTGTTAACCATTTTTCACAATTGATGAGCCACGGCACCTATTCAGGCCCCAGATCCTCTCCGATGTGTCAAAAACTAGTGTCCAATAAGCCCATTTCGTGACTAGCTGATTCTTGCCCCAGTCAATGGAGTCATAGCCCTTTGTGTCAATCTCTTAAAATTTATTATAAGCTAATAAAGTAATATTTAACAATTTTTGGGGAAAAAATTATCTATTTGTTATAAACCGTAAACCAAACCGCACCAAACCATATTATTATGGTTTGGTATGATTCGGTTTGGATGCTAAAACGGTTTGGTTTGGTTTGGTTTGGCACTCAAACCGCACCAAACCAAACTGTGTTCACCCCTAGGCATTATGTCGGGGTATTATCCTCCGCCTCCCACTGCACAGTTCCTGAGATAGAATCTGTGTAGAGTGCCACCCGTGTACCTTATCGTGAAAAAAAATGGTAAAGTCAAAAGGAAGATTGCGGTGCCGTTTCATTAATTCATTTCCTACTTATCAATTTCTTACAAATTACTTAATGATGACCTATTTTCCATTTTCATTTATTTCTCCCCATTATAAATTACACAAGTTCACTTTATTTTGTTATTGTGTGAATCCGACAAGCTAATACTGTTTTTCTCGTAAGTCGTAATTGTTGTTATCTTTTTATTTAGCTTAATAATTATAAAAGAAAATTAGCAATATATTACTGAACAGTGAAACAAAAAAATCATAACTATTAACTATTATATGTTTTAAAAGGATAAATTTTACAATAGACTGCCAAACCAATCTAAAATTAAATATGAACTAAATACATTTCCTAAAAAGGTATAATTTAGGAAGGAAAATTGTATTCATGAAAATTGTTTTCCACTTTCCATGAAAATAATCTTACAATGAAAATCTTTTACACACAATCAAATGGACCCTAAACCTAAAATTTACTTGGCCCTGTTTACTTCAGCATATTTAATTTTCAAACTAAAAAATTAAATAGTTAAATATTTATATCAAGATAGATCATGTTTTTCTTTGGGTCAGCAAGTAAGAAATATTATTGCAAATAAAAACAGTTACAACCAAAGATCTGTTAGCCCCCAACAAAGGAACCACAGACCCACCTAAGAGTCTAAYGGTCTGTTTACATTAACTGAAATCAACTGAATTGAACTGAATAGAGCTGAATTGAATTGAACTGAATGGAGTTGAACTGAACTGAACTGAATAGAGCTGAACTGAACTGAAAATAAACTAATGTAAATAGGCCAGGCCCTAAGACTAACAACCGACAAGTCGGTCTAAAAGTGCTCAAAATTAGGCTATGTTTTGTTAGTCTGAATTTTTGCTTATATGAACTTTTCTAATATGATCTGATTTGAACTGAAATTTTCTGATCTAATTTGATGATTCGAACCTTTTGTAGTTATTTTTTGTTTTTATCATTTTATGATCCGATATGAATTTTTCTTATTTGATCAATTTTTGTTATCTGATTTGATCTGAATTTTCCTGATKTGATCTGAATTTTTCAGATTATCTGACCTYTACTCTTTTTTTTAATAAGCACTAGAATACTTAAATAAGTTAAATTGAACATAGCCTTAATCACTTAGGCTTTCTAACCAAACTCTTTGAACATCCTCCACATACTTGAATTTAAAAGTAAAAAAAGTCTATACTTAACTTAACATCCCTCTTCACTTATAATACTCGCTTTGTTCCATAATGTTTATGTCAGTTACTGTTCATACGCTTTCCAATGCATGTTTTGTATCGTTTATATCTTTAATTATATATTTGTGAAAATTATAACGATTGAATATTAATAATCTATGCAATAATACGAATCAAACAAGATTCCACATCACTATATTTATTCTTATATATTAGTAGTTATTTGTAAGATTTCCTTTATTTGTGAATAGTTGAAAAAAAAAGAAGTGGCATGAACAATAAGGAACGGATGTAGTAAATAAACAGACCATGTAACTCATTACTTTTGTTTACGTAAATATACATTAAGAAACGTTCTGAAGAAGTAGTTTACTCATCAACGGATTAGCGCAAAGTCTCATTGGGAATCACTCAAACCGTACTGGCGATTTTTTGTATCTTTACGAGGTTAGAGTTAATGTATGAAGCAAGTAGAGTATAATAGAATGATATTGTATTATTGCATCAGATAAAATAAGGACAGGTAAACCAGCTTCTAAAAGGGAGAACATCGTATGAGCTCCCCTACTGGTTCCCTCCCCAGCACAACCAAAAAGGACGAAATTATGACATTCAGTATGTCTCACGACCCCCTACAGAGTTAGATAAGAGTTCTGTAGACTTGACTTAGATTTAATAATCAAATAAAAACATAATTATTAACAGTTGAAACTAAACTTGTCTAATAGGAAGACATCAATATTAGTTCATATAGTTAATCTGTGGAACTGATATGTCGTTGCAGCAAATCTCGAACACTGGAACTGCCTAATAGTGAGCTCAAGAAAACATCCTTGATATCGTCATGATGTAATAGGTTTTGTATATACATCACTCACATAACATAAGGGGAAATCTGTCAACGACGCCTTTAACCTATTGAAAGACTGACCTCCTATAAGAGTACCCATAAACAATCCTTTGATCCTTTCCAAGTATAAGCTTAGAGGCATTAAAGATATCAGAACTTCTGAGAAAAGTGTGCTCATTCCATCAAGGTCCTATCAATTTTAGGCAACGCTTTTCTATATTTTCATTTTGCGTTAGTTTGTCTACTGAATATTTTATTTTTAAAACTGCTTAATATGGAACTTTTCGTTGCTTCAGAACTCATTGTACAACACTCTTGATTTGAACTCATTTAAAAGTGCACAAATTACACCTTTAAGCTTGCCATCCCTAAAAATAGATTGTATGATGAGTGTCACCCAATTATAGACACTCTTCTTTGATATAATGTCATAATTTATCTCTATATTGAATTTTCCAGTATCGAATTGGTCAAAGAATGCATTTAAATTGCACTATAGGTTTGCGGTAACTCTTTCAATGTAGATTAATTCTCAGATATTTCTTTCCAATCTATTGTTAGTCTTCATCTGATTTAAATATAGTAATGACGTTATGGTTAAGCGTTGAATATCGGGCTGTCACAGTATCTGAAATACTTCTGACGATTTTTTCATTGCCAAGTTACATTCTATATAACATCTATTGAAACCCTATGTATTACTCCGATATTTTAGTGTTTCAATGCATATAAGAAAAGTTTTCAATTGTAGACTAGTTACTTAAATACACAAGTCTAAAAGTCCATACAATTTGTAACGCGTTTCTAGTATACAAAGAGCCGCTACTGTACATTCAGTAACTTCAAGTCAGAGGATAGCTTTTCCAAAACGCTTCAATAACTTGCACTTTGGTGGGAAGCATCAGCACTAGCAGCTACACCAATAGCAATGCTCAAGAATCTCTAACGACAGTGTATCATTAAAAAAAGGTTCTCTCACTAATAGCACCATCGACTCTAGATAATTACCATTCCACTATTCCATCTCTATCCCTATAGCTCTCAACTTAATACTTCCACGACATGGGCTTTTGCTATCCATAGCGATGTTTCAAAACAAACAGGAACAGTGATGCTATTTAAATAGCTCAAGATACGTGAATTCCTCGCCTTGATACCAAGAAAAACATTGGGGAATAAAGGAAGAAGAAGGCAAGAGAGAAATTCTTGATTTGACTGAGGAAGAAGAAAACAAGAAAGACACTATCTCCTTCTCCAAGCGACGGAAAAAGGTCGAACAACCTGAAGAGTTGGTCAGATAAAATGTCTGACAATTTCATTCCCATTGGGCCTCGTGTTGTGATTAAGATCAGGGCCAGACTCCCTAAAGAAGTTTCATCAGTGATTTTCCCCAAATTCAAAAGGGATCAAGATCCAAAAGATCAACCATATGCATTTTTGCCATTTACATCTATTACATATTGGACCTTAAGGTGATAAGAGTAGTTAAGAGAATATGTTATGAGTAGCTTCGGTATGTTTTTTATTCTCTGGTTATTATCTTCATTATATCAATTTTTTCTCTTTCTCACTCTCCGCATCTTTCTACCACATAATATACTCATTTCAATGTATATTATCTACAGTGTGAATGTCATCCGATAGATTATTGGTAAAGCATTTGTGCTCTTAATCTAATTAGTGAGTATACCTTGCTCCTATGTTATATATTTTTGAATGTGCATGAGACAATAAAAGACTAGTAATCATAAGCGATATGCGGGCAACGTTGTTCAGGACATTGGTTGAAGGTGGATCATGCACCAGTTGATGCGATAGGTAGACCTATCGCCGTCGCTTGTAAAATTTAGGGGCGACGCATATGCTACCTACTCCACGAGTCGCCTCTTACATGAGAGGCGATGCATCATGCTACTATCGCGTGCCTATAGATGTTTAGCGTCACATGACGGGAGAGGCGCTATGCAAGGAAATACACGACGCTTCGATATCAGGATGTTGGTCCGCAAGAGAACTAAATGGCCGCTGCAAACGTGTAGAGGGAGCGCTCCAGTAACAGTAAGATTTCTGAATGCGGCCGTTGGGGTACATGGGTACAGCACGCCTAGATGCTTTTTGACGCCACCAAAAACCTCGCCCGGTGAGAGGTGTACAGACAGCCTTTACTCCTATCTCATGTGTAGTATCCTCGAATCATAAAATTGAGTTCAAAGAAGGCCTAAGCTGATTTGATCTTATTAGAACTAAACAACGTCACATACCTAAATTAGTTTGAGCTACAGATACAGCATGTTAAATTTTTTATTATACATCGCGTCGCCCATTCGATTACGTAGAGCGTAGCCTCATATAGTAATTTATATGGCGTGACCCAACCAAAAACCTATAGAAATTCGACGCGTCAAAATAAATTATATTGGCGTTCCACTAAATATTTTGTGTATCACGGTATATGTACGTCAGACTGGAGCGTATATGAGCTCAGAGGAAGCGTAACATTAATTAATTACGTCCATATTCTAGAGTGTGTTCAAGAAAAAGTTTCGCGAGCTGTTCATTTAATTAAGTATCGAAAAGAGTGTCATCATTGCACACAAAATCAAGAGATTTAATATGGGTACGTTAAATTGAAATAGTCAAAGCTTAACACGTATTTTGCCGATATGTTACATCACTATTTGTATCTCTGGGATTGCCCCCAACCTAACAAAAGTATAGAGCAAAGCATACGCGTTTTTAGGAAGTCTAATTCAAAATATAGGGCTAAATGCTTCCGAAGAATCCAGCTTGTGAATGCGACTAACAAAAAAGATTATTTGCATTGACTAACCGCAACTAATTCCGAGCCACTGTAACGAGTTGGGCGTGACTGAATATAGAAAAAGCAATTGTTAAATCAGATATGAGTATTTTCTTTCATTTCAAGATTAGTACGTTTAGGAAATATAAATACCTCGGGAGTACAAACGCTTATTATGGGGCATTAAAAACTTGAATGCTCAACACATAATAGATCTACAATTTCTTGTAGCTTTGGAAATTAACGGATTCAAGCTAATCCAGAAGTAAATATGGAGAATAGGGGTTAAATAGACAAAATTTACAAGCAAAAAGAGAATATTTAGTATTTTGTGAAGTAGTACACTTTTTAGGAATGTTGATAGCTTATATTCTCCTATGCAAAGGAATTACGTATCTTTCCTCATGACCTATTTCCTGCGCGGTATTTTGGATTTTTGGTAATACTTGTGATCAAGAAATTTCGAGTGATTTTGAATATTATGGAGGTGAGAAGGAGTTTCCAGTGTTTTTTGATGGATTGAAATAAATTTTCTAGACCGAAATAGATAACTATTTTGTAGTGAGATAAATTATATCTTTTTCTATATGAATAAGACAAATTAGAAAAATTCATTAATAGAAATTAAATAAAAGAATACTTATTTTGGGCCATAGATGAGACTTGAATTTGCTGGGAATGTCGAATTAGGTTGAGGCTTGGAAAAGAATGGGGTTGTTTGATGGGTACAATTTGAGGGAAAGATTAATGTAATTTCTCAATATCTCCATCTTGATTTGCTCATATTACGCGGTAAAAACACATCCATCAGTAGACCAGTTCGCGGGAGATACTAGATTATTGTTAAAAAAGTCAAGCGCGGGATATTAGTGGTACCCGATAAAAACTCTTAAATGACACTAGACTCCACAAATAGCACTTAATTCTAACATTTACACCCTAGAGAGTATCCCGAGAAATCCGAGTCTATATTCCGGCTGTACGATTTGGACGAGTTGGAACTGACTCATGTCCCTGGGACGGAAAATCTCCCATAAGGTTTAAACCTCTAATAGACCGGATGTCGAAAAGGCATATACACCTGCACACTTACAATCCCTTCCAAATCTAATTAGATGACAGTTTGAAAAAATGCTAGGACTTTATTCTAATCCGTGGTTAATAGCGAACATAGGTATAACCTAAATAAGCTCACACAATTGCTGGATAAGAGCGTTCTTAGCGGTATTCGCTTATAGATCTCACATCTACATAGAAACTTTGTTGGTTAACACATTATATCACGAATTTGCGATACTTAAGAGATATCTTAGAATCATAGCGGCAGCATTTAATGTTAAGTCTAAATCAAACATAGACACCCCGATACAATAGGCAATAATACATTTGGTACTCATGCTTTAGTTAGTAGGAATAAGTACTTGTCACAAAGGGAGTATTACTCTATTAAATATTAATTGCAACATCAAGCAACTTAGTAGACCACATAGTATTAGAAACGAGTGGCTATAAAACAATGGTAAGGGAGAGCTGTGTGAAATGCTCATCTCTGAATACTATATATTCTGCAAGCCTCCCATAGATGACCAAATTTCTAGAATATAGTTATTTACTAATGTCATCTCATCCTTTTGATGTTTTCCCCACCCAAGCAACCCTTAATCTAATGGATTGTATATTAAATGGGTGAAAAAAATTAATGGAATATACATTAATAATGAATTGAAATAAAGTAAGTGTAAAACATTTAGTAATCGAACATAATTAAAAAATTAATCACAATCAATATATATCTATTACCTATTAAATAATTAATTACAATCAAAACCACGGTACTTTTAGATATTTACATTTTAAATGGATCAAGAAGCAAATTTCGATGTTATATAGAAAATAATTCATAATTCATTCACAAACCACATTTGCCGGGTGCTTATCTAGTTGCCATATAAATTACACCAAAGCGTAAAATACAGCTCACGACGAAATTTTTTTGAAGATTCCACTCGAGCCTGTTGATTTCAAGATAATCGTTAAATTTTAGTTAATATTGATCCGAAAATTTGAATTAATAGTCAAATAATCCCAAGATATCATAATAATAGTTAAAATATTAATTTCATTTAAGATGAAATATTAATAGTTGAATATAATCCCAAGACTTATATTAACCACAAGTTATATCTCGACTTCCCTATGTAACGTTTACTAGCATTGGACTTCACTCATTTTAGAAGAGTTAACAATAAGATAAAAGTTAGTAGTGTAAATTTGTCCTTA
>SNQN01000073.1:135589-175737 GCA_008642245.1 Bassia scoparia | reverse complement strand
TTTACATTGTTAAATCTCTACCTAAAAATGCGTAAAAAATCAAATGTTGCTATGAAAATGTTAAGGAGGAAGAGTATTTCAGTTTAGTTCAGCTCTATTCAGTTCAACTTCAATTTAGTTGTTTTCAATTAATGTAAACAAATTAAATCTAAATATTAGTGTTTAATAGTGTTTAACTTTTAAGGTAGAAATTCACAAAAACTAGTAATGGTAGCTTTTAGAATAACTTTTTTCAAAAACTACCATATTACTCTAAAATTTTAATTTTTTAAAAATTATACACTAGTTCAACAAATACTTATTTTGCCAAACACCAACAAATCACATTCAACTTCAACCGCTACTGATCTATCGCGATCGCGACTGCTACAACAAACCTTTAGGGTGATGAGGGATGGGTCCTTGGCAAGTTTATGCCCCAATATCAAGTGTAGTTCCTCCTACGAGCGTTTAGACGTTTTGTCAGTTTGTCGTTTGCGGACTCAAGTATGGACTTATTTGGCCCCAAATTTACCTAGGGTTTATCATATTAACCTATGGTAAAAAATTTAGCAATTTTTCAGAGACCCCATGTTCGTGATGTATAATCCACGTTTTCTGGCCTAAAAACGATGTCTCGTTGATTCGGCTCGGTTTTTCCTTGAATTTCTCCCTCACCTCAAGGGTGATATATAAGGGATGAGTCCTTGACAAGTTTTGGCACCAAATACCAAGCGTAGTTTCTCCTATGAGCGTTTTCACATTTTGTCGGTCTATCGTGTTCGGACTCAAAAGTCCCCTATTATTGACTCATTTTGGCTTAAATTTACCATACGCTTGAGTTTATCATATTATTATATGAACCCATAGTAAAAGTTCGGCAATTTTTACCAAATTTTTCCGAAAACTTCATTTTTGGGATAAATAATCTACGTTTTTTTGACAAAAAAGGCGTCTCGATGACCCGACTAGGTTTTTAGCTGAATTTCTCCCACACCTTGAGGGTGATGAGGGATGGGTCCATGCAAGTTTCGGCCCAAGAGTCCATAGCGAGGGAGTTTTTAGTCCGCAAACGAAAAATTGGATCATATGTGCCCCAAATTTGCCTTGGATACATCATATTATCAGATGAACCCATGGTAAAAATTCCGGTAATTTTTTCGAAATTTTTTCAGAAACCTCATTTTCGTGATGTATAATTCACGTGTTCCGGCCAAAAACCAACGTCTCGGTGACCTGGCTTGGTTTTGCCCAAAATTTCTTTTATGCCTTAAGGAAACTGTACAATCATCCACGTTTTTCGGCCGAAAAATGACATATCGGTGACTCGTCTCGAATTTTTCCAGAATTTGTCACATCTTCACGGTCATGATAAATGACTATTCCAACAATTTCGGACCCAAATACTAAACAGATTGTCTCCTTCGAGTGATTTGACGTTTTCTCGTTTTTCCTTTAAGGGACTAAAAAGTCCGCCGTATGACCTCATTTGGGCCCCAAATCTTCAATTATTTAGACCAATCATATTATCATATGAACCTATGGTACAAATATTGGCAAATTTTCCGAAAATTGTCCGGAGACCTCATTTCAATAATGTATAATCCACGTTTTTCGACCAAAATATGATATCTCAGTGACCCAGCTCGAATTTGTTCAGAATTTCATTCACACCTTCACAGTCATGTAAAATGACTATCCCAACGYTTTCGAACCCAAATACTAAGCAGACTGCCTCCTACGAGTGTTTCGACGTTTTCTCTTTTTTCTTTTAACGAACACAAAAGTCCGGTGTATAAACTCATTTGTGCCCCAAATATTTTTTGGACCATCATATTATCATATGAACCAATGGTACAAATTTTGGCAATTTATCCYAAAATTGACCGTAYACCTCATTTAAGTGATGTATAATCCACGTTTTTCGACCAAAAAATGARATCTKGGTGACCCGGCTAGAATTTCTCCAAAATTTCCGTCACACCTTCACGGTCATGAGAAATGACTATTCCAACAATTTCGAACCGAAATACTAAGCAGACTACCTCCTACGAGTATTTCGATATTTTCTCGTTATACCTTTAACAAACTCAAAAGTCTGTCGTATGGAATCATTTGGGCCCCAAATCTTTCTTGGACCATCATATTATCATATGAACCATGTAAAATTTTGAGCAATGTTATTTCGAAATCTCCGGAGATCACTATTCAGTGATAATATATTACCACGTTTTTTCGACAAAAAAGTGGATCTCGGTGACCCGCAGGATGTTGTGTCGGAATTGTTTGTCACATTTTCACGATCATGAGAAGAATGATTATTCAACATATCGGTAGGGTTGCAAGAGTTTGGTTTGAATCGTAACCAAACGGACCAAACCGCAATTTACGGGTTTGGTTTGGTTTACGGTTTTAAAAATGTACGCTTATGGTTTACTTATTTTTTGTTAATGTAACGTTATGGTTGTTTATAAATTATAAAGGATCAACAAACTGCATCTAGTAAACCGTATTTAATATTTATATAGATTTTAATTAAATTAAATTATTTTTGCATAATAAAAATTTAAAGAAAAAAATAAAAACAACAGTAACCAATATATACATCATTTTATATAGTAAGAGGTTAAATTAGGGTTATATTTATTATTAGGTAAATTTATATAATATTTATGATGTGTTAACATGTGTTGTAATTTTATGTAATGATAGATTTTAATTCCATGTTTGTTTCAATCCTTAAACTTTTATAAGTTATCAGGTAATATTTAGACAATTTTTAGGGAAAAGATTATCTACTTGTAAACCAGTGAACCAAACACGCAGCAACGCTATATTTAGGTTTTGGTTGAAGAAATACCAAAACATATTTGTGGTTGGGTTTGGTTGACACCAACAGCACCAACTCAACCGTGTTATTCACACCTATCTTCGCACCAAATACAAAGAACTACTCCACGAGTGTTTTCGACATTTCGTTTTTCCTTTCGGACCAAGTTCGCCGTATGGTATGACATTGGGCCATCATATTATCATAATGAATCCATGGTACAATTTTGACAATTTTCGAAAATTGTCTGAAATACCTTATTTCAAGTGATGTAAATCATTTATTTCGGCAAAATGACATCTCGGTGTTCGGCTGGAATTTTTCCAGAATGTGTCACCTTTACAGTCACGGTAGAATGACTATTCCAACATTTCAGACGGCAAATACTAAGCAGACTGACTCCTACGAGTGTGTTCGACGTTTTCTCCGTTTTACTTTAACAGATTTAATAAGTCCACCGTATGGGCTCATTTGGGCCCAAATAATTCATTGGAGGCCCATTCATATTTTATAGAACTATGGTAAGGTTTTGGCAATTTTTCGAAAATTGCGGAGAACCCCCCCCCAACCCACCAAACATCATTTACAGGGCGAGTGTATAAATCCAGTTTTTTTGGCAAAAAATGAATGTCGGTGACGACGGGTTTGAATTTGTCGGAAATTTCGTCATCACTTCAGGGCTTAAAGAAATGATATTTAACACTTCGGATCAAATCTAAGCAGACTTCTCCTACGAGTGTTTCGACGTTCGTTTGTTTTCTTTAAATGCGGATGCAAGAGTCGGCGTTATGAGACTCATTTTGGACCTAAATCTTCCTGGACCTCATACATTTCATATGAACCTATGAACAATTTGGCAATTTTCCGATAATATTCCGGAGACTCATTTCAATGATGTATAATCCACGTTTTTCGAAACAAAAATGACATCCCGTGACTCGGCTCGAATTTGTCTGGAATTTCTGTCACAATCCACGGTCATGATAAATGAGTATTCCAAGAGTTTTGAAACCAAATACTAATTAAAGCAGATTTTGCTCTACGAGTGTTTGACGTTTTCTAGTTTTTCCTTAAACGGTTTCAAAGGCGCAGTATGGACTCATTGGGCCAAAATTTCTTGACTCATCATATTATGATATAAGCCAATGGTACAACTTTTGACAATTTCGAAAATTGTCTGGAGACCTCATTTCAGTGGTAATTCACGTTTTTCGGCCAAAAAAGGACATCTCGGTGACGCCAGCTCAAATTTTTACGAAATTTCTTTCACAGCTTTCCACGGTCAATGGCGAGAATGAACTGTTCCACGTTTGGACAAAACTAACAAACGCTCTACAAGTGTTTTGTTCTTTTTCGTTTCATTTACGGATTCAAAGTCTGTGATGGATTATTTTGGGCCCAAATCTTCTTTGGACACCTATATTATCATGTGAACTCATGTCACAAATTTTGACATTTTTTCGAAAATTGTCCTGGCGACGTCATTTCGGTGATGTATAATCCATGTTTTTTGGCCAAAAATGACTAGATCGTATCGATATCCGACTGAAATTTATCCGGAATTTCTATCACACTTCACGGGTGAGAAATGATTATTCAATAGTTTCGGACCAAAATACTAGCAGACTGCTCTTAAGGTGTTTCACGTTTTGTTGTCTTTTTTTAAACGGACTTAAAGTTCGTCGTTGGATCATTTGGGACCCATCAATTCTTGGACCCATGACTTTACATATGAACCCATGATACAAATTTTGGCTATTTTTCGAAAATTGTCCAGAGACCTCATTTCAGTYATGTATAATCCACGTTTTTCGGCCAAAAAATGATATTTCAATGACCAGGCTCGAATTTGTCACACGTTCACTGTAATGAGAATTAACTATTCCAACAGTTTTGGAGGTTGGAAGGGATTTCAACGATAATGAAAATTTCTATCACYCGTTCACGGTAATGAGAAATAACTATTTCAATTTCTGTCACACGTTCACGTTCTCYGGTGGGGAAGGGAATGCTAAGGGGTTGGGTTCGCAAGTGGGGTGGGGATCACAAATTGGGTTAGGGTAGGGATGGTAWTTGTTGGGTGGCCTTTGGAGGCYTGATGGTTCATGGCTYGGCTAGGGTTGGTGTTGGGGCTCGTGGTTGGGACTGGTAAGGGTTGYGTGGCGAGATAAGTGGTGGGTTTGGTGGTGTCAAGGTTATTGGTGGAGCTGGGGTGGTTGTGAGGGAGGAAGAAGGGACTTGGGTTTTTTTTTGTTTTTTTTCGTTTTTTATTTTTATTTTAGACTTAACTAAGGTTAATTTTTTAACTATGGATGAGTATGATTAAAATTCAGGACCAAGAGTTCATAGGTATAGTTTCTCAAAGGCTTATTAGAAAACGCAATACTCCATGGATATGGCTTAGAAATTAGAATTCCCAAACAATAATCAATGATTTACACAAACATTCTCAATTGATTGAAACATAACAATATCTCAAAGTTCAATTAACATTACTTTAACATTAATAAGTAATAAAATGCTCCCATGAAAAATAAAACACAATAATTACATTAGAAGTTACAATACGTTGATAAACATGTTTGCATCACTCGGTACACAACAGATTTCCTTGTATAAGACAAGTGGTCACTGATCTGCAAAAATCATTGCGAGATGAGCCTCAGCTGACAAACCAAATCTGCTCGAGCGAATGCTGCAAGCCTTTCCTGCTGTTGGCATACAAGGTAAAACATTTGCAGTAAAATGTTCAACTCATTGTGATGTTCAGCCAAGTAAATCAAGAAAATATATAGAAAATGACGAGCGATTTCAGCAATAAAAAAAAAGAACTTTGGGGAGGGGGTAATTTGCGGGAAAAAACAGACGTCTCCTCTATATAATTCACCACTGCTGAAAAGTACGCCAAAGATGAAATTTTTTTGAGCCAAAGCATTTTGCTGCAACTACAAGGGACTATTGATGGTATATCTCCATTGTATGTACATAATTCGGGTATGATGCAACCACTAGAGCACAAGTCATGAAAATTTTGAAGTGAGGGGGAATGGGGGGCATGTAAGATTCTACCACTAACAATATGATGCTCAGATTAATGTTACAGGAGGGACACAAACACCTAAACTGATAATAAACTCCTCATTTGTATTCCTTATCTGGCCGCTTGAAAGTCCCTGCATACAATTCGAAGTACTGCATTAGAAGTTCAGAACACGGTGCATCTGAAACTCACACACACACACACACACACACACACACACGAATATGACCAAGTTAATAAACAGTAATGTTGCAGTGAAACTAAATAGAATATCACATGTATAACATAAGTGGTCATTATATCCCATCAAGCAAAACACAAACAAGGCCCATATAATAGAACATAAATGGCTTACTGCCAAGAAAGAACTTGAATCTAATTCAGTTACACATGTGTTATGTGATTCTAGTCCAAGATTCATATCCTACTTCACAAACAAAATCACCCTCACTAGAGGCCAACGAAATAGGGCTAGCCTTTGTAAAAAGGACTTGCACTCTAATAAATGCATAGTAGTGAACCGCTAGTAACGAGTGTCATAGTGTGTAAATACTGTCTCTTATACACATCTAGATGTGTATAAGAGACAGGTAGTGAACCGCTAGTAACGAGTGTCATAGTGTGTAAATAACAACATGAACTAAGACACCATAAAGCAGTATGCATACCTTCTTCAGGTTGGAGCAACGCTGGAGTCCGACCTACATTTTGCATGCACAATTGGGCCCAACTGTGACCTGTCTATACCTACAATTGATCCAGAAGGTGCATTCAAGTATACAGCTCCTCTGTACATCCATTCTTCAGTTTCATCACTATAATAATCTTCAAATAATTCCCCACATAATGCACATGCATTCTGATCCTCATCTGCTGGGACTGCCATCTCTTCATCCTCCTTTTCAACAGCAGTCTCAGTTGGCAAAAATCCAGGAGCTGCATCAGTTCCTAATGCTTCTGCGCCACTGAGCCACATATTCACACTGACAAACCACTTACGGGATGGATTGTGCTTACGATTCCTAGAAATGCGATTCTTAGTCACATGCCAATCCATGTGCTTACTATGCTCTTCTTGGGTCTTAAACCGAAGGCCACAAGTAGTACACTGCCTAGGTAGATCCTCGTACAGAGCCTTAATAGCTGACTCATGACGCACTTTAAGAAGGTCTGGGTTAAACTCTACTCCAAGAGAATCCTAATTTAAATTATATTTAAAAACAAAAATTATTAAAGATTTAAGAGATAAAGGTACAGTAACTAACATATTGCAGATAAGTGAAATCACTGTAACAATATACCAATGGACTAGAAACAAGAATCCACTTRGAATATATTTTTAAAAAGCATTAATGCTCATACCTGTACAGGGGTCTGGTTCAATGGGAATATTTTTTGAAGAGAATTCAGTAGACCAGGATTGAGTAAGCCAGAAAAAGCAGCAATTGGTGGTTGATTAGCAAGGGGACCAGAACTCTGAGGATGAGGGAAAAATTGAGAATGGGGTCGAGAGAAAGGAAGTGGTACCATTGGTGCTTGGAACGGCATAGAACCACTATTGGAAATATTTTGGATGGGTACATAAGGATGAGGACCAGGTCCTGGATTGCGTACAATATTACTAGCTGCAACCCCATGGCCTAGTGGAGTGTACCCAAGACTAACAGATGGCGGCATTGTCTGTGGTGGCAGAGGTGCACCAGCATTCTGCCGAGGTTCTTGATGCAGATGCAATTGCTGCTGCAATGACAATGGTTGCTGTGTTAGATGATGCAGAGGGGTGAAGCTAGGCTGAGGCCGTTGTGCCGGCCTTGCAGAAATTGAATTTCTTGGGTCATCGGTGCCAAATTGCTGATGGCCTTTACTGACAACATTATAGGTTTGATTTCTAAAATCAAAGGAAGCTCTAGGGTGTTTTMGCTGCAGATACGCAGGTGGCAAAGGCCCCATATTCTGCAAACTCGAAGTGGACCATGAAACAGTTGGCGCTGGTGCCACAGATGGTGAAGGGCCTCTTGCTTCAAAAGAATGGTAACCAGAAGAAACTACTCTAGATGTATCATTAGAGACCCTTCCAAGCTGCATTGGGCCTGCTGCAATATGATCTGCTGAAGACAGCTTCCCATCAGATGATGATGAAGACACTCCATTTGAAGGTAAGGTCAACTGAGAAATAGTTTCTCTCCCAGAAACAGGCAAAGAAAGACCGTTAGGCAACTTCCAAGCTCCCTGCAAATAAAACTCTTAAATTAGGCCTGCTGAACGATAAATGACCACCYTGCAAATCAATACTCATGTAACAGATCAATACTCATGTAAATGAAGTTCGACAAGTTTTAGAATATGTAACAGATGAAACATATAGAACTGTTGATAATTTTTGTGATTAATAATCACTACCACAACAGTAGGGAGTCACAAGCATAACACATAAAACGACACAGGTCACAAGATAGAAGCATGAAGAAGTAATGACGGGCACACCAATTAATGGTACAAAAATAGCAGCACAGATGAGAAAGAATACAAACACCTATAACAACTAACAGACAGATGGATGAAAAGGAGGAGATCCAATAATTTATCAAGTTCATAAAATTACCAAGAACAAAATAAAATAAAATTTAAAGTTAAGGCAGTGATGATTTATATAAAAATATAACACTCCAGAAAAAATTACTTCACAAATTAATGGACACTGAAGAGTAAAAGTTTATCAGGTTGCAGGAACATACATCTTCAACAGTCTTCTGAGAATCCTCTTGCCTCAATGTTTGATTAGACATTGCCCAGCTCCTCTTGAGACTGGGATCAAAAGGTCTGGATCCAAGGGAATCAACACCAGGTATAGCTTTAAAGCTTCTTGAAAGCTGATTAGATGCAGTTACGTCACTGTTCTTCCCATCAGCTAATGTTGGGCTCATATCCTCCCAATCAAATTCTTCTTCCTCGGTATTTTGCCATGAACTGTCGGGAATTTTACTAGCTACACCATTCACAAGAAGGCGGTCAATACCAAGAGGTTTCTCATTCAAAGGCCTTTGCCCATCATCATGGCCATAAGCATCAATTAAAGCCCTTGGCCTGTCATGTATACCATTACTTAAACCATAGTTAGAAACATGTTCTAAACCACGATAGGATTCATCYGGCCGATGCCTTTTCTGCCAGTCAAGACTCTCCTCCTCTCTTCCTCTCCTACGTCCATAGTTATATCCAGAATGAGATGGAGATGGCCTATCAAATATCCTTCCAGGAGAATTGGACACAGAAAATTCATCAACTGATGGTGATAGAGGCCTTGACAGACCACTTGCAGATGGAAGCAACTTGTCTGCAGGTACTGGAAACGATGTACGTCCACCATATCCCGTAGAGTTAAATCTTTGGACCTCCGTGTGGGAGGTCGCACCTTCTCCTTGATAAAAATCATACTCTTCATATCCAATCGAATGTTTTTGACCCAATGACTTCAAGTTAGGTGCCCCCCTCCCAAGCTGGATATTCTGCATCAGAAAAAATTGAAGCAATAAAATGTCAAAGTCACCCAATGAACATGCACAATGATTCTCTTGTCAGCAATTCACCACAAACAAGGAAACCTAATTAAGCACCAAAACAGAAACAACAAACAAGCATCCCTCTCAAGAGAGAAAATAAAAAGAAGYAAAATAAAAGCAGAAGAAAAAATAGATTTACTCTATGATGATAAAAAGAAACAAGGGTTTAAACAGGGCAAATTGAGCTTATWTCTAATAAGAAATTTGGAGAATATCATTAATTTGGAGACAAACATCAAAGAGAAAACAGATGTAGCATGGCGAAAGATGGATGATGGTCGTATCTCATACCAGGACGGCGTGCTTTTGGGTGGCTAGGACAAGCCCACTGGTTAGATGCTGTGCTGATATATTCAAAATTACGGCCTAGGCATGACCCAAGCAACATGCAACCACACTGAGTGTTGTAGCTTAATTATATTTTTAAGCATGCTTTGTTGTGCACAAGTGCCCTGCTTTTATTAAATGAATGTTCCCAGTCCCAACCCACAGCGAGACACACACAGAAACATATTGTACCATGCCTCTACCCAGTGCTTGGGGCAATTTTTAGTTAATATCGCGACTTCTGCAAATCCAACAGCAGTTTCATACTTAATAAAATCGAACCTTTTGTATTAATTATTTTTCCTTTTCAAAAATTTTCAATCTAGTACAAAAATGGCACTGGAATTACACTACTCACATATCCGCGAGATTAACTAGAAAATCCCCTGATGCTTGTGCCATCTTTAAGCATGGCACACTCAAAGATTAACAACATACTAGACATAGTAGTTAATGAAGATATCCYTGACCAATAAAGAAAACAAGGAATAGAAAGCCACAACTGGAGCCTTTGAGGAAAAATAGAGTGGCAGAAAAGCTGACAGATGGACAGAAGAGAAAAACAAGTCTATCCTACTAGAAATCAATTACAAAATACTTAATTTCCAGCTAATGCTAAAGTTTAATTTCACATTTCCCATTTGTATTAAGGACCAATTATGTTTCAACACCATTCCGAGGTCATTTCAGATAATTTCTACAGAGTACAATAAACCAATGTCCATACTTGGTCCACTATATACAAGAACACATGAAGAYTCAAAAGTATGAGGAAAAGAACAATCAGAATATTGTGATATCTAGCATCCCAGAATCCAAGATTAACATATAATAAAAGATACAGGATAAGCGCAACAGAGAAAAGAGAGATATACACTTATAAACTTACATTATGAATAGATGCATTGTCAAACTGCCGTCTTGCTTCCAGATATTTGGGATTGACATGTATACCATGAGATGGTCGAGGGGATTCAGAAGCCCTAATACTGGCTATGGTGGAAGATGGTTGGATTACCTTTGGAGAGAACTGCAATTCATCCTCAATCTTACGAAGAACTGATGAAGGGAAAACAGTTGACCAGGTTCCAAACAAGTGGCGCATTGAAGGATGCAAATTTGGCGGGACTTGTTTATAAGTTTCACAAAAGACCTTCAACCATTAAAAAGAAGAAAAAAGTGTATCAATGAAACACCCCAAGCAAGGTAATRAGCACAAAAAGGCTACAGTACAATTCTCAGCTGTGTTATTGTTGAGTACTACTCCAGAAAGTTTGCAATTTTTTTACCAAACCCAACTATACAAGCAAACCCACATCAAAAATTGATACATGATCCCAGCTCAATGATCTGCCTCTTACAGTTAGGCCGTTAGGGTAGCTACTGACTATAACTGTTAACAGAGGTACAAGCAAAGTGAGGGGTTCAGGCTATTGAATGATTTCCGCAAGGTATAGAGATCATGAAGCAAAAAAAGTTCCCTAAAACCTCGCATTTGTATGGCAAATATAACTATCGATTTACAAGCTCACTCGAAAAACCATCACTTTAGATGGTATTTATTGCAGAACAGATGGGTCCATGAAACACAAACTCAGGGTGTAAAACTAAAACCTCAAATTAACAATATCATCAGCACTAAATGAGTGAGTGAGTGAGCTCACCTCTGGCAAACGACAAGCAAAGTGCCTAATATAATCACGTCCGATATTCTTGACAATGCTGTCCAACAAATACAAAGAGGGCAACTTTTGATCTACTTGAACCTGCATAAATATGCATACCAAGCAATGTAACACCACTAAAATCAAAACTCAACAACTCTAACTCTACAATACTAATCTCGGTAACATTCATATCTTCCTATTGCGAATGAAATTGTTGGAAATATAATGGCTAAATTAACAAAAGCGGAAATTAGAGAAGCATACTAAAAAAAAAGCCAATTTGCTATGCACTAGTAAAAATTTGATTACACTGTACAAAAAATCAATCAATCAACATCAAAGTAAAAACCCCCAAAATTCAACTGAACTTGATTGAGATTACAACGTACAAATTACACTTCCCACAAAAAAAAAAATCAAAAACCCTAACCCTAAAAACGAAACTTCCGATTTTGAATTGATAACGAGCGATACCTCTAAAACCCTAGCACAAATAGCTTCGGCAATACCCTCAGCATGCTCTCGTTGCTCACCAGCAATAATAGTGAGATCCGTAATMATTGGCTTCGAATTAAACGTCAATTCAGAAAGAACATCTTCGTAATATCTCACTGCTTCGTCCATACTCAAGGGAGGAGCTGAAACGACGTCGCTCTCGTCGTCGGTAACCCTAAACGCGGATTCTCTCTCCTTGAGGAGGAATCGGAATCGATCGAGGATCGGCGAGGGTGCAGCCAGCTTGGAAACGACGTCGTTAGGCATGAGATTGGAAGAGCGAGGGTTTTTTCAATTGGGGGAAACCCCTAATTGAGGTAGTTTAGGGTTAGGGTTTTGGATAAGTGTGTCATCTTCCATTGATGAGATTTATTGTCCGCCATTGAAACACCATTGAAAGAGTAAAGTGTGAGATTGAGAATGTTCGTAACTTTTGACTGAATGTAAATGTGTAATGTTTGAGATTCGATTTTTTTCCCTCTACTTGTAGAACTTTGTAGACTTGGATACCATAGAATTTCTTGTTGAATTTACGGATTTATAAATAGTGAATTTCGTAACTCTTCCTTACAAAAATAACGCAATAATGAATTTTTGACACTATTTACATATTCACTTTGATCTTATTTGTGACTTGTACATAGAAAAACATACAGTCATTTGGGGTCTCGTTGGATCGTCCCGTAGCTTTCCTTGATCTTGCGTTAATATTTTGCAAATACACATGAGAGATAATTTAAAATTTTGGCTCGGCATGCATGGAAAGTCCATTATACTGAATTAATAATTTTGTTACGGGGAGAGTATATTTTATAATAAATTTTAAAAATTAAAAATACTTAAATCATACAAAAGACTTATAATTTCTACTACCGAAAAATGTATTGAATTAGCATTGTTCACAAATTTTAGGAAAATAGATTGGTCGTCATCCAGTATTTATTGTGTTGATGTATCAATTACGATTCACAAATATTATGCATGCGTACACGGTAATCAATCTACCATGTCCGAGGAATGAATAAAGGCTAAAGATGTTTAAGACTTGTAACCTTGTGGGTACAGGCCCAAGGCTTCAAGCTAAGTCTCAATCCGTGGTCAAGTTCGCGGTGTTAAAATTCGTTATTAGTGGATGAGTGGAAGTATCATATATGGCAGTCAGCTGATGAGTTATATCCTATAATAGTGCACATGGACAATGCAACATTTACACATTTACACACTCAATGTTAAAAAAAATAAAAAGACTTTCTAACAAATTTTTAGGTTGTGTTTTTAAGTATGGTTGATGTCTTGTTACGTTTTTTCGGTTTTCCTAAAAGATGGGACTCCAACTCACAGTTTGGCATGTAGGTTTGTTATGTCGTGTTTATCTTATTTTTGTGTTGACCTTTTTCAAGTTAGGTTGTATCAATGACTTAATTGATCAGTGTCATTTTTATTATCAAATATAGGGAGGATAATTCTTGGGAAGCTTCATGGGATTTGTAAGATCATGTTTTCGTCAACTGAATTTTGTTAACTAAATTTATTTTTATTTAATTGGATTCATTTCTACTAAACTGAAACTTATTAGTACTGAAATAAACATTTTTACTTAATCGAATTTATTTAAACTGAAATCTTAACAAATTTTTTAATGATTATACTTATTTTTACTAAATTGAACTTATTTAAACTGAAACTTAAACTGACGAGAACAAAAGCTAAGTTTGAGATCACGGTAAAAACGTAAAAAATAAATTGAAATCGATGAAGTATAAAACATTGAGAAAATATGTACTTGTAACAAAAACCTTGGATTTGATTTTACCAAATGGATCTTAGCACACAAGAACCAAATCGATTGTTGTTTGAACGTGAGAAAAAGATAAATACAACCATTTCTAAGAGCCCYTGAACTAACAGCCCAATAAGTAAGGTTAGGCTTGTGAAGTTTTTATTTTTTTTAAACGAGAAGAATAAGGACTTCATTCAAAAGATACTTACAATTGGAACAAAAAAATAAAAATTCTAACAAGAATATAAAACACTTTTGAACTAGTTACATCAAAGATTCGGTTTAAAATAGTCTTAATAAAAACCTTCATCCGAAGCAATACAATCTGTGAGTTCGCTCTGATTCGYCGTAACGTCCGTTGATGCGTAGTTGTTTGGGTGAAGATACTTTTGTGATTTTTTGAATTTTTTCCGAGATTGTGAAACCTTGAATCTCCGTTCTCCAACAAACAACAAAAATTATGAAACCCTAGATAATCCCATCTTCCATAAGAGAAGACAAGAAAACTACACTCCAAACTTTCACAAAGTGAAATAATAATAATAATAATAATAATAATAATAATAATAAACCCAAAAATCGAGGATAAAACTCTCATAAAGAGATAGAAAAACCCAAAAAAAATGGGGATAAAACTCTCATAATGATCGAGATAGAAAGGAAGATTATTCATAAACAAACTAACA
Organism: Bassia scoparia; assembly: GCA_008642245.1. Classification (NCBI taxonomy): domain Eukaryota; kingdom Viridiplantae; phylum Streptophyta; class Magnoliopsida; order Caryophyllales; family Amaranthaceae; genus Bassia; species Bassia scoparia. The sequence continues at coordinate 161,373 of SNQN01000073.1, read as the reverse complement.
AAAAAAAAACAGTAGGGTCCTCGTAATATTTCTCGTGGTGATAGTGCTTGGCTTCGGGCTTTGTATTAGTGCTTTGTTTTTGACCGTCTTGGTCACTAGGTTGTAACTGTTTCTTGGTTTCTGCGCTTTTAATGAATTACTTATTGATAAAAAAAAAACAGTAGGAAGAAGAAGAATTGAGACTTATCGTCATCAAAGAGTTTATGGTAGCCCCGGCGACTGAAAAAATTTAGGGTTTTAGAGAATGTTTTTTAGGAAGAAGAAAGGAGAAGTTCTTCAATTCTCTTTGGTGGTTTTAAGCTTGTGAAGTTGTGATGATCACTTCTTCCTTTTATTTTTCATTCCTCTTCCTTTTTCATTCTTACATGTATGGTATGCTTAGTTATTTGGACCACATGGCACATGGTAGGAATGAAAACGAAATTTTAGTGTAATTTATGAGTACTCCGTGTATGATTTCAATATATTTTCTCTGCAACAAAACATGTTCCACAAATTTTGAGCAGTAGATTTTTTAGTGTAAACAAACAATTTAATTACAAAGTACTTCGTATTAAAAGTATTTTATGAGCAGCAACCTAAATACAATCTCATTCTTGTTTATTTGTATTAAAAATTAGATTATGAACAACAATCATTCTATGAGCATCGACCTCTCTTGAGATTTGTAATTCGTTACGAAGGAATCACTTTTATTTCCGGGTGAGACGTGATTCATAATATTAAAACTGTGTTGACGACGCTAGTGAGTACTCCCTTCGTATTACATTAACTGTAATGATTTGATATTTTTTCTCTCTACTTTATGTCAAATCCTTGCATTTATTGTGTTACGGAGGGAGTAGTACGTTACTATGATATTTTCAGCTATGAATTTGACAATGAAATTGAATATTACTTCCATTTTTTTAGATGTCCCACTTTAAATTTTGTGGTTTTTGAAGCAAATAAAATTTTTGTGTAAGTAATTAAGTGAGTATATGGGTAATTTAATAAAATGTGTGGGACCCAACGATGAGAGATGTAGAGATCGAGAAGATGTTGTGGAACTCAAATAAAGTAGAAAGTAAGTATAGATTAAAAAATAATTTATTGTGGTTCTCATGTTTTGAACAGACAAAAAAACAAAGTGAAACTAGTATTGTTAAATTTCCGTTTTTAGAAACTACGACATCTAAAAAGAGGAGGAAGTAAACCAAATTAAACCAAACTTTATAGTCTAGATATCGATAATAGTACAAATATACACGAGTCTTACAAATCAAGTAGTAAAATGCTTGGAAGCAGGGACACTTCGTGAAGGTTGTGTGTCTCGTGTCGGACACGGACACTCTTCGGACACGCGTAAATCCGTGTTCGACACATGAAAAGACGTGTCCAATTTTTTTATATTTTTGGACGCACGGACACGGATAAGAATTGAAACATGCCAGACACGTTTTAGACACGCGTCAGACACATTTTTTAGAACAATACTTACTTTCTCCTATTCATCCATTATACTTCGTATCATTTTCTCCAAAACCCACTAAATTAACCCAAATCAATAGAACTTCTCTTTTCTCTCCTCATTTATGTCGCTCATACCGAGTTGAATTTACGCTGCTCCTACCACCCCTCTGCCGCTCCTTTCCAATTTGCCAACCACCGCTTACTTCACTTATTTGTTTCACTTAAATTTAAACATTTTTATGGCGTACATTTTTACTTATTCTCAATATTTGTTTAGTTATGTAGTAAGTGAATATTTTTGGGAATGGTGCGGTGTTGTTTACCGTATTGGTATTTTCAAGCATCGTAAAATTATTTTTTAATTTGTATATTTATTATAGTTACTGATTCTCGTGTCCGCGTGCGTTTGTCTTAAATTGACTCTCTCTTTTTCATACTGTGTCGGTCTAATGTCCGTGTCCGTACCGTATCGTTGGGAACGGTGAACCACTAGTAAAATGGTCGAAGTTCACAATATACGACAGTGCTTACAACCAACATATGATCTTAGAAGTTGGTGGGATTTAAAATAAAGATAGAGTATATAACCTAGTATGCTATACCTGGGTATGGCATCATGAGAACTAGTAATATATTTTTATGCAACTTTTTATTCATAACTCTAAAGGTCTATTTAACATGTTTTCAACTTTATACTCCCGTCTAAGATAAACTTTAAATTTTTTTTAGGATCAACTTTCACAGGATTTCGAGCATTGGTTTACAGAGGGGTTAGATGATCCTGAGTCAATTCGTACAAGTCATATTATCACATTGAAGTTGGTTTATAGTGGTTCTAGAGGCTAAAACCCTATTTTGTGAACCAAACCAATCATGCTAAAATATGACATTGTCAAATTGATCATGGAACGACGTTAAACTTTTACACTTGCATTTGGCGAATAAATCCAGTGCTCGTAACATATTAATAAACATCCTAGATAGCGACATAATTGAGATTCCTAAAACCTAAGAACAACAACATGATCAAACAAAAACAACGCAACCTTTTTGAAGGCAAGGTTGTATAATGTTATATATGATCAGCCATCCTCTTTCTAATTAAAGTTTCAATTATACCAAAATAAATAGTCTATAAATACAATAGTGGATATGTAGACTATCGCTCTTTCGTTTATCGGCACAATACCACATTCTTATGGGCTCATTTTACTCAACGATCCAATTTCAGCACGGCCAAAATACTCAGTAATAACTGACAAATTCGTGGTTCAGAGAGTATTCAAACATTAATATTCTACAACTGTTATTTTTATTGTTATCTTTATGCGCATGGCAATGTACAAGATTGAAGAGAAATTATTGTATTTTTATTCACAGATTTCATGTACATTTTTGGCCATGTCTGATCAATTTGTTACGTGGACATGGGCGAAAAAATAGGTGAAATTTGAGGACATTATATTGTTTTTTTTTATCTGACCTCAAAACAAAGGGAGAACAAAATGTTTCAAAAAAGATTTTTGTGTGAGCAATAATGAGGTAGCAAAATAAAAGACAATTATTGAGAGTATAACGTACCGTCATTCAACAGTACACAAAACTCAATAATGATATGCGGGGGCTTATAGTCACACACAAACCAAGATATTTCATGGCGGGAGAATGGTTATTGTAGATATTCATAGATTGTTAATATGCATACTATTGCACAAAGGAGTATATATTATGAGCGCTAAATAAATTTGAACAATTTAAGGATTTCAGCACTCGCGAATAGACATAAGAGAAGGCTTCTACCTAAGTACTAATAAAAGTAGTTGATTTTTCGTTAAATTTTTATTTGTAACCTACAGATGGTTTCAAGCTACAAAGTGAACTAATGATATAACTCATTTGTGTTGTAGGTGCATCAATTACAAAAAATAAAAATTAAAAAAATATAATTAATTAAACACATGTCACAATATGGAGAAAAAAGTTTTTCATGTGCCCCACTCTCCAATGGTGGAGGCTATAATTTTGAAAATTCATTTAATTGCAAGCAGATCCTATAAATGAAACCGTTCGAGCTGGATGCTCATATGAAAACTTAAATATATACTAAATTGTTTTGTTTTTATACAAGTTTAAATCCATTTCTTTATTTCTAAATTTGTAAAATTCGCACTAGATCAAACCCTACTAATTACGCATTGGAATTGTAAATGTGACATCCCCTTACCACATTGATTCTCCCTGTCCCACGTGTTGTCAAGTTGAACAAATTAATCATAAACGACGTCGTTCAGTTCCATAGTGATAGTTCAAACTAACCAAAATCAAATTGGGCCATTTGAGGTCGTTGTGGTGTTGTGGACCCAACTTTCATGCATGTTGAGCAAATGAAAATGACTTGTACACATGAATATCGAATTCAAGCCGTCAATTTGGGTTATTGCCTTAGTTGAGTTGTGGGGTGCTACGTTTTTTTTTGGCGGGAAATGGGAAGTGAGGAAGAAATACGTGGGGTTGGGGGGTGACCTATTGAGTCTTGTTGGTATGTAGCTCGTGTAACACTGTAAACTGTTAGCTAAAATCTGGTGATCAACGTTCCACATTCATAATTAGGTCAAAATCGCGGAACCAACCRTAAATCTAGAAGGACAATAACACTCTCCCCGAATCRTAAACAACGTTTCGCTGTTTGATAATTGTGAAAATGTAAAACTTACGGGAGTTGCCGGTTAGAGAATTGAACAATAAGATGACACTTGAATAGTTGAATTAGTCCGCCAAGGATACACCATATTAACGGGGCTGGAAATGATTTTTGTTTAGCATGCAAGTCTGACTCGTTTATATGAATTCATCTTTAAATCTACCAAAATCGTAAAGGTGGATAAGAAAAACAATGATATTGCTTGAATTTACGGGAGTTGTCTGTTAGAGGATTGAGTACAAACAACAAAGTAAAAAATGAACAAGAAACAATTAGTCATCAACATAAAAATGAACCGAGGTGGGTGCATATATCGTGCAAATTTTAAAAGAATTAAATAAAACGGGTATACACAGTTCAATGTTTATGATTCAACTAATCTAACACAATTCAACGGATGTGAAATTATCACACCAATCAAACTAAATTAAATATGAAACAGTTAGTCATCGACGTAGGAATGATCGAAAGCGCGGTGCATATACCGTGCTAACTTTAGAAGAATAAAATGAATATACACGATTCAATGGATCAACGTCCTTTAAATTAAGAATAAAATAAGTATACACAATTCAATGATTACACGTCCTTTGTATCTACGGAGTGATTCAACTTAGCTAACACAAGTACACACACCACAAAGCTAGATTGCTAGAATCAAGTACTCAAGATTGTAGTACTTCGTAGTATACTAGTTGTAGACTTGTAGTAGTTTTTACCTCAACTCAAGATTTGAAGAGAAACCACAAAACAAGCAATAGAATTACAGAAGTGTAAAAAAAAGCATTAAAAATGACTCATACATGCCAAATTAGTCATACAATCGTGGCCTTYTACTTGGTTGAACAGCTGTGCTTTGTTGCGACCTTTTCGAATCTTTCATGAGCCGACTTTAACTTAACCCCATTAAACGTCAAACAAATTTACATTTCTTTGATATTTCTCTCTAATTTTGCACATTTCTCATATTTTACCACTATTTTTCAACGCTTAAAATTGAATTACTCGTTTTCTTTTGTCACTATTTAGCCAAATTTAACTCTTCTTACTTGCCTAATTTTCTATATAAACCCTCATTGCAAAACCCCTTTTCTCAAACAATTCTCATAAACCCATCTCAAAAAACAATCTAAATCAAGTAGAAAAGAAAAAGAAAGAAATACCCATCTTTAATTTGTTGAAAATCTTGAAAACCCAGATTTTTTTTACACCTAAATCAACAAAAGTTTGAAGCTTTAAAGCTTTTTCCTTGATTTGAACCTCAAAATTGTGTTAAAGATTCAAACTTTTGCTTCAAATTTAGATATTGCACACAAGATGTTTGCTACATTGCGTCAACCAACACATTCTCACTCACTACTCACTCTTTCCCACCAAAAACAAGCATTCCCCAAAACAGAGCAACCCCGTTTTCCTTCTTTACCCTCAACAAAACCTCAAATTTCCATKAAAAAACCATTGCATGTATCATCAATTTCATCATCAACAACAACTTCAAATTACACTTTGTTAAAAAAGAGAGAATCTTTTGTAGAATGCAATGCATATGAAGCAAACCACTCACAACCATTAGACATCAACATTGAGTTGCCGAGTGTTGAATCTGAGGCTGCTCAAAGGGTTAAAATTGGAATTTACTTTGCAACATGGTGGGCTTTGAATGTGGTGTTCAATATTTACAACAAGAAAGTGTTGAATGCTTTTCCTTACCCTTGGTTAACTTCAACTCTTTCTCTTGCTGCTGGTTCTTTCATGATGTTGATTTCTTGGGCCACCCGGGTTGCTGACCCGCCCAAAACTGACTTGGATTTCTGGAAGACTTTGCTTCCTGTAAGTTGCAATCTTTCGTTTAATTTTCATGTTTGTGAATGTTATTTCAATGCTAAATCATGATGACTTTAATGATGGAAGYATTTTGAAGGGGGTTTTGGGTGTTAAATTTGATATGGTTTTTGAAGGAATTTAGGATTGGAAGTTAGTTTTTTTATGGATTTGCAATTTTGCATGGTGTTATAGTTCCTTTTGTATGTATTATATGATAATATGATGACTTTAATGCTGAAAAGGTGTTTTTAAGAATTTTATTGTGCACATTCTGTTCTTATTTGATGAAAAAAATGTTCAATTCAAGTTAGTATATGTTCGTTTTGTGGTGTTTTGTTGAGTGAATGCTTTGTGGAATAGTGTTTTAGTGCTAAATTTGTGATTTTTGAGGATTTTAGGCTTTGAAGTTTATATTTGCATGTGTTTAGTCTTTTGTGTGTTTTCTTGTTTAGGCTGAAGTATGATGATTTGTGAGCTTTGGTTGCTGTTCTTGAGTAAAAGGTTATGGTGTGGATTTTGGGGTGCTAAATTTGATGGTGGTGGGTTTTAGTAGTAAATTTATGAATTCCAAAATTTGGGCTTATTCAAAGATAATATTTAAATGGATTCGGATTGTTCATGACAAATCCGCGTAAATCAGTGTTATAGATTCGTAGTGTTTTGTGCTTAAGTTTGTATTCTGGTTTATGGCAGGTAAGCATGGACATAACAATTGGTCATGTAGCAGCAACTATTAGCATGTCTAAAGTTGCTGTTTCTTTCACCCATATCATTAAAAGTGGTGAACCTGCTTTCAGTGTTTTAGTCTCAAGGTTCTTGTTAGGAGAATCATTCCCCATGCCAGTTTACCTGTCACTTATRCCCATCATTGGCGGTTGCGCGCTTTCTGCTGTCACTGAGCTCAATTTCAATATGATTGGTGAGTTCAAACATCTTATTTCAGATTTTGGGAAGTTATTGAACATGTATTGTACACTATAGTTTACTGCTTATTTACAAAGTTCAATTCTGAGGGTTCTTGTTATGTTTGTGATTAGGGTTTATGGGAGCTATGATTTCGAATCTGGCATTCGTTTTCCGGAACATTTTCTCGAAGAAAGGGATGAATGGGAAGTCTGTTAGTGGGATGAACTACTATGCTTGCCTTTCAATGCTGTCTCTCTTGCTTCTTACACCCTTTGCAATTGCTATCGAGGGACCTCGAGTATGGGCCGCTGGTTGGCAGACTGCAGTCTCTGAAATCGGACCAAACTTCATATGGTAACTACAAAGAAACCCCATCTTCTGTCATTTTCTTTGTCCTGCATTGATAATAATGTGCACATTACCTATGATAAACTAATTGTTTTGTTCTTATGCCAAAATAAAAAGCAGCTAACAATTGACCTTCTAGTAATATGTCKGGGAATAATAACTTGGTTAACAATTGCTAAGTGTYTGATATTACCATTTACCATTGRTCGTATTGCTAATTGAAGTCTGCTTTGAATTATGAATAGGTGGGTTGCAGCTCAAAGCATCTTCTACCATTTATACAATCAAGTGTCATACATGTCTCTGGATCAAATATCGCCCCTGACTTTTAGTGTCGGGAACACAATGAAGAGGATATCAGTTATAGTCTCTTCCATWATCATTTTCCACACTCCGGTTCAGCCCATCAATGCTCTAGGAGCTGCCATTGCCATTCTCGGAACTTTCATCTATTCACAGGTAATCWATAAGGGGATACAAATACATTACTAATGCAGTGAGCATAATTTTGACATTAGATCARGAAAGCTAACAATGATTCTACTTTGCTGCAGGCAAAACTTTAAGGCAATTATAAGGRGCTGTTGTGGAGTGTAAATTATTGAAAGGTGCTGTAGGTTGACGAAGATGGAATGGTGAAGAACCAAGGGCACCAATGGAACAAGAATCAAAACTCTTCAGACTATATTCATAAGATACCAAATTAACGTATCGGACTGCATGGAAGCCAAATTCCAGAAGGTCTTGAGCACGGGTAGTGTACGTAATCTTTTTGCATAGATAGAAGTATATATGTTCATCTCTTTGCTCTTCCAAGTTTCGAGATTTGCCGTGTATATGCAGTACTGTACTACTTGAACCTGTGCAACTTTGTAATAAACTTGTGGCAATCCAAGTATGTTGCTCAAAAAGATTTAGTGAAAATATAAATTTTGATCGAAACTTTCTTCTACCTTCTAAGTCTTCACTCCAAATTATTGTCCAGTAAGGCTGCAATTTAGGCTACTTGTGTAACGCCCCGGGAAACCAAATTATTGTCCAGTAAGGCTTCAGTTTAGGCTACTTGTGTAACGCCCCGGGAAACCAAATTATTGGCTCTTATTGAAGTAGTGTGTTGCACAAATTGCAATTAACAAAAACTGGAAAAAAGAACAAAAATCATGCTAAGATTCTTAAATTTTGATAACAGAATAACAGAGGAAGTAAGATTGAAATACTAAGAAACAGAGGAAGCAAATTTGCTAGTCCTTTTCCACTGGATTTTTTCTTTGCCTTCATAATCTAGCAAATATTTTTATTTTGTTTGTTATAATTATCAGCAAATTTAACTTCTACTCTTCTTTCTTCACTCTTTTGGGTGGTAGTGCCACAATCTTTAATAGCAAATGGCATKTTGCTAGTATATTCGCATATTAAGTTGTACTGTAACRAAGCTGCCTCTTTCTGAAATACGGAGTATAGTTGTTATTGTAATAGTCGAAACTCGAACACAGTTTCGGTGATSATCAGTTGATCAGCATAGACTGAACATAGCTCATCAACTGCTCATATGAATCATCACTGCACTCTTCGAATCAAACTARGAACTATCTCAAGAAAAGATGTCAATCGGAAGGCCGAAAAGCATACCATTATGAACTTCTTGCATGATTATTACATTACACAAAACATGCCTTGTTATTTATGAATGACAAACTGAACAAGCAATCTTCTTATTTTACTGATATGTCTCCTCATCAAGCACACTCTATAATGCACACAACTCAAACAATTTACTCTACAGAAGCACAATATCGTCGACAGCCAACTAGTTGGACAGTGCGACACAAAGGCTGGTACTATACAGARGGCAATCAGATAAACTCGACCAGTTCTGCAGGTGTTGCTGCTGCTGGACTGTTAGTGATCAAACACCGAGTTACCTGATTGTTTATTAGGACTCGCGATTAATCAATAGAACAACACCCCAATCTTCTTCTGAACCTCCTTGAGCAGACTGGAGGCATTATTTAAACGGCGTACAATGTAACCAGGGCTAGGTGGAGGGGGAGTTTCATGTCTTTCGTCATCTGGCAAAATAGCTGCAGCTCCTGCACACGTTATACAGGATGATTCTGTCATGTTTCTCAAAGTTTATGCAGGTGTACTGTCTTTTGTTTGAAAGATGGAATAAATAAATTCATTATACAATATCTTTGTTTGCACACCAATTGAGAAATTAATGTTTCATTCTTGTATGATAAACTGAAGGAGGAGTTTCTTACGCGTTTTCTCTGCTGCCTTTCTCCTGGAATAATTTGCTTGCTCGTTGTTAGGCATTGTCTGTGAAGTCGATACTGGTTTCTTCATGCTGCATGAAATGTGAAATTCATAAATTAGTTTTCTGCTGATTACATTAGTAGGTTTTGTTRGTCGCTCTCACTTCATTTCAGGCACGTTCGAGTATTATATAGGTTAATGACTAATAAGTTCAGTAAAGAAGAATTCATCTGGAAGAATGAAGCCTTAGTTTCGAATTTTTTTCTTACTTAGTATCAGCTATCATAGAAGCCCACCTACAGTAGGCGGATAGCTGTTCACATATTCTAGAGCTACTAAAAATAGAGCACATTTTATTAGGTTTATGTGAAGTAATAGTATATACCTTACAAAAGAAACTATGTCTTCAGGTACATCAGCTTCTTCGTGATCCAGATTGGCGAAGTCATCTTCCAACTTGAAGGATTTCCCTCTAAGTATGATTACCTTAGAATCATCCCTAGTGACAATCAATGGCAACCTCTTGAGCTTGTCACAGTTCCATACAGAGAATCTACGAAAGGCAGGCCACTCGAGTTTCTGCTGACCYGGARATATGCTCGTCAACTGTGGCAAGTCGATCAGGACTAATTCTTGTAATTTCAGAAGACAGCAGGAGGAGGTCGTATTTGCAGCAGAATCTATGATTCCCAAAACTGACCAACATTGCCTTACACATATTTTTTCGAGTTTCTGAAGACAATGCAGCATCTCAAGTGTGAAAAGATAGGTTAAGTTGCTGCAATCATACAGATTGAGGACCTTCAAGTTCTGAAAGTCAATGCCTGTTTTCTCTAATGTGTTGATTGAACTTAAGCTGCTCCTGCATTCGCTTAAGTAAAGCTCTAAGGTCCCGTCTGGGAGCTGTTGATCAACAGGGTATTCATCAATGAATGCGATACTGTTTTCACCTGATTTTCCAKTAGTGTTGAAGCCACCAACACAGAACTTGAAACAAAGTGCACGCGGGCGTGGTGTTGTACTAGGGACAGCTCTCATATATTCGTCAAATACCCCTCTGTCGAAGAAATTCAGTTGTAGAACTCTCAAGCCGTCTAAGCAAGAGAGCTCTTCAACGTAGGCTTCACTTGAGTTTGGCCTCGACTGTTTTGATTTCCAAGTGTAAGACTCATCATCATTCATGAAGAGTAGCAATTCTTGCAAACTTTCTAATGCACCAACTAATCCAGCTTCGAAACCAGTCAACTTAGTGTGGGAAAGGTTCAAGTGCTTCAGTTTTTTCAAACTTTTCATCCCTAAAGGAAGTTTTTCTAGAGGTGTTCCAAAAAGGTCTAGGACAATGAGTTCCTCAAGTTTGGACAAGGAAGGTAGTGATCTRAAATTGAGGCAGTGGCGTAAACGAAGCACTTGAAGGAAATTCAAGTAACAGATTGATGATGGAAGGTAAGAAATGTTTGTGCAAGATAAATCAAGRAGTTTCAGGTTTGGGATTCTGGTGAAAAAATTGTCCGAAAGCATAAACAGTGGGTTATTCTGGAGTAACAATGTGGTCAATTTTGGACAGTTAGGTTGATTTTTGTTCAGTACTCCCAATTTATTGTGCATGAAAGAGGCACGTCGTATCTTACCATTCTGATCATCTATTGGCGGAAACTCTGTAAGATCATTCCTTGAATTGATATACACTTCCAACCCGTCTCTAAAAATGATATTCACTGCCATATCGTGMWGAAAGCTAAGCATCTTGACAGCCTCTTGTGTGTCAGATGGGTCTGCTTTCTCTAGAAGACGCGCACTTTTGAGAACTCTCAGCACATTCCTCCCTTGCCTTCTTTTCTCTTCAAGTGATCCAATATGATTATCAAGTAGACCTTCCCAAATCCAGTTATCTATCAACTGCTCCACTTCAATTGGAAAGCCTTTCGGATACAAGGCACAATACAGAAAGCAATGCTGATGAGTAGTATTTTCTAGCCTCCTGTAGCTGCATTCCAATTTCCTAAACCGCGCATCATTTGATGGTGCAGAATTTGTCCGGCTACACAACAACTCCTTGAGTGACAGTGCAATCTCACTTGAGCTATGACCGTGCATTATTCCTCGCACATGATGTGCCAGCTTGATGATTTCTGCAGGCAATCCCTCACAGCTTTCTACCGCCTTCCTAACCAAATCCTTCGCCTCATCCTCTAAGCCTGAAAGGGTACTACACAGATTGTTCTCAAAACATGTCCAACTTTCAGTGAGTGGCTTTATCTCGAAAAATTCATTCTTTGGGATGTTACGACATGTAAGTCGTGATCTAGAAGTTAGTACTACCTTACAAACTACTCCCTCTGCCTCAGCCTCTTCCTCCGGGATACCAATATCACGAAGGGTGAAATTCTCCCATAAGAAATCCATAATAACCAAACACTTTTTCCTTCGAACAAGCTCATCACAGATCCTTCTTGCTCGTTCATTATCATCATCGGTGTCAGTGAGGCCAATGCTCATACTCCTCATAATCTTCTCTTGGAGACTCTTCAGAGTGATCCCATATTCGGCATCCACCCATATAACATAGCCAAATGTCTCGTTTTCATCGAGCAAAGCTTTGTTGCAAACAGCTTGTGCAACAGCAGTCTTGCCTACACCTGCAATCCCATGAATGCATACAACTCTGACATTATTTTCCCCTGATGAGCTTAAGCACTTCCATATTTTCTCTACTTCATCACCTCTTGTCTTCTGAATAAAATCACTTTGAGACCAACGATATCCCTTCACTATTGGCTTATACCTTCCTATCAACTCTTCAATGTCATTGAATTCCTTCTGAATCGAACGCTTGGCTTCATGACGACGAAAACAGTTAGGCAAACAACCACTTGCACAGGTAGCTTCTATGCTTCTTTGTAGGTGTTTCATGCCTGTTTCTACATTATCCAGAGTGTCTTTTGCTTCTTTTTTCCATTTTATCGCGTCGTTGTTAAGGATTTTGATCCCATTTGATTGTTCTTCTAATTTTGTTAGCATATCATTAGCTTCTTTCAGTTTTCCCTTCAACTCATCCATCTTCTCTTGTAGTACTTCATAAGTGTAAGGAGCATATGCTTGTTGCATCAGAGGAGATATGATTCCGTTAACCGGCGCAGTACATAGTTTTGCTGAAGATCAGAGCATCAAAATTTGCATAACATGGATGAAAAATCAGTAATMACTGYATTGCAGATGTCAATAATCAATCATCACACAAGTGASCAAAAAAACATATTAAAAAGTTTGAAAAACACATGTTAGACTACAATAATCTGATGCATCATTGCATCAATTAGATTCACAAAGATTAGCCTTGTTGATCATTTTAACTTAATTAGTGCAGTTTGTGTTTAGTGCAGTTTGTGATCCTGCCACCCCCAAGGCCCCAATTTTATTTATTTATGAAACAATGAAGTTCATGCCTTGAAATGGCAGCCCCACTCATAGCCGCACACTCTTGGCACAACACAAGAGGCACATGGACGGGCCATGGACAATATTTCTAAAAATATAGGCACGAGCCTGGCACGATCACGTGGGACACACACTCTTTTTTAGAGAGAAATATATAAAATAAAGTAAGGTATGTGGGCTAGCACGAAACGTTTGGTGGGCTCGGCTGAACATGGACTTCATTTTTTAGAAATTTGACACGAGCCCGACGTTATCCTGGGTCTGTATATGCACAATTCTGGGTCTGTATAGGCACGGTTTACCTATACACGAGGCCCGCGGGCATGACACTAAGACAATACAACTTACAATGGAGAAGGGGATTCGAACTTACGACCTATTATAGGCAAAGAAACCTTTATTAGTCTTTATCGGTTTATCACTCAGCCAAAACTTCCTCGATAGTTATTGGCTTATTGTGCAAAAATTAATCCAACTTCTGTGACCAAAAAAATGGAAAAACTATATACAATCCTAAGGACTAAATATAAGAAGCTAAAAATGGAAATAATATGCAATAATTGATCATTTATTGCATCGATTAGTGCATTATTTTGTATTAAATTTACAACTTTTTTCCATTTTAAGTAATGTATTTATTATAGTTAGCCCTCAGGGCTCCATTTAGCATAACCACGAAAACAAACCCATAGAAAAATTGAGTTTAGCCTTTTTTAAAAAGGTTTTAAAAGAGACTTGAGCTATGTTCAATTCGTGTGATTTGATCTATCACTTGGTATTACTTTTTTGATCTAACTTGATATGATTTGAAGTTTTTTAGTTGATAAACTAATGCAAGACTATTTTCAAAATGATGCAACAAAGAAATATTTTAGGTATGTCTTCCATAAAATACTCGTTTACTACATCTTTATAAAAATGAAGTACGAAGTAGTTGTTTTCCATTCTTACCAAGCAAGTACTTGTAATTGTTTTTTGTTAATTTCTAATTTGATTTGTTTTAAAAAAAAATAATAATTGAAGATGTAAATTTCTAGTCAAAAAGATGTAAATTAGAGTGGTTAAATAAATTGAATCAATGGCTAACACCACGGCCAATGATAAATCAAGAATTATGTGCAAAAATTTGGAAAATAATAGACATAGTCCGATCGGGGTCAAAAAGGATCATACACTCCGATGCTCATGATATTCTAGATGAACAATAGCATTATATAAATGAATTAGTAAATAATACATATGAACAATGAGGTAAAAGTTCATAACAATATTTTTATTTGATAATTAATATTGTATAATAAAACGATCATTAATTCTACAATCTTCATCATAAGATGGAAAACATTTGTTCATTATTTCTTGACATAAAAATAAGTCAAATGTGGTAATATTTGATAAAAACAAACTATTACTCCGTACACTAATTTACGTGTGCTTTTTTTATCAATTCACAAATTACTTTCATTTTAGAAAGTATATTACTCCGTAATAATATTTTATATATAACCCTAAAAATTTTATGTATGTAATAAAAAGAAATATGGGGAAAAACAAGAGAAAACATATATACCTATAGTAAATGGATCTGGCATTTTTATCTTTTCAAATTTTCTGCTTTATTTCTTTGTCAGTTCTCTGATCTGATTGTTTCAGCATGTTGATCACTGGAACAAAATGAAAAAAAAAAAAAAACTCAACGTAAATTTATCACACATAAATATAACTATAGGAGGCAAAAATAAACCCGAATCTGAAATGACCTAAAAAAGACCCGCAAAAAATGGGTCATGAAAAAGAAGATTTAATCGAAACTCGTTTTTTGACTTAATCTGTAAACCTGTTTTAAAATATTGACCGACCTATTACCGACCTGACCGATCGATTTAACCGATTTGTCTAGTGTAAAGACTTATAAATGTGTTTAATTATGTACAAATCATAAATATTAGTCAATGTAATAAATGTAAATATTACAAAAGTCAATTTGTTGCAATAAAAAGAAAGCAAAATGTGCGTTTCGATAAAAATGAACAATCTTTTGATTATGCGTTTCGATTATGCATTTTTTAGCTTTTAATAAAGCCCTATTACTTAGACAATCTTTTGCAAATAATAATATTTATTAGATAAAGATAAATATATAGTTTAATGAACAATTTCTAGTTAGGTTAGTCACAGTAAACATTTTTTCAAGTCTTAAAATCTTAATAATTGATCTAATTTTTTGCGAAACATCGTACGAAAAAAAGACGTTCCAAAAAAACTTGACCGACCGACCGACCTGTTACCGGAAACATCGTGTCATATACAAAAAATCGACCCGTTACCGATAAAAGACCGACCTGTAAATGTCCGAAACCCAACATTAATCCACCGATACCGACCTGACCGACCGATTTGCCCAACTATAACTCTATAAGATCAAAACAATAACATGTACTAATGTATTAGAGCAGCGTTACACGACCAATTTCATGTGCAAATAAATATTATGAGCAACTATTCCGTCATCCTACAATACTTACAATCGCTCCAATTCCATCCCTCGTTTTCCTATTCTACTTTCTACACTTCACCATTTCTTTCTTACAAAATAAGTTAAATTAACTTCGGATAAGTAAAAATAAAGTGAAAAAAARCGACCCGACCAAAGTGTGTTTTAGAAAATGAACAATAATGAGCAAGTAACAAAAAAATCGTAATCCACTGTGTAATAATACCTGATGCAACCGGAGAAAGGAAGACCTTCTCATCATAGCTAAGATTAGTAGATTGCTAAACAAAGATGATGATTAAATTAGATGAGTGTTTGTTATTGGTGCTACGAAATAATCAGTGAAGTTTATATAAAAATTAGCAAACAGGTTGAAAAATATTTTATATTTGGGATTTGGTATACTGTAAACTGAAAACACTATGAAAAACTTCATTTTGGCATCATGTGATGACTTTGGATTATTATAGAGAAAGGTCCTTTTAGAGCACCTTGAAATTTCCACTACAATTTACGTTAAAAACGGACATTGCTACGTCTATTCAGTTGGTAAATTATTTATTGGTAATACTTCGTAGATATAATTTTCAATTTCACCTTATTTGTTATAGTCAGAATTTTGAATTGAATCCTCATATTTCTCCCCATCTATAAATATTGCTAAAGCAATTTACACCCTTTCATTTTCCCTCCCAAATTTTCCTTCCAAACACCTTTAATTAATGATTGTATAAAAAATGTAAAAAAATAAATTATGAATATAGAATTAATAAACGTGCTTTGAAAATAAAATAAAGTATTCATTAATTGATGCATAACTATAAAAAAATTAATCACAATCAAAATTTAAAACCTACTTTTTAAATGTTTACATTTTAAATTGATCAAAGTTCCGATTTATATAAAAATAATTCATAATTTATTTACAAAACGAGCATTTGCTCAAGCTTATCTAGTTGTAATAATTTACATGTCCTTGTGTTCATTTACACCAAAAAGAAAAGACAATAAAAAATTTTATTTGCCGGTTGACATTATGAACAAGATTTATTTATCAATATATGTTTTCCATTCTCAATATCATTCATCGTAACTAATTTCAGTCAATAGTCAATACCTAATAATGCCCCCATAATAATTGAGAAACAATATTAATCAAACAAAAATGTTTTGTATTTGATGATGTACAAATAATGATAGAGTAGTTGTACATATATTTATTTTTTTAGAAAAAAACCAGCAAACGACCGATAAGATTGGATAAACTATCTAAAAGTGAAAATATTAAATTAAAATAAATATGGAAAATATTTCATCTACCCATTGAGTAAATTACCAGCTACCTATAAAGTAGTGTGATTAATCATAATTGTAAATTGCAACTTGTATGATTAATAATATTTCATTGTCTCTATCGTAGTGGGTAATTTATCCACCGATAAACATAGCAATATCTAATTAATAAAAATTTATAAAATTAATTGACATGTCGTATGTCATTAATGTCATGCATTTTTTAATTTGAACCATTTTAAAAAATATAAGTGCTAAACTAATTTAACGTCATAGGGCGCTCATTAGTCATGACTCGTGATCAACATCTATATTTACACCTTTAATCAATCGGAGACGATTGATCAATTATGCTCTCAATGGTTGACTAATGATTTATTAACACATTTAAGAGTGTTTGCATAATTGCATTGTTAAATTGTGCTTGTCTTGTCCAAAAAAAATTGTTATAATGAACATCATAAAATTAAGTACTTATTGCATTCGGTTCTAACGTACTTTATAAAACACTAGCAGAAAAAGACACAAAAGTTGCGGGTCAAAGGCTGTGGTTGTATAAAAATCGCAGCTTAAGATTTTTTTTGGTTATTTGCTAATTTGTTGATTTTTTTCCGTTATTTGCTGATTTGAGATCTAATATGTTTTTGGTTATCTGCTGATTTTTTTCATTTTTTTCGTTTAATATATTCTGGTCTTTTTTTTCATTATTTGCTGATTTATGTGTTTTTTTAAAAATTTGCAGATGAAGTTGATCTAAGATGCTAACACGTACTACGTCATATTTAGCTTTTTAAAACTTAAATGAAAGCGTTTTTGTAAAAGCGCTTTAATTTGAAAGATGGGAAACGCTTTTAATAAGCATTTRCAACGCTTTAAAAAGCTCATTTTGGCGTAGTGTAAAGTTGTAAAAAGATGYGAGAATTCTGCTTTGTTGATTTTTATAAATTGATGTATGAGATTGTTGTTGATAATCTTTTGTAAATGYTGAATAATAATTTATATTATTAATACTAAATTGTTTCTGTTTATCTTCCTCTCTCTAATTTTTTCAACTTTTCATTGATTATTATTATGATTATATATTGAAATTTATATTGATAATTGAATTGAACTTCATACGGACTACTTCAAAGGCTAATTTATATTGATTTTTTTTAAAAAAATGACTAAAAGCTGCAATTTGGAGTAAAAACCGCAACATTTAAATACAAATGCTGAGGTTTTTACTCCAAAGTCCAAACTGCAGCTTTTATAAGGGCCAAATGCAGCATCTTTAAATGGGGCTTAAATGCTGTGGTTTGGTTAAAAATCGCACAGTATGATGTATACGCAAATTCTACNGCTTTTATAAGGGCCAAATGCAGCATCTTTAAATGGGGCTTAAATGCTGTGGTTTGGTTAAAAATCGCACAGTATGATGTATACGCAAATTCTACCATGGTCTCGGTTTTCATCATGATCCCGGACAAATGTTCATTTCCGAAACAAGAAATGTTCATCTCAACATGTGAAATGTTCATTTTCAAATGTAAATGTTGATATCTGAAAATGAACACTTGTATTTTCGGAAATGAACATTTCTAGTTTCGAAAATGAACATTTGCCCTAGACCATGATGAGGAACATGATCTCGGGACCATAATTGACCTATTCTGATATATAATTGTATTAGAATTGTACTTATTGGAGTATTGTACGTAGCTATTGGGCTTTGTTTTATTTTTGAGCCTAATATTGCATTTGCATAGTTACCGAGTCAGTAACTCACGAATTGAAGTCACAAATCTTCAACACTTCAACATCTCGCAACTTGCAACATCAATTAATGAATATTAAGTGGGGATTTGATGGGTGATGGAACGGGGAAAATGGGCATTAAACGGGGTTGGATACCCAGACCAGATGGGTGGCGGGACGAGAATGATTTTAGGTACAAACTCATCGGGGCGAGGACGGGGATGGGAAAAAATCCGCAAATTATTAGGTACAATCCCCCCCTACCTAGCAAAATACAACCCCCTTCCCCCTATCTTATGTTACACATGATTTATTCCCCTCCCCTATTATCTCTCACGCATGATTTTTTTAAAAATAAAAAATCATTAATTAAATAAAATTAGATAGATATAAATATTTGACAACTAATAAAAGCAAAGGAGGGGGTTGTATCTTGCAATGTAGAGGGGGTTTGTATAATATAGGCTTTGAAAAAAATCGTACCCACCGCGGGGATAGGTATGAGGATGGGTATTACATTCCAAGATGAAGATGGGATGGGAATCGCAATACCCGCCCCGTTTGCATCCGTAGTTCTGAGCTAACGTAGTACAGTAGTAACTGAACATATCTTGGCCCATCATTTATATGGGCTTACTGTAGGCCTCATAAGTTATTGCTTCAAGACTTCATTAAGTTAGGAGTCAGGACCTTTTCAAGTTACTCCTTCAACCCTACAAAGAGAGATTTAAAGAGAGTATTGTACCAAAAACTTATCAAAACTCTCTTTTGAAAAATCGAGACGATATGAGTTTTTTTTTTATTATTTATTTTTTTAGATTTTCGGAGAGAGTAAAAGTAAATGTCTATTTTATTTATATACTTAAACCTACTAAATTGTTTGAATAAAAAGTAAGTGTTGTACAAATGACATTAAACATAACATTTATATACAAAACCGTAAGCAATCAACTAAGTATTACTACACATTTTTACACTACAATGATTCAAATCAACGAATCAATTGAACAAAAAAGTAATGCATTGAGAATCAAAACTCTTCGGACTATATTCATAAGATACCAAATTAACGTATCGGACTGCATGGAAGCCAAATTCCAGAAGGTCTTGAGCACGGGTAGTGTACGTAATCTTTTTGCATAGATAAAAGTATATATATGTTCATCGATAAGTTTTAGGAAAAATAAGTTTAATAAGTTCAGTTTATTAAAAATAAGTTCAATTCTTAAGAAATTTGATAAGATTTCAGTAAAAATAAGTTAACTCAGTAAAAATAAATCTAATTCAATACTAATAAGTTAAGTTTAGAGAATGTAGTGAGGAGGCAACGAACTACCACACACATGCATCGACTAGGTCAGGCTCGTGTGTGTGGCTCGATACCGGTGTGCTTGAATTTTTTTATGTGCTTAACCGTTCTACGAAGTATAAATTTATCTTGATTCTCTTCTAGTCAAGATACAATAAACATGCATATTCATTAAACACAAAAACTCAATGTTTCTTGTGGTCATTAAACATTTTTGTTCTTAATAATCCCTTTCTTTTACCTACACCATTGATTTGGACATCCATGTAACCCTGATGGTTAATTATCGGGAGCCCGTGTGTAAAAATGGAGAGAAAATTCGACTTAAGGGTAATGATATCCACTCACTTCACAACATTTAAGATTAGCTTTAACATTGTTCTTGTTTATATTACTAGTCGTATTTCCTGGGGTTTGATAAAGGCACACCCGTCCCTCCCTCACAAGAGTGTTAAAGACACACTCCACACATTACTAAAAAGAGTGTGCCTTTAACACCACCCGTATTTTCTAGGGCTGAGCAAAACTATTTGAAAATTCGAATATTCGATCCGCGCGCGCATTCGATCCAATTTTTTTTGGATATTCGATTCAAAATTAAATTTCGAATCGGATATCCGATCCGAAAATTCGGATATCGGATAACAATTTTCAAATTTTCGGACATCCAATATTCGAAAAAATCGGATTTCGAATATCCGGGGGAATCGGATATCAAATATCGGATATCCAGTACTTTATCCGAAAATATTATTCCTTTTTATGAAAATTTTATATTTTATAATATATTTTTATAATTTTTTAATAATATACTAGTCAAAATCGGATATTGGATATCTGTAGTATCCGATCCGAAAATTTTCGGATATCGAATATCCAAAACATTTCGGATATCGAATATCCAAAACATTTCGGATCGGATATCGGATACCCGATCCGTGCTCAGGCCTATTATCTCTATCTCCTACAATGTCAAATCCAAAGTGTGCGATATCAATTCGTGACATCAATTCATGTACAATAGTAATATAGTATCGTTGCAACCACCTTTGGAAAATTCCACACTAATGTTGATGTCGTTCGAGTAATTGTTTAGCGTCAATGTCATCTTACGTGAGTGTCAATGCAAAGAGGAAGTGCATAACAAACAGGGGAAGAAGGTAATGTTTGTCTAATTCACAAATTGTGTTGTTGATAGGAATTCGAGTGAACACGATATTGTCCTCCCTTTTTTTTTACTTGCATTGTCGTATAGACTATAGAGTACATAAAAATATAGATGTTGAAGCTTTTTAATGTGGAGTTGAAATCATAAGATGGAAATTCATAAAAAAAATCATTTAAATATGAAAAATAAACAAAAGAGAGAGAAAAAAAATATTTTTATGCGTTGTTGCATCTAGTTTTTAGTATAAGCGGTTGTACCATGCATACACATTCTCAACTAGTTTTTTATTTGCAGTAATAACATCAAAAATTGCATCGGGAATATCTGTACCCTACAGTATCTAAACTATACCCACACCATATGAAAGGTACTTACGATGTTACGAGCATATTATAAGAGACGAGACAAATAGTGATAGTAAAATAGAATTTGGAGGAGGAAAATGATTGAATAACATCGAGAGTTGTCAACCCTCTTAGACACAATAGAATAAAATATTATTATATATGCAATACAATAAATTAGAGAGATGATATATAAAATTAATGATAATATATTTTTAACCGCCAAAGAAAAGTTTATATGAAAAGAGCTGTTAACCATTAGAGTCACTCAATCACTCCGCAACTGATCATCGAAGATTYTGTAAACATGGGGAATTACAATTTGAACGAATAGGGCAACTTTTGTGGTCCTTCATGGCTTCATGTTGTATTAATCACGACGAATCATATGAGGAAGGGGTTTGGAGAAGCGGCCTCAACTTCACTTTTGATTCCTATGATTAGAGGTRCGAATCCTCATATCCCCTTCCCCATTGTAAATGTACCTCGCCTTTGTGGCTCAATTCACACAAAAAAATAAAAATAAAATCACGACAAATCATATACAACGATGACTAAAAAGGACCAACAAAAAATTACCCATTTTTATCAACCTAATAAGATGATTTATGTTGCCCTTTTGATAAACGGCCGTTGGCCAAACRCGTTACGTGTGTCCACTTTACAAAATCTATCGAGATTCCACCTRAGATCAAAATCATGGCAATGAGGGGAGTAGTCCAGTGACCTTATATAGTGGATACAACTTTCTCATTTCTTCAATGTGGGATACACATCCCTTCACACCACTCCACTTTCTTCACTTATTTAATGTTGGAACAACACTTCCACTCACTGTGGACTCAARACGGGCCCAACATTTTTCGATACTATTTGGTGTGGAGTTGATGTTTTCTTGCCTTCTCGTTTGGAAGTTCAACCCCRATAATGTGCGTAACTTTTCCTCCTAATTTAAAGAGATCAAAAAATCYATTCTTTTAAAATTATTGAATTTTTACRTATTTCCCAAATTTGTGGATCTAAATAACTTTCTTACAAAAACTTATTTAGATATGGCCGAAGCCGACGTATTTGAAATACGTATAGGTTTCTTTAAAAACAGATCTGAAAATGGATCCTGTATAATCATGTCCAACTCTTACCCATTGCCAACTCTTACCATCAATGGCTCTTGATACACCTCTGAAAAAAAGAGAAATAAAAAATCATAAAATCATATTATCATGCTACTCCAACTAGCTAGCCTAGTGCATTGTTGAAACTTGAAAATAAGTTTTTATGAACTCCTAATCCCCAAACAACAGGAGTTACAGGACAATGATTTTAAAGGAAGTCAAGTTCCAACACGCATGTAGGATAACAAAATTCAACAGTGATGATGTAAAAGAAGGAATGCTAATAATCCCACTCTCCAATGTCACTCTGATCTCTTTTCTCACTCTCCGRAATTGGGTATGATAAATATTTGTGAGGATATGATAACACTTTATGAGAATATGATAAACCAAATATGCATAATTTCTTCAAAATAAGAGTAAAGAAGAGGTAGGACCCAAACAATATTTGGTTAGCATATCTAAGTAAAGTATTATCATATACTCACACAATTTTATCATATCCTAGTCGCTAGTGAAAAAGAGAGTGGAATTGGAGAGTTACATTAGCCGCACTCCTCGTGTAAAAGATATCTGTAATGGTGTAAAACAAAATTTGAATGTTGTAAAATTGTTTGCGAATGGTGTCCATTTGTAATGATGTAAATTAAATAAATTTTTTTGGTGTAATTTTTTGGGTGGATCCAAATTTTAAAATGATGTAATATGATTGTTTAATAATGTAAAATGTAGTTGAATTAACCATTTTGCCCTTGTGTTAGGCAAAAAAAAAAAAACCCACATGCATGTAGGATTTAACCTACCTCGTCATTTTGGCCCTCGTAGTTTAATGTCCGCACTTTATTGTATGAACTTTTTATCAACTAAAAGTTTAAAAAATTGAAGTGTCAAAATCAATTTTCAATCAATCAATCATCTTGTTTCATGTCATTCAATGTGATGAAGTTTTACGCTATGGGTGTCAAAATCAATTTTGAAGTGCATAAATCGTTACCCCAAATAATACATGCGAGTAGTCTTAACTCTTAAGAACATCCACATTCATGAAACTCCCATTTATCTCTCTCATTACCCCATTAGTCAACGTCACTTTTCACTAATACAATATATGAACTTTCTCATTTTACAATTCCAATTCATACCCACATTCACGAGTCTCCCCATTTAGAATCTCTATTATATTTTTCATATCCCACCACATTTTTTCTCTCCAACTTTTCCACATTCACATAAATTTTTAATTGTAATGAGACTCACATCTATTTGCTTAAAAAATGAAAAAAAGGAAAGGGGTCCACATAAATGGGTTGAGAAGGTCCCTTTGAATTAACGTCRGCTTAATTTTTTTATGAGATGAGAAGGTCCACAAATATCAAATTTGTGATAASAYTCCTTAACACTTTGATAATAGAGTGGGTATTGTTTAACACAGCTGTTATGGAGTAAGAAAGGGATCAAAGCAAGCTACTTTCTTTAATATTTAAATGTGAAATTTTCATGAATYTGTAAAGTGGAATCTCTTTTCTAATAATTGAAGTGACCACTCTTGTTTTTAATTGACTCTTATACATTAATTTATTAGAGCAATGCAATTTCAAGGGGTGAAGGTCATAAGATTTTTAAATATGTAACTCTGTAACCTATTGTATAAGATTTAAGATTAACCAAACTTGAAATTACACGCAAAAATAATGTTGTATATACAAAGGGTTAATTAGAATCAATCAATCCAGATACGTTTAGATCTAATAAGGTGAAGAGAATACATTCTCAATCAGATCGACAGACTATATAAATGGGCATAATTACATGCATTAACCACTAGGCCAAGACTTATGCTTCATTCTCTTCATCTTTAAAAAACGAACATAATTACATGCCTTAACCGTTAGGTCAGATCAACACTTACGCTTCGTTCTCTTCATCTTTAAAAAATAAGATTCAAGACCAAACAGACCTGAAAGGCTGACACTACASACAAAAATAATACTGTAGAAGYGTCAATTAGAGTCAATCAACCTAGATACYTTTAGATCCAARYAGYTGAAGAGAACACACCCACAATCGTTTCGACACATACTCCATTATAAATGGGCGAAAGGCGTGTAGGCTCAAAGTATACTATTCCCACAAATATCTAARGATATTTCTCATGTACTAAACCCCAAATACCATATTACAGACGACAAAATGATTCCCAAACCACTTTGCATCCCACTCTCAACGACTACTTTCATCCTTTTCTCAATTATTATTATTATCTCTTTTAATTCTAATATTTTCATTTCTTCTGCTCAATTTGACACTCTAAATCTTGCAAAGAGTAGCAACAATGGCTCGTCTTCTCCATTTGAACTTCCCTCGAACTTCCTCTTTGGCACMGCTTCTTCTGCATATCAGGTTTGRTATTCTCCCAATCCGATATCATTATTTAATTAGTATAGTGGCTTGACCTGCTCGRAAAACGTAGCCCGTGCTARTGCGAGCAGGTCCTTAGCCTATCGATTCGATGGGCCCACTAATAATGTTCGACATTTTTAGTGGACCTTGGATTCAACTAACAACGGGTTAGAGTATTTTTGAARAAGGAGAAAGGTTAATTATTTTGACAATTTTTARGGGGRGCCACTYGGCTCGGCTTGAGCTCGAACACGAGCCCAAGCCGTAGACTAGAACGTGGCTGTTGGCATAAAAATGAGTTGTAGGACATGCATCCATGCAGTCATGCCACCATTTTGGGCTTGAGCATGCATGACTTTTTTTTAAATGCATTTTATTTTATGAATAATTGAAGTTGTATGTTAATTTATTTTATTTTCGAATGCCATTTCAGTCATGAAAGTGCCCCTACTTAGTTATGGTAAAGGCTCAACAATTGGAGACACTTCATCATAAATCAGTGAGCACATGAATATATTTCTACTTACCACCCAGGTTGTCGTCCTCATCATCGCTTTGTTGAAAAATTGTCTAAAAATTCGTGTTTGCAAAATTGATGATTACGTAGTAACTATATCACTACGCAACACTATGGCTTTAGAAGTCTTTTATAGTGTAAAAGGGTTTGGTTTGAATGTTTGATTTAATTTAATGTCCTTTGAATAAGAAATGCATTTTACGTTAAGATTCAAGAAAACTAGAATTTGTATATGCGAAAAGACTTTGAATTTATTTCTTTTTTTTCAATTCTTGCA
Organism: Bassia scoparia; assembly: GCA_008642245.1. NCBI lineage: Eukaryota > Viridiplantae > Streptophyta > Magnoliopsida > Caryophyllales > Amaranthaceae > Bassia > Bassia scoparia. The sequence goes on along the minus strand of SNQN01000073.1, from coordinate 135,794 downwards.
TCATGTTTAATTTTAGAACAAGTCACAAATTAGTTTTACTACCTTTTACCTTTTTTTAATATATAATTACAGTAATTTCTCATTCTTTAACAAATGAGTTTTTTTTTTTTTCCTGCAATCTACTTCTTTCATCTCTTTGAATTTTATATCCAATTAATTTCAATCAACAATGAACATTGAAAAACAAAGTATATTTTTTTTTMGG
>SNQN01000073.1:88387-119893 GCA_008642245.1 Bassia scoparia | reverse complement strand
AATAAATTCTTAATCTGTCTTTCTTCTCAATATGATATAGACAGCATTGGATTGGTTGTTCATCCACCCTCAAGGAATGGAGAAGATTGTTACCTATGTGAAGGAGAGATACAGTAATACACCAATGTTCATCACAGAAAATGGTAAATACAGTAGTAGAATAAGATTATTGTAACATGAATCGTAATCGCTCAAATTTCAAACAGCTRACTGTCTGGTTCACAGTTCACTCCTGAGACYGAAGTATAAAATGTGCAGGTTATGCTCAGGAAAGCAATCAGAATACCAGCATCAATGGCTTACTCAATGATTCCAAGAGAGTSGAATATATGTCTGGTTACCTAGATTCTCTGCTAAGGTCTATTAAGTAAGTTCATAACAGTCACGAGTCGTTTTTATTACTCCTTCCTTCCCTAAATAGAAGTACARGATTTTATTATATAGATCGAATTCTAAATGTAGAATCAAGTAAGCTAATCTTTGAACAACCACATTAATGATATCCTAAAGCCCTTCAAAAACACCCCCACTGAATGGTGACCTATTATTCAAAAACCGGAAACTTTAAGCAAGGCGACTAATATTGCATCTCACATTCCGCATGAACAGGAAAGGAGCAGATGTTAGGGGATACTTCGCATGGTCATTGCTCGACAACTTTGAGTGGTTAGAAGGATACACCAAAAGATTCGGGTTGTACCACGTAGATTATGATACATTGAAGCGAAGTCCAAAAACATCAGTTGCTTGGTACAAAAACTTCATCGCCAAACACAGAAGGCAAACAATATTGAAGCAGAGAGGCAACGAAAATGCACAGCGATCATCATATAGTCTTGCAGCAACAGCATAATTAGATGAATACAGAAAAAAAGAAGGTTAAAAAATAAGAATAAGCTTGGTATGTACTGTAGGTTAACTTGTTGTACTTGTACCATGTCGTACAACGAATCTGTATTCATCAAAGGTACTTAGGTTACTAAAATCCAAGTACTTGAGGACCCAAGAAATAGATGTATTGCMACTAATATCATAGTACCATGATATATGAAAATATKAGTATTAGTTGCTCCAATGGTCACCAATAAATATCATTTATCATATATCTCATCTGTATAGCACACTGCACATCTGTTGACAAATATACAAATCCTAACTCACTGAAATATATGCCTGGCAATGCATTTGAAACGCAATCAGAGAAACCTCTACTTATCGAGAATGATTATAAGTTTGGAAATCAGACCTTAATTAAGAAGTAATGTTTGAATAAAGATCTTCTGAGAAATACCAAACTTTTCAGGGATGCTACAAAATTTTCTCATTTGTGCTTGRAGAGRTCCAGTGAATTCCCGTCTGTTCTATAAGCCAAAATATCTTATCTGTTGAGTGTTGATAAATYCCCCAATACTTGAATCACTTAAATGTCTGCATGGTGACAATATGCTTCATTATAACGGCTTCCAAAATAAATTTCAAAGGATCTCCTTTTGTGGCACGGAATGACTTATTTAGAACTCGTGAAGCTGCTATGAAACTGTACAGAAAAAATATCAGTGTCAGCAATGAAGCACTAGAGCCTTATTATTTTGTCATAAGTAACTCCATTCTAGTCAAATTAAACTGTACACATCTCGTGCCAATAAATCCAGCATAGCCTGACAAGCATACAGAAGCTGATGAGAATTCACAATAACAAATACGTATGATAAAAACTAGAGAATTGTCAAAGCTTAGGAATTTTTTATCTTGGAATTGGCGCAAGAATTTTGAAATCAATAAAAAGCCAATAGCATCAAGGAGGTGAAATCAACCGATAAAAGCCTTAACCCCATAAGATCAAAGTTTCAAAAATCATTTAAATTACTCTTGGTTCTAATTCTACATATGAGCCATAATTTCAGATGGCTCAAGTGTGAAAAGCTTTAGCAAAATCAATGCCTCTTAACAAATACAGCAGGACATGCTGGCAATGGTTGACATGTGTATCTGCCTTCCAGATGGCTTGAGCAGGGAGAACCAATAAGTAACAAAACAATTAAACACAGATGCTACAAAAAGCAATACTCCAGCAAACTTTAAAAATTTCACTAGTGAAGTTTTTGTGTTGAGACAAATAGGTAATACACTCTCTCTCAGTTTAGCGACACACTCCTTGCATAGCTGTACGCACTGATCCTCTTCTTCCAGTAGTTTTTATTCAGTTTAATGAACTCAGTATTACTGCTACAAATTTATAAAAAGTGTATGTATTAAAATAGACAAGACAAAACAAAGTTATAACCAATGAACCACAAAACCTTTACAGATGCCTTCAGTACTTTCCCCTGCTCCTGGAACTCCGCAGCCCAGAATAAATATACGCCTTCAGAACAATGTAAAAGCTCTACAGCAAACCCACCAAAAGAAATACATTTTAAAGCTAAAAAGTAACATAAAAACCAACCTGGATTATAGCTCTGTAATTGATTTCATTCCTCTCGCTGAGAAGGACTCACGCATTATGTAAATGCACTCATCTCCACCATGTGGACCTACTTTGTAAATATGCTCCTCGTTGTCCCAGGAGATTTGACAAGCTTGAAGACCTACAGCAACACTTGGCTCTTTCCGGCAAAGCAATCCAATTTTCAACAGCAACTCCCTTTTCATCCTCACTATATTCTCCTCCATATTTCCAAGTGGATTGACTTTTGGAGTGGCTATTTCTGCAACAGAAGCCGCATGTACATGGAATCACCCACTAAAGGAGCCCCACAAGCAGCAAATTGTGCTCGAATGCTTGGGCAATCCACCAAAAAGTTAGCATGACTATTTTCTTGCAGCATACCACCAATATTTGAAATGTATCTCAAAAGAAGAGAAAACAGAACAGTAAGTATACATAGACATATGCCGAAGAATATGAATATAAAGGTGGTAGCTTCTCTCTCTCTCTCTATCAATTGCTGCTAATCCAAACTTCGTATGAAAATAGCAAGCCGATAAATGCAATCCGCTGTGCGTCACCCCCTATTATCTGATATGGCATCACCTAGATGAGGCTTATCTTTTAATTCTAGCCTACTAGGAAAAAAACACTAGATGAGGCTTGTCTTTTGATTGTAACCAAAATGCAAAGTGTAGTTCTTAGCCAATATACTCTCCAATACATTTTACATATCTTTTGATTCTAGCCTACGAGTAAAAACACTAGATGAGGCTTGAAAGCTTCACTGCGTCAAACAATATTATTAGTCACGAACTCGTGATTGACAAACCCCCTAGAGCAAGGAAGAAAATCTTTCTTTGACAAACCAGGCCTTCACCAACAAATGTGATAATACATATAGATAATTACACATTTTTTGAGTTAGCTTGAAGCTCAAAGGCAGATCCAAGGTCAAGCTCAATTTACATGGAAATTGAAACTTTTTGTCAAGAAAGAGATTTCCTTTGAAAGAAAATTCGCTAATTATTTCATGTTTCAGCCATCAACAAAAATTTGGCAGTTAGCATAATTAGAACTTAGCTGTAAATCTGAACTCCAAGTCTCCAAGAACCTATTCCTACACTACTCGTCAACTTCACGAGGCTAGCTGTAAAGTTACAGCTTAACCTAAACTCTTGCATCACGCAAACATTAAACATGTAAACGCTGACGGACATGAAAGTGTAGAGATGATACCTGATGAGTCCGACCGTCAAAAGATTAAGTACATTCATAAGCAAAATCCATACAGGCCATCCGCAGTCATCAATTCGATACTGTTCTCTGATGTAGAACTTGCCAAGGTACTTCTTACAATCCAAAACTCAAGCTGACACAAGACCATCTCTGACTGTACACTGCAATAAAGTGTATACTAATTACTATTGCTATTATTATCCACCTGATCCCTTTGTTAGTCTCCTAATCTCAAAATAATTTCAAAGCAACAATAAACTATTTATGAATTTTGACTCCCTTTGTCACACAATCACAATAGCTATTTCAGATTAAAACACCCACCTAATCTTATTCTTTGAACGAAGAGGAGTTGAGAATTATTAATGCTAAAAGCCTAAAATTCAGGCTTGATTACCTTCTGAAACGAGTCGTGGAGCAAAATTATCAGGGCGCATATAATGGGTAAGTATTCCGGGAGGAACTGGAGCTGAAGCAAGTGCAAGGTAAAGCTTCTTTACCTTTCTACCCTGAAATTCATCCACAGAGCTATATTATCATACTTAGTGATGKTTCAGAGCCAACAAGGTACCATTGATCAAGAAGACCAACAGAATGAACACAAACCATGCAATCTTCTACATTGTAATTTCACAGGACAAGAAGCTTAATAAACCTTCCCATTCAATATAGTGTATGTCATTTAGGAATATATATCTTATCTCAAGGACTTCATAGACTTACTCTAATCTTCTTGTGAAAAGTTGAACTGTACTCCTTATTTCTAGCAAGCACAACACTGCGAATGAGAGATAATTATTACAGAAGTAAAGTGAACACAAACAAAATGGCAGACAAAAATGCATGTAATTACCATCCTTCAGTACAATTATCAATTTGATGGGTAGTCAAGAGTGGTGAAGTAAATCCCACGGCACGAGTGGCAAAATTTGCACAACTTTCTTCAATGTTGTCTGAAGTTCCTCCAACCTAGAAACACAAAAATTAGCGACACCAGATATCATCACTACTACTAAGAATTTGTAATTTTCCTATGAGTTTCAAGGCAAAGTTATCTGCATGCATCTTACATGGATCTTATAACTAATTTAGAACATGCAACGAAATTTTTACATAATAGTTTACATGTTTCGAGGAGGYGGGAGGTGACACATAATACAGATACCAATTCAGATATAGCAAAGTCAAAAGGAAATCAAAATAAATCAAGAAGATAATAAAAAACAAAAAGAAGTCTAAATTTAACAAGTTCAAATCAGTCGGTGAGAAAATTTAATCAAGAGCTAAATCACAAAGAACCACTCATACTAGATCCAGCATTTACTAGTTCAATTATCAGAAGTATTTTCATATGATCCCACATTCCCACCATGAAAGTCACATACCCTCAGAAATCAAGATACATGCATCTTTATTCCAAACAGATGCTCAATGGAGACTAGTCCAAATTTTTTAAATGTTTGGTATGAAACCCTAGATAAAAATTGACATTGCATGAAACTAGCAGAAAGCCTGAAATATTCTTCTCTGTTCTTGATCATTAATTTGTTATCGAGAAATGAAAAGAATAATTCTTCAGACTTTACTTACTGAGGTGCCAGCAGGTTTATCTAGAACCACATAGGATTCAGTTACAGCCAGAATTCTTGACTTCCAATCAATTTCGTAGCACCTGATTAGATTTGAGGCTCAATATCATGTATTAGCCAGATTAAAGTAAGAAGATACAGTAATTAGACCACAATCACCTTGGGAAGCGTTTTGGGTGCACATGKACACGCAAATATGTTCCTACTTCAAAGCAATCGTCTGGACGAGCCACTCGGAAAGTTTTTTGAGCTTCTCGGACAGTTTTCCCCTTAATTGAACGACGTTCTTTCAGAAGTTCAGGTGATGTAAAATAATRATACAGTTCAAGTTGCTTAGAAGTAGCTGTAGCAGGAGGCACAGGGCAAACAAGTGCATAATAAACTGCTCCAAAATAGATGAGATCTGTAACATACCTACGCGAACAGTCACTTTCTTAGRCATGTGACCCAAATACTCAATCAAAACAAGAGGTAGGTTGATACAATAAAACAAAGATCAGAAGAGAATACTGTCACTTACAAAGGTGGGAGATCCAAACTTTTGCTTATGAATTCATAAACAGGGCCTTCCTCCAAGACAACCAAATGTTCTACTCTAGGCGGAAGATTTGTTGATGGACAGGGTAGTAACCGAGTATATTCAGGGTAACTGAAAAACATCAAACTCCACAGTTACAATCAGATTACAGAAACAAGGAGTGAGGGAAGGGATATCAACTAACAAGGAATTGCTCCACAACATTAATCTTTATCACTTTCAGCATTCTTGCAAAAGCTCGTCAAGTGTGAGTGTGTGTGTGTGTGCATCAATTCTCATCACTAAAAGATCATTAATCTTTCGCTTACGAAGTTTGAGTCTAATACAGTCCCCAACAGCTTATTAGGTTGACACACAGCAGGAAACTGATGTGAGAAGTGAATTCATGGAATAGGCATTGAATTAGGAATAGAACTCTTCACCACCACCACCAAAACAAAACATTCTTAAAGATTGAACAAATGAACAATATACTTTTGTCCATCTTAATCAAACCTTCACCTTTTATGATATAACTTCATTATTTCTGACATCAATATATTCTCAATTTTTCATCACATTAGAGGTGAGAAATTAATCAATCACGGAGTAATTTTGATACAGGTACTATGGTAAACAAGAGTCAATCATTATGGTACATTTCACAAGTTTGCCTTAAATTTAACCTCAAATTAACATTTCCATAACTCAGATAAAAGAATGTTCATCAATCAATCATAAAATATTGAGCAAAAACAGAATTATGTAAACCAAAAACATASAACCCTCAACTAATTCAACCATACAAAACAGCAGCAATTTTCATTCAGAATTATAAAAATAAAAAATCCCAGAAAAAAAATACAGCTTGAAACAATCAGACTCATATACTAAAATCAAAAGGCATGAACTTTTCATAAATTATGAGACCCCCAAATCAAATTAAAGTATAACCATTAAAAAAAATTGAAACTTTGAAGTACCCGTTTAAAGAGGGAGTGTAAGAAGTGATAGTAGAAGCAACAGCCTCACTCCTAAAGCTTGAAAATGAGCAACTGAATATCTCTCTTTTAAGCTTACTCTTGCTAATGCTAACATGTTGGTTTGTGGTTAACGTGCGCCGGAGGGTAAACGGAGCCCCGAATAACCGGAAACGGGGTGTCTTCAAAGATGAGAACAATGCATTAATGGCGCTTGGCCCGAATTTTGAAGCTCCGAGTTGAATCGGGTTCCCGGGCATTTTTGTGGGTTTGGTGTGCTCGGTTGTTCTTCAAACAAGAATAGGGATGACAAWGGGTGYGASGAAGGGTTAAATAATRGTAAGTTAATTAAACTAACCATAAATTATCCSAWAATCATATGGTAAAATTAGATTAATTTATTGATACATTACAGGCAAAAGTGCAAAACCTAGTTTAGTTGATTTGCTCTTTTGATATAAAGATGACATTGGGTCGTGTCGTGTTTTATGTCAAGCTCGTGTGTTTGTGGGTTAGATAGAAAAAAAACCCTCTACATCTTGATTATAAACAACATGTTTGTGCCGCATATATGCCGCATAACATACTTGCATTAAAGGTCAGCCCAAACACTTGTCCATTTCACGTACTTTCGTAACATACTTGCATTGCCAAGTTTAATTTCAAAATTTTCTTTATATTTATCATGTTGGATCGTGTTGTGGTTTAAAAATATAAAAACATCTCACGTTTTGCCCAAGAGATGATACACAATAACGTGTTGTGTCGTGGTTGTGTTTGTGCCAAACCGTGTTTTTTTTTTTTTTTTGTGCTAAGTCGTGTCGTGCTTTAGGCCGACCTGTCTCGTAGCCATCTTTGCATTTGCTCAAACTTACTTGAGCATTACATTGTATGATTTGTATCTAAAGTGAGACATGACATGCCATGATGTTAGTGTCAAACGCTCAAACCTTAAAAACATAATCGTTATGTTTTTGACCACGTAGAAATCGAGTATTAAGAAAAGCAGCATCCTTGATGAACAAAGAAACTGAATATATTGTTAATACTCGACCTCTTAGATGTATTTTTTTTCTTTGATTTTTGGGTTTCATCAGCCACTAAGAATTTCATCCATTGAAATCAGTTTTTACTTAATTACTATATTTATATAATTTCAATTGAATAAATTCACCCCAATTTTTAATTATAATGAATAAAACAAGTTTTGAAATGGTATGATTCCTCCATAAGCTACTATCATTGATTGCACCTTCCCAAATATAACCATCATATAAAGTACAATAGAAGTTTAAAGTACAATAGAAGTTTTCACTTGTAAATTGAAATGAGATCAAGTTGATTTGAGCTAGACTCCAACAGAGGTTAAATATATACACATTTAAATCAAGTAAGCATAGCAATACGTTCGTGTTTACCCGTTTGCTAAAGCCTAAATGGTGGATCATAGTGATCATCTAAACAGTAAAGCTGTTCGCCTCCCTTCAAATTTGAATAAGCTTGATCTCATTCTCTGACGAACACAAACTGCAGGCATTGTTGAAGAACAATGAACAGACATTTTCCACAGAAGTTAGGAACTAAAACTTCCAGATTTCCTGGCGTCAATCAATCAGGTGAAAATACCATTGTCKCACACCAGTAGTCACTGCATCAGACACAAGTACCATCAGGTATCAGCTGTTTCGAAAGGCCGAGATTGGTCAATAACAGCCCAACAGGCATCAGATATAACCATAAAAAACACAGCACAAGAAAAACATGTACTCTTGCCAAGGGAATGGATGTAAAAATAAAAGTTAAAGATTGTTCTTGCATGCAATCCGTGCATCACTGCTTCGAATCATCTGATTATCAATCCAGGATAAAAGAACTTAGAGACACAATTAGATCTTTAGTAACAAGGGAACTTTGATGGGTTACAGCTAGTTATAAATTWATAATTTATACGATTGTCATTCTCATACATGATTTATCAATGTCAAAACTAGAGGAAGACACTCAAAAAATGTGGTCTGCATAATACAGGCACCTAGGCTAGGGACCAACAGCAAGTGCAAGTGTGCAACTCACTTTCAAGATCAGATCACTCCCTGTTATGTCTGTGTGCAAGCAAACATTATTCCAATACAACTGAAAAAACAAAAGATGACGAACCTGGAGATAAAACCATGACAAGGCCTGAAGCAACGATCATTCACCATCCCAAGTGGTCAGGTTTTTCCTCAACATAATTGTCAGTGTTTACTACTTTGYATGTACGAGAACCCTGAGCAAGATTTCATCTCCACCAAGGTGATCCAGCTTCATAGGTGTGTTTATCACCATCCCATGACCAAGATATATGACATGCTTGAAGGCCAACAGCTAAACTTGGTTCCTTTCCGTGCAGAGAAATCCAATTTTCAACAGCGATTCTTTTTTCATCCTCAGATGAAAACACTCTTTTGCATTTTCCATATGGAGATACTCCAGGATTGGTTAACTCTGCTAGCGCAGCTGGCATGTACATTGAATCACCTATTAGAGGAGCCCCACATGCAGCAAGTTGAGCACGGATCTGTCCAGATAATAATGTTATAAAGGATGCAATAATAAACAACACACAAAGTCACATTGATCATTATTAATGTGTTAGTGAACTCCCATGTAATGATCTTATCTAGCTGGAGGCATTCAGGATACTAATTGGTAAGTACAGAACTACAAGAATTTTACATCAAAGAGCGTATATTTACCACTGGTGGTATACGTAATTTTATTAACCAAACTAGGAATCAAAGTTAAACCTAAACCTAGAAATAGATGACTGGTGTTGCACCTATGATGGTACCATAGCACTGAAATAAGCCCACTGGTCCAAGACATCAGCAGCAACAAATAACACGAGAAGTAGAGAAGGCAATGGGAAATGGAATTAACCCAGATCAGAAAATCTAGATCCGATTTTAACCGATATGGATCCTCATATATGTGGACCACAGATCGGGGTAGGATCTAGATCCTTATCTTTAAAAAGGCATCTCACAGGATCCTAAGTTTTTAATCAGACCCTGACCAGTTATCCCTTTTTTAAAACTTTTTTTCAAATATGCAATAAACAATTTTACCCCTTTTTACATAAATTTTCTTCCACTTCATGTCCAGGGAAAGGCAAGAAAGGATGTATAAGAACAAATTTATCTATTTTTACTAGTGCGATGCAACCTAACCAAGATGGCTAATGGTGAACAGAGGAAAATATGCAAGTCTGCAACAAAAGAAATGGAACATACAAAAGTGTAGACTGTAGATGATGCTGAAAGATAGAAACTATGTAAGCATCACTAAGCCATGGGACCTAAGGGTGTCACGTATCTCGTGTAAAAATTTTAAAAAATAATAATTAACAAGATGAGAATATGAAGCGGGATATTGAAATTTGAGTTGAGTTTAAGTGTCAACTCGACTGTTTTATGAAAGCATGAAGTGTCTGTTTGTAACATAGAAGTTGAGATGAATAGAAGAGTCTGAGTAACTTGTAAAATAAAAGGAATGAGAAAACACCTGATGAGTTCGGCCAGTGATAAGATTGATTTTACATTCATAAGCAAAATTCTTGACAGGCCATCCACAGTCTTCGATTTGATATTTTTCTTCTATGAAAGAGTTTGGCCAGGGAACTTCTTTGCAATCCAAAACTTCAAGCTGACATAACTGCCATCCTTCCGCATATACTGCATTCAAATAAACCCTCAGTTTAGCCTTCTTTGCAGTTAAACATAGCTTTTGTGACACAAGCTGATGTGCAATTCTTTAGAACAACAAGTCACCAATCCATTAAATCCATCACAATGCAAGAAAAATCAATTACTCCTATCAACATCTGAGTACAACAAAAAAAAAATATAAAAAAAAAATAATAAATAAATGTTGCTAAACTTATGAGAATTTTTTATTTTTTTTTAAAAAAGGGTACTATTTATTTTCCAATATTTCATTACTGTGATCAATTACATTTGAGGTAGTTTTGTAGTTTGGTGTCCAGGGTGCATGTGTAGAATATTTTGACAACTTTTCTTATAAATTCTAAAGAAGGGCCATAGGACTTTTACACCATACGTAATAAATTATGAAGAGGGAATAGAGTGATTAACATGAGAACATGGTTACCTTCAGAAAGTATACGTGGGGCAAGCTTTGCTGGTTGCATGTAATGGGTGATTGTTCCACATGATACTGGAGCTGCAACAAGCGCGAGATAAAGTTTCTGGACCTTCTTTTTCTGATGTCAAGAAACAGAAGTTTGGATATCAGCTTAATTAAGACCATGAAAGACATTTGTCAGTTTACGATGTCTAACTGCCCTCAACATAGAAAGATTAACCAGTCAAAATGGTTCATATATTTGATAGTCCATTCACAAAAGAATAATATTGTTATGACCTGGACTACGTGGACAGATTTAATGGTGGTTTTACATAATGATTAATGGTGCTAAGTGAGCTTGGAAATTTATTTGGATTGCTAAACTTGAAAATATTACAAGAAACCTAGACTATAGTACAACTAAGTAGAATACAAGAGAATTCTTCTCAATCATCATTTTTCCATGATTCCCCTACTCCCCTTGCCACTTAGCTATATTTATAGGCAACTCAACCTAAGAAACTCCTAGAAACTTCTATTAACCCTTAATATCTAAATTATTAAAAATTACCTAAATRACCCTTTTCCTAATAAATATAGAGTCATTACAAATATTTGTATCATATGGAAACAAGATGTAAGGAATACAGTCAACTTACTCGAATGCTTTCATGAAAAACAGAGCAGAACTCCTCAGTTCTGGCCATTACAACACTGCAATTAGTTTAACAATCACATGCTGATTTTGGAATGTAATACAGAAAATTATACCTTGCAAATATATACACATATTACCATCCTTCAGTACAATTATCAATTTGATGTGTGGTCAAGAGTGGACTGGTCAATTTCAATGCACGAGTAGCAAAGTTTGCACAAGTTTCTTCAATATTGTTAGAAGTTCCTCCGACCTAGGCATCAGAGAAGATATAGTCTTAGTCAATGACATTTGCAGACCAAAGAAGAGCATCAGAAGATAATAAAATCTCTATGCTGAATGGGACGATGGCTCAGACCAAAGGCATGGGCTTAAAAAGGGTCAAATGAGAACCACAGGAGTATGATTAAAGTAGGTTCAAGGAGATAATATTCTAAAAAGGATCAAACAAGAACCAACTTCAAACTTCAAGCCGTAAGGTGGTTGAACAACACTCTCAATTCTCAATCTTATCAAGCTACAATCTTACTAAATGCTGCGCGAACAAGCAGCAGGATAAGTGTTTCACCTCCTCACCAAGTAAAATCTACTTTTGTTTCTGTAATAAAGGACTCACAAATTTTTTAATTAGGAATTTAGAACTTGGTTAGAAGAGTAACATACAGAAGTGCCAGCAGGCTTGTCCAGAACCACATATGATTCAGTAATAGCTATGATCCTTGAATTCCAATCAACTTCATAGCACCTGAAAATGATACAATGCTTGACTTAGTACAAACAAATTAGCGAGCACTAAGAGTAACTTAGTTTTTAAAAACCTTGGGAAGCGCCTTGGATGTACATAAATGCGCAAATAAGTCCCAACTTCAACATGTTCTTCAATATGAGTTATCCGGAAGGTCTTTTYTGCTTCTCTAACAGTTATCCCTTTGAGTGACTCTCTTTGTTTCAGAAGATGAGGTGAGGTAAATTTTTCATATAAATGTATTTGCTCTGGAGTTGCAGTTGCTGGAGGCTCAGGATGTACAAGTGCATAATATACAGCTCCAAACCGGATAAGATCAGCAACATACCTGAATAAATCATTGACTCCATTGACTACCTCATCTGATGCCATCATTCAAGACAAGACAAACCCATCTTAAGGAAACAAAATGAGGAACAGCATAACATCACTTACAAAGGTGGAAGATCCAGAGTTCTGCTAATGTAATCAGAAACAGGGCCTTCTTCTAAAACAACCAAGTGTTCAACTCTAGGTGGAAGATTTGTTGGAGTGCAAGGTAAAAGGCGACCATATTTTGGATGACTGAAAATAAGTGATGAAAGTCAGGTGGTAAGACTGGTAACATTGCACATAAGTTGACAAGAGCCTAAAACTAATACATCCAAGTTTGTTATTAGCTAAGACATATCATCTGCATTCATGGACACTTGAAGAAACATATAAAAAGACGCATGTCCAAATACAAGTGCGTTTTATATGTGAGGTGATGACCATTGGGCTAATGATACTCGATATTTGAAATATCCATTATTTCCGAATTACCCACATAACATGACTTGCTATAGCATCAGTGTATCACACCCTAAAAGAGAGTACACAGCCATCATCGTAGCAATAACTTTAAAAGCATGTACATGCACAGAAGGGGTGACAGGACTTTAAAAGTAAAAACAGAGTRTTATTAAAAGAATTCACACAAAAACTAGCAAAATAATTCAATTCTACTGATTAAAAAATTTCAAGCTTTTGAAAGGTCAACACGGTCAAAGAACTCGTCAATAAGCTACATGCTAGAGCAATGTACATCAATATGAATTCAATAATAAACATAACATCGATCAAAATGTAACAAAGGAGGTGGACTCAACAATAATCTACTCATTAGACTCCCATCTAAAGAAGTAAAACTTTGGTGGTCTAATACTCTAATCTCTACTTTATTGAGCACATGCCATTAGAAGATGAGAATATTCAGCCAAAGCTTTTGACGCATCCCTACTTTAGAATCATATCTCCTTAAACCCACTTTCATCATACGACTAATAAGAGAATTTGCATTACATAGTGCAAAGATCTAATCACTACTACTAATATACTGCAATAAAACTTACTAAAAAGGGACATCAATAAGCTTAACATTAACTTTTCATTATGCTAATTGGGCTCTGTGCTTTTTTTTCTCTCCTACCACGTGGATCTACAGTCTTTGTTTGATATAAGTCCTTGTTCCTAGTAAGAGAGAACAATGTGTTAAGGTCTTCATTGAATGATGGTAGCAAAAAACTTTTAGAAATATCTAATATTTCCATCGTATTTTAGATGCAATACTCTAACTTAAGAACGTTCAAATTAGATTCTACACTTTTTTGGACAATAATTTCACTTCATCTATCTCCTACTACGCATAAAATAAGTCCCCTAGTTTTCTCACTCTAACATTTTTTTTTACAAGATCTCTCTAACATTATATGTCTACAAATTGTCTAGAAGTTCACAATTTCAAAAGTCTTGCATTGCATTCCAGAAAACGAACGAAGAAAACAACTATTTTGGTCTTTTTGCCAAGCATATATGATTGATTCTAACTTAAACTTTGGTCTTTTTATTTAATTATTAGCAAGCTACTACAATGGATTGTACCTAACTATTGGAGGATGTAAGAGATTAAGAGTCTATCAACTTAAATAACTAATGCATTAACTCATTAAGGCCAGCGTTGAAGAGCTCATATTAGACCGAAGAAATTAGCAAATTTTATTATACAACCGGCTCTACTTTGAATTAAAATCTATGATTCTGCTCATTTGAGTTAAATGAACATTTCTTTTACCCTTTGATAGTACCTTGCAAGCTACCAACGCTCTCAAAAATTGCTCTCCAACCCATATTTTTATTTTCTCTCTCTTCAAGAGCATTTCAAGCAAACTTTTTAAAACACGCTAACAATGATTTTACTCTCTAATTAATTAATTTATTTATTTTTCATATTTTTCACAAATAAAAAAGGCAAAAAATAATAATYCAAATGACACATGTCATTTTCTTGTTCCAAGAGCATGCTCTCCCATTGCTCTTGGGCAAGAGCATTGTTTCAAGTGCTCTCCATGGAGAGTAACTGGAGAGCAATCGGAGAGCACCATTGTTGGGTAGAGTGAACTCTCCAATTTCTCTCTCTTTGGAGAGCTCCTTGAAGAGCATGTAGGAGAGCACCAATGTTGGTGCTCAATGTACATCCTCAATGAAATGAGACATCTTTTGGGTTAGTCTACATTATCATTCATTTCCTACCAAAAAAAACCTTTAATTGGCAGTTTTTTTAGTTTATACAGTTATTCACAACTTTTCCTATTAGCATTTTAACAAATTAACAATAACAATAACAATAACAATAACAATAACAATAACAACAATCCCTTGAACAAATAATAACCATAGCAATAATCATCTTTTAACGATAACAATAACAATTTAACATCGAAATATTTCCAAAAATCATCAAATAAACATCACATCAAAACTTTCAATGACTAAATTATAACAAAAGGTAAATACTTCAAAACAGAAATTACTTTTTAAAAAAAAGAAAATTAGGGAAAAAATTAAAGTTATATTACCATTTAACAGAAGAAGCAACACAACAAATAGCCCAATTGCAATTCTTCTTGACGAGGAAGTCCGCTGACGTGCGCCGGTGGATTGCCGGAGCTCCGAATATCAGGAAATGGTTGGTCCGTATTGGGTGACCCGAGACAGACGAGTGAGTTAAAATTGGAGCCCCAATTGCAACCGGGTTTCCCGTCATTTCGTAGTTCGAACAAATTGGGAGTTTCAGTGAGAAGAAAGGAGTGGGAAGTATTTGACCCGTTAACGCTTAAATGGGTTGGGTTTGGTTCAACTAGTTCAGCATGTTTGAGCTTTCGATTACAGTAGTATAGTCTGCTGGTTTCTGTTCGGGTCTGGTCTGATTAAGAGTTCGTTTTTGGGTTCGTTTGAGTTATTTGACCCGAGCTCAAACATTGACGGTCTGAGCTTTGAACCAAGGAGTGGTCGGTTARATGAATCAAAAGATCTTCCTCATGGTATATGATCTAAATATCCAATTGTTTTCTACCAAAAAAACTCCTAATCAATTTAATTAGGACATGACTACATTTACTCGGTGTGTAATTTTTATTATTTTTTTTAACATAAAAGAGGCATTTATTCAATCAGAAAACGTTCACAAACATCTCTTGCAACCGCATTTGCCACCCTGTTTGGAGCACCATCAACCCAAATTTTCTCATCCACTTCAACCGGACTAATCTTAGCAAGCAAATGGGCATGCAACAAGATTAGCCTCCCTTTTTACATGATTCCAAACAACTATGTCAAATAAAGAGCTAGAACAATAACTCACTACTAATAAAAACAATAACCCACTACTTGCATGATGTGTAGCAGTGGCCCATAGCTATCAGTTTGGTTAATGAATTATTCGTTGAATTGGAAGAACTTTAATTTTTTTACTGAATCAAACTGAATTTTAACTTATGGATAACTAAAAAAAATGTTAACTAGAACTATAATAAATCGAAAAGAAAAAACTGAAACTAAACTGTAACTGAAATAAAACAAACTGTAACTGAAATAAAACAAATTGAAACTGAAATAAACTACTAAATAACTGAAAAGTTTATCAATACACTGAATTGAATCGAACTGAAATCAAACTACTTTTAACGGGAACTGATTAAACTGAAATCAAAGTTGAATTTAACGGAACTAAGTATATTTAGATATAATAATAATAATAATAATAATAATAATAATTGTTATTTTTATTAAAAAGCTAATTAGTTCATAAGGCAATAATAATAAGTTATTTAAATTCAAACACATAAGTGATAGATCCAAACAACGAGTTCAACTAATGTCGTATACACTTAATCGAACAGTATATTTCAAGATTTAACTGAAACAACATCCAAAACATCAATCGGTAAAATTTTGATAGTCGTACAAATAAACCAAACGACCTTCGTTCGTAATTCCGGTACAAAATTTAACAAATTTGTGGACATATATTAATTGAGACAATCTTACTCCGAATTGACGTGAAATAAGTTCCTAATTGAAGCTAACTGATTTAAAACTGAAAAAATTGTTGATAAGTATAAACAGGTTGTGGTTTGAACTTTGAACTGTTTAAATTGTTGAACTGATTGGTTAAAACTGAAATAAACGGTCAAAACTGAATTGCTTTTTGCATCAATTGAAGTAAATTGAATTGAACTGAACTGAAGTGTTTGTTTATAACCACAATTGAACTGTTGAACTGAATTGACACCTTTTGGGGTTCTAAAATTTTCAAGTAATACAAATAATTTAATAGAAAATTTGTGGACCATATAATGAAAGATTTCAAATAAACGATTCATTGAACACTTAAATGAAAATATGTAACTTTATAATTATTATTTTTCATATATATGAATGAGCGAATAGTAATAACGTTTCCTCCCGTCGCGTTACAAATTGATCGAGTCGGGAGTAGCTAATTACTATACACAAAATTTTATCTCTTATATCTCATATATGTGACAGAGAAAATAATAGCTAAGGCCTAAAATGAAGTATTTGTGAGAAAAATGTTGATCATATATACAAAATATCATTTTTGAAACGTTACAATTTTTACGAGACATATTAAAAAAGAAAACGTTGCAATTTACGACGGAGGTAGTCCAATATAACTTTAACTAAACATGTGGAATGTGACCAAATTTCTACTCAACAAAGATTGGGAGGGAAGTGTACTTCATTAAAAGTCTGATCGATTTGCCAAACTCTAAATAATTAGTAATAACAAGTCCACAATTTATTGCACTTCCTGTGTCTATTGCAGTACGTCTCTCATTTCCATTGATGTTTGATTAATAAATGACACCTTTTTTTTTGCATTGTCTCTATTTCTTTTCCAAGCTAAGTATGGATTATTATTTATTATTATTACATCTATATGAAGTATTGGGAAATTATAAATACATACGAATAAGGGAGCTCAACATTGTGTCCATATTTTTGTCAATGGTGTATGAGTGTATATGCATATTGTCTACGCTACGACGATGCATATTGCAATTCGCAAATGATTTCTACATACAAAATTACATATAGGGATTTCAGGATCTCCTGAAATCAGGAATGAAGCTTTCACGACTCGAGCTATTCCTCCACTCTCGTGATCTTTTTTAAAATAACTAGTGTTTTGTGCACGCGATGCGTACATACATATAATTAGCAAATGCATGGGAGACAATATTGAAAAATTACTGTTTCATAATATGACACTCAAAACTTATAAAGACTCGTTGAAAATTTCATATTTATAGCATTTTTGTGATATATATGAAATATTACCCAAGACTTTTTATAGCTGAAAAGATTTAGTAACAAATATATGAACATGAAATATTAGATCGAAAAAACTACTGTAAATGAAATGATAGATGGAGATGTAGTTTTCATACGTATAACAATAGTAACATTGTAAACATTATTTATGAAAGTAATTCAATACTACTACACTATAAATTTATAATGTAAATATCAAGATATGCACGTAATTCTCATACATTAATATATGTTTGCACTTATGGCTCATTCACAATAAAATAAAAGAACATATTGATATGTAGAAAACATTGTATCTTTGAATGTTTCAGAAGTGAAGAGTGAATTATTGTATGTGTTTTTTATTTACTTTTATATGGTGGAAGTGTGCAAATTATTTTTCAACCAATCTATTATAAAATTACAAATAATAAGTTACCTAATTTGTTTCAAATTCATATAGGTTATATAATTTGTATCCAAATTCATGATAAAATACCTAATTAGTGTTTAAATTCATTAAATCATATTATTGTCCAAATTCATTAATTATTAGTCTTATTTAATTGTCTTTATTGATTGACATGTAATGGAAATTTGACTTTGAGTAGATTGTTTTTTATTTTATATTTTCAAAACTATATTTATTACTAAGGCAAAAATGTAACTTATAGGGGGGACACCATTGCTCCCCCCTTGACTTATATAATAGAGATCAAGTTATTTACGTTCAAATAACTTTGTTAAATTTGACCAATTTATAAACATTTTACTTAATTTGATATATACATATAGCGATTGTACTCATTTCCACTAGAGACTCCATTACTCCATATTTAACCAAATTCTCGAAATTAATTTGAGAGAAAAAATTATCCATCGAGAAACCCATGTAAACCACGACGAGATTATTGCTCCACTGGAGGACAATGTGGACTTCTCGGAGAACCCAAACCACAAACCGTAGCGATACTACATCATTAATGTCAAAGAAAAAGAGGGTAATGAAGGCATGGAGGAACTTTATTGGAAAGCATATTCATCTCAAATTCTCAACATCACAACATGTACTTTAATTTAATTTCATAGTCATTCACTCATCATAATATCAATTGTCAACACATCTCTGTTTAGTTGGTAGCAAGAGAAACGAACAAAAGTTACATAACAACAGTAAATACAACACGCATTGCATTTAAATACCATCACTAACTGTTGGTAGATAAAATATTTATTCATTCTTCAAATCTCAACTCCATCTCACTACTTCTATAAATCAAACTAACCTTCTCTCATACTTTTATTCTCTACTTCAATTCACTAACTAAATAAACTAGCTAGCTCATCTCTTTTTTTTAAAAAAAAAAATGGAATTGGTGGACGTGTTACTATTACTTCTAGCGGTCATCTTCGTCCCCTTTTGGTGGCGAAGATGTTCTGCTAGTGGAAAGGGCACGGGGAATAATAACCTTCCCCCAGGCCCGCCGGGYTGGCCTATCGTTGGAAACCTCTTRCAGGTGGTGCGTAGGCCRATCATGGARGTGGTCCGGGACCTGCGYAAGGTGTACGGGCCCATCTTTACGATGAAGATGGGCCAGAGGACCTTGATCATCGTGACGGACCCYGACCTGATCCATGAGGCCTTGGTCCAGCGGGGCGCGCTGTTTGCTAGCCGCCCCGCTGAGTCGCCCACCCGGCTGGTGTTCAGCCTGGGCAAGTGCGCCATCAACTCGGCGGAGTATGGCCCGCTCTGGCGGGCCCTGCGTCGGAACTTCGCCTCCGAGGTGGTGAGCGCGACCCGGGTGAAGCAGTACGGGTGGGTGAGGAAGTGGGCCATGGAMAACCACATGGGCCGYGTCAAGAAGGAAGCCCAAGAGAGAGGCTACGTGGAGGTCATGAGCCAGTGTAGGCTCACAGCGTGCAGCATAATAATATGCATTTGCTTCGGGGCCAAGTTACCCGAAGAGCGGATTAAGAACATTGAGAGTGTYCTTAAGGAAGTCATGATCATGACCTTGCCCAAGCTGCCCGACTTCCTGCCCGTCCTGACCCCMCTGGTGGCCCGCGGGCAGCTGKGGCGGGCCAGGGAGCTAAGGAAGAGGCAGATGGAGATACTCGGCCCGATAGTGCGGGCCAGGAAGGCTTTCGTCGAGAGCGGCGGAAGCCCGACTAGCAGCCCGCTCGACATGGCCAGCCCCGTTGGGGCTGCCTACGTCGACTCGCTSCTAAACCTCGACCCGCCCGGYCGGCCCGGCGGGCTCGGGGTRGAGGAGTTTGTGACCCTCTGCTCGGAAGTGATCAARGCCGGCACCGACACCAGCGCCACCGTTGTCGAGTGGGCCCTCCTCCACCTTGTGTTGGATCAAAGGGTAAGATTTTATACAATTATATATAATTATATTTTCTCATATTATTTATGACATGCATGCATATAATACAGTAATGCTCAAAAAAAATATTTGTCACAATTTTGGGGTACATGACTGCATGTAGTGAGACAATGGGTTTTACCTGAAAGATAGAATCGATCAGTATTATATTTTACTAACATTTTTGTGTCATTTTTATTATGTTATCTCTTATAATATGCTTAAATTGATCTTATAGTGTACTTAAAAAACATTCAAATATTATTAAAATGTCGTATAAATAAAAAAAACTTAATTTGTCTTAAAATTTAAAATGAAAATGAAAGAWAAATAATTGTTTCGTCACATGAAAACGACAAAAATGAAAACAAAGTTTGTTAAAAGTTTCTGAATTTCCAAATTTGCCAAACATTGAAACGTCAGTTCTTAGAGGTTTTCGTGTTTCATAACTTGTATATACCGATCACTCCCTGATCACAATGGTAATATTGATATACTTCGCATATATTTTTTTCAATATTGCTAACAGACCTCGGGAGTTTGATAAGAACTAAATACATTTCCTTAAATGGCATAAATATAGTAATGCATACTAAAATTACGAGTCAATTGGTGTAATTAATGTTTATATTCATTTAATATTTCCACGTTTAATTATATTTAACACTCTAGAGACATTCATTAGCTTTTGGCATCTTTTTATGGAAAATGTTATACGCAGCCCTTAAGGCTGCATATAAGCATTAAATTCTTACTTAAAATGGTAAATATTTATAGATTTATGTTAAAATTGCACAGAATTTGATGTCATAAATATTTACTTTTTTGAAAACATTCAGTTTTTGGATTCTTATATGCAACCCTAAGAACTGTATATATCATAACCCATTTTTTATACTTATCACAATGGTAATATTGATATATTTTTATACATTATGGTGATAAATTTCTAGTACTTGGTAGTTATTACTTAAACTGTCAACTTATCTGATCTGATCTGTTGATAATTGATTCAGAAGACTTTCGCTTACCCTATAACTAGGAAGTACGGAACACTGATTTAAATTAAATGAAGTGTATAAACTGGAATATAATAGAACGAGCAGAACACTGAACTTGATTTACTATATCAACTGTGTATGATATATATGGTTGGTTTCTTTCAGCCATGATGTACTACGTGATCAAAATCTCAGAGGTCTTATCTACCTAAAATTAAAATTTACGGGCGTGATTAAATTAACGAAAGATTATCACTAATTTAACGTTATAGGTCTCGTATGGTTGGGCGTTTTGCATGTCTTTATTTGAATTGCAATAATGTCAATGGTTTCAACTTAATGAGTCAAGCTATAGAGTACTTTATAGTTAGATATCTAAATATAATTAAGGTCTTGTGAGGGGAAGGTTAGTTATGTAATTTCACTGTTAAGTGGGTTTTGTGTAAATTTTTAAGTAGTTAGATGTTTAAATTAACGAAACATTATCACTAATTTAACATTATAGGTCTCATGTGGTTGGACGTTTTCCATGCCTTTTACAACGTCATTGTTTCAACTTATTGTTGTTAATATATGTAGCAAACTATCTCGTGAGAGAAAGATTAGTTGCGTAATTTCATTGTTAAGTGGGTGTTGCGCAAAATTTTAACTAATTAGATGTTTAGAGTTTTTCATGATAAATAGATAGATGTTTGATCTTTTTGCAACATATATATACAGGTTCAGCAAAAATTGTACGAGGAAATAGTGGACGTAGTAGGAAAAGATGGAGTTGTTGATGAGGATAGCGTAGAGAAGATGGTGTACCTCAACGCCGTCATCAAGGAGACACTGCGGCGCCACCCGCCTAGCCACTTCCTCCTCTCTCACGCCGCCACGGAGGATGCCGTCCTAGGAGGGTACACCATCCCAAAAGGCGCTAATCTCGAGATCTACACGGCGTGGATAACCCAAGACCCGGCCCGGTGGTCCGACCCGGGGGTGTTCCGGCCCGAGAGGTTCCTGCCCGGGGAGAGGGTACGAAGGTGGACTGGACGGGCACCCGAGGGTCGGATGCTGCCTTTGGGGCGGGCCGGCGGATCTGCCCGGCTTGAGTTTGGGCACGTTGCATGTGGCTTTGTTGATCGCTAAGATGGTGCATGCTTTAGGTGGGTTCCGGTCCCGGGCAGCCGCCGACCCGACGAGGACCTTTGCTTTTATATGGTCTGAAGGACCCCTCAAGGCTGTTATCTTGCTCGAGTTAATTTACTTTAATCATGAATAAATATGTATTATTATGTATTGTATTACTGTATAATTTACACACTATTAGTACTTAGTACTAGTAGCAATTCAAATAAAGTACTTGAATTGCATTTTGATGTAGTGTACTTGATTTTATACGTATTCTTTCATCCCAAATCTTTGCGATCATTTGTGATAATTTTTCTTTAGAAAGATCTAGGAACGAATCGAAGGGAGTAATATCGCACGAATCAGTATATTATTAGAAAGTGATATGGAGTAAGTAAATAAGTGATTGCATGTTAAGGGCTTTAAGTCTTTAACGCTACTCGAAAAGATAGATAATGGAACTAGATAGGTGGTACGTTGCTTATTCGTTGAGTGATAATGAGTCAAGCTCGAACTAGCTCGATCTTCGCTCAAGCCATCATTCTTAGCTTCATCTATCTAAACTAATCTTTTTTATAGAGCGACACAAAAAACGATTACTTAATTATTGTGTATTTTTTTCTACACATAATAATAGATCTATTATAACCAAATTGTACCATCACCCCCCATGCAATATACAAGATTTACCAACCCAACCTCATATTGTTCGCAACTCACATATAAAATATGCACAACAACACACCCATTAATCATCTCTTGGATAATTAATGTATATGTACAACAAAATACGATACTTAAATTTAGTTTTGTGCGCCCTGAGCACATGCCCCGGCCTTAACCACTAGTAGCTCCAACAACTTGTTACATTAGTGTACATTGACAAATGACAATATTATTGTACATTTAATCTAAAAACTAGTAGATTTAGTACCATACATAAAGAAGATACATAGAATAAAGGTATATAAGTACGTACTTTTCCCTACAAAATTAGAGTCTTAATCAATAAATCCGTCTCATTTCGACGTGAGCATTAAATCGTTTAATGGTTGAGCTTACCAAATCAACTGTATTGGATATGTTATTGTGGGACAAAGAGGTCGATTTTAATTACGATTAATTAATTTAATTAATTAATTTAATTTAATTTAATTTATTTAATGCCTGTACTGCTGTACGTATGTAACATAATACATAACAAGTGAATTAACTTATTAATACACCAAATTACTTACTGATAAAAGCGCCTTAGAGGTTATCGACCATATTTCACTGTATAATATAGATGTTAATACAAATGCATTTTGACGCGGTGGAAACCTCTTAAAGATTATGATGTTCAGCGTTCGAAACCTCTAAGAAGAGCTCGTATTGTCACATCTTAACGTTTTCGTGGCAATTAGAACAATATTGTCTTTCCTTTTCTCAATTGTTTTCAAATGTAATTTAGGTTTATTTATTGATATTATAGGACATTCAACCCACGGCCAATTTGTTTATTTATTAACCGCAAATTTAATATCACTTCTCTTGAGAAAATCTTTAATTTTTTTATTATTGTTAACGTTTCTGAGTTGTCATGTTTCCTTGTTTTGGAAATTGACGTTTTCCTTGTTTCTGAACGTTCTCTCATGCTAACGTAGCCTCTCTAAAGAGAAATATTAGTGTGTGGGGATCTTTTAAGAAACAAACTAATAAAAATTAAAATCGATGGTACAGTAGCATTCTAATGGTTTTTATATGTTAAGATTAAAGTCAACATGTCTTACACCTACATTAACTTTAACCTTTATTGGAGTCAATGAAGTGTTACCAGTTTGACTGGTAATGAAAGTTGTGTATTTGAACTTTGTTCAAGTTCAACCCCCCTTTACCCACTCCTCTCTGATCTGTACATTTACTATCAAGTCATGTAGTCATCAACGCACCACCCAACCCTCCTCTTGCTCAAACTTGCACCCCTGGCTCCCTGCCGAGAAGTATACTCTTATATCCGCGAATGGAAATCGAACAGTTGTCAAAGCCTTGTTTGCGTGATGCAAAATGTTGTCTCAAAAATACATAACTAAAGGTGGGCATGTGCTGTGCCGGGACAGCCCACGCCCACATACCAAGCCTGCAGTCTTCATGCCTATATGGATTAAAGGTAAAATCGTCGTACTGTGCTGGTCTACATGTCTTTTATCTAATAGAACATACTTATGTGTCATGTATTCCAAACTTCCATTATATTGAATTTGGACATGACTTTTTTTAATACAAATACAAGCCCACCCGAACCCGAACCGACCCGACCATAATACGTGTCAAAATAATGCCAACTAACTAACCACTATTAGAAAAAAAGTACAGTGGATAGATGWATTGGGAAGCTAACTTACTAAATCTGTGATTTGATGAAGCTCAGTTTCCAAGTTACAGAACACAGTGCTTTTATTTACTGCTTGTATAAAAGATGTGCTACCATTTTTTACCAATCACAGAAAATTGTTACAGTCTTTTACTTCAATGCACGTATACATAAATATACATATATTGATATATAGACCAAAATAATATGGTTTTACCGAAGCTTTTTAGGACTTGAATTATTACAATAGGGTTTGCTCGCCATAAAGGATTATAAATTTATAATTCACCAACTAGGATAGAGGATAGTTATCTTCATTTTTTTTACAAAGATAACGTGAGGTTAAAAAAATATATAATCTCGCCATCTCGGTAACAAAATTTTTGCGACAATTATACTTTATACGTATGATGAGATTAAATTTTAAAGATAATATCTCTAATTATGTATATGTGAAAATTATAAACACTGATCATTAAAAAATTACAAGTTGAGTCGATTTCAACTATATCTCTCAATTGCATGACTAGATAAAATTTTACTTTGTTGCACATAAATGATTACGGAGGAAGCATATATAAGTGAAGTTTTAAGTACGGTACTATGTTCAGTTTAAATTATGTGCAACAAAAATCAAGAGATATCATATGAACCCTGATACAAATTTAATTGAGAGTGTATTTATTATTTTACTGCCTCCGTTTTTTTATTAGATGTTCCATACCAATTTGGCATGGTGATTAAYAGTTTATTGCATTAGATTTTGGTGAATTGATTGGGTAAAATAATCAAAGTTGACTTTAGAACAGAGTAACRCGTTAATGTTAGAGTAAATAAAGTAGGTAAAAAGTAAAAAAAAATATTTTTAGATTGGTTTGGAACAACTACTTGAAAACATTCCAAAATGAAAAGTGGAACCACCTAAAAAAAATTAAACAGAGGGAGCATATTATATAGGCTGAGACACGTGTTATTTACTAATGTAAAAAGGCTACGGATCGAGAGAAATGAAAATCCTAATGAGAAAGAACACAATTGTTACACATAGGCCGTGTTCTGTTCAACTCAAGGCATTCAAGAGAGAGCCGCCACGGGGCGGCATCTCGGCTAGGGTTATTAGATCTTAGAGTGGTGCTCATTACATTCAATTTTGGAGTAAATAAATGTGGGTGATCTATTATATAACAATCAGCAATAGGTCCACAGTCCATGCCTTGTAGTAGCATGGGATACATGTTAAAAGTCTCAGGATTATTATACAAGGTTTGACAATTGGTCTACAAAACTTSAGGCTTCTTTAATTATACTAGGACTGATACATATTTACTTGGAAATTGGTATCATACTATCATATGGTATGTATCAATGTATCTATGTATGTATTGGCTGGATATTAACATTATTAACATATAAATAATCAATTGGTCATGTATTCATGTCTCACTATTAGATTGATATAGAGTAATTGAACAAGGAAGATGAATTTCCGCATTATTATTACCAAACTTTCTAGCCACTTTATACGATCTCTTCTCTTCCTAACAGGTTCATACTGATCCTTGCGTTCATAAGACTGAGGAAAAATACTTTCTCCCTTATATAGCTAATGAGTGCGTAATCCTATTATTCACTAAGAAAATGAAGAATCTTATCCTAAGTCATGATAACAAAAAGGATTGATGCATAATAAACACCCGTTAATGTTGGATTGAAAGAAAATAGTAAAGCATCTCTCAATTTAATGCCCTTGGAGCAAACAAATTTTCTCATGTCTAGGTCTCCAATGGAACACTTCACACATATGGGCAAGCAGAACTTGATATTTTTTTTGGGTGGAGCATTTGGTTGTTAGCAGCAGCAACACTGGCAAGACAAAGCATCGAGTAGTGAGGAGAGGAAGCGAGTGAGAGTGGTCCTCGGTGGGCTGGTGCTTGACTGGTTGGTTGGGTTTGTTTCGCCTGTGATTGTTCGTTTTGTTTCAAGTGATAGGTTGTGTGGTTGGTGGTTAGTGGCCTACTGGCCTAGGATGGTGGTTGGTGTTGGTTGGGTGGTGTTAACGATAAGTGGAAAACCGTTAAGAGTGATAAATTCTTAACTTTTCGAAAAAAGTGGTAGTTGTTTAACAAAAAAAAAAAAAGTGCATATTGGTTTTCAAAGTCGGCAAAAAATTGGTAGTTATTGGCAATTTCCATAATTTAACTTGAAAAAAAGTGGTAATTATTGACAATTTTCCTAGAAATTCGAAATTTTTTCAAACTTTTCGAAAAAAGAATGGGTAGTTTTTTTTTTTTAAAAAAATGGTAATGTTTTCAAAGTCGGCAAAAAGGATGTATGACATTTTCATAATTTATCCATAAAATAAATAATTATTGCAATTTTTCCTAAAAATCG
This sequence comes from Bassia scoparia, assembly GCA_008642245.1. NCBI lineage: Eukaryota > Viridiplantae > Streptophyta > Magnoliopsida > Caryophyllales > Amaranthaceae > Bassia > Bassia scoparia. Next base: position 92,745 of record SNQN01000073.1, on the reverse strand, counting down.
AAATGTTTTATTTACACAGAATCGATGACATGGCTATATTGTGAGAATAAAAAAAGTTAAACCGCACTAAGAATTAGTGAATTTGGGATATTTAGAAAGCGCTCCAAATCTAGACCTCAATTGCAACATCGTGACTAAATAAATTTAACTTGCAAAAATTAAATAATATAAAACTCTCCTATTCACCAACTCTATCTATTTACAACTCTAGAGAATCCCCAACATCTTTGAAATAAGCTGTGTCTAACCATCATGAAACACATTGACATTTGAATGTAAGTTTGCCTGAGCTGCAACACACAGTTTTAGTGTGCTCAGGTCATATCTCCATTCCAATCTAAACAATATTCCATGTCTGTTTTTCTCCGAACAATAAAGCTCCGCGGCTCATTAATCAATCTTTTGAAGAGAAACGGACATATCAACAAGATAGGCAAGAAATTTCATGGTTTGTCATTCACCTCTAAGCCAATACTTGAACTCCTCAAATTCTGTGGTGAGCATCAAGCCAACTTCATTCTTTACAGATTCACAACGTACGAGACAAGGTTGGAGCTACAACAACCGCAAGAAAATATCATCAGTGTAATGCAATGTATAATAGAATAATCATCCACAAAGAAATGGAAAATCAACAATTGATAGGGGCACCCGCAATTTTTGAAAATAAACTCTAAATGAACAACACACCAATTTATCATGTAGCACCAGCATGAATTTGTAACATGAACTCACATAAATGCCATGAAGTGATTTTACATAACGCAGTAACTATAAATCATGCGTGATAATGAGTATTTTTTAAAAAAAAAATCATATAGAAATTGATAATCATCATGACTTGTGTGTGAGTAGTGAGAATGAGAGAGAAAGAACGCTTTCTACAGTGTGAAACATAAGGTTTGTGAAAAAAACATATTAATCGATAAATCTCTTTAACACTCTTTCGACTTAGTAATGTCACTGTAAGAATATGAAAATTACGTCATTCTTGTTGCATTTAGCTACGCTAAAAACTAATTCTTTTGGTTCTATATAGGCCAATAACACCTTCTGAGAATTTCCTTTTTTATTATTATACGGAGTCTTCATATTTATATATTATTTAAAGTTTTAATTTTCAATACTCTTAGAAAAAAGAGATAACTTCAATTGAGAGATTTTTCACGCATGTTCCTGCGAAGGGAAATGAGAGATTCAAAGTACTGTAACTCACATTATTAAAATAGCTCCAATAAAGGGGTGCTATTTGAATTATGGAGCACATCGGTAGCTTTGTTTTGACATCTGCTTGTAAAGCCAACATTCGAAATGTCAGTGTTTTAGATTACCTCAAACATCGAGTTCGTAAAATACCATTTTCATGTGCTCCATTCACACAATCATTGCATCATGTTAAGCGTCAAAAAACAAAGGACAATACAAGGAGATTTAGAACATGCAGTTTTTTTGCTTACCTCGAAGTTATTAGCTGTAACAACCAAGGATTCAAGCTTAGGTAGATGAGAGGAGAACTGGCTAAATATGAAACTTTTTCCTCTTGGAAAGTTCGAGCTTATATCTGGGCCTACAGCATAATAGATTGATAAACTCAGAGAAGCAAGGTGCTTTGCATCCTTAATGCATAGAGTTCTATGCCATCCTTTATACTTGAATGACAAAAGATTTGGGGCTGAAAGTTGCAAACATTCAAGCTGCTTACAGTGGTAGAGCTCCAGAGATTTCAATTTTAGGTTAGAAGTTGTACATTTTGCATTTACTAACCCGTAAGTACACATCAAGAGAAATCTTTCAAGAGAAAAACAATTGGATAAAATCAAGTCAAAAACTTCATCCGAGATGTTGACACATCTCAGGCAAAGTTGAGTCAGAGTCTCAAAGTGTCTCCTGCCATTAGGCAAGGTTGAAACATCTCCAACAAAGACATGAGCACGAACATGATAATTTTGCGGCCTACCCGTAAGACAAAAATAATCGAAGCTGAGCTCGGAAACACCCTTTCTCAAAGCAAAGGATATCCAATCATCAACATGATGCCCATGAGAATCTAACAATGGACAGACGATCCTAAGTTTATGCAATGTTGGAGCCTTATGTTGCTTCAAAATCTGATCGACAATTTGAATATATGCATTCCGACTAGTCAGTGGTACACACTCAAAGTCGAGATTAGAGCGCCATGTCCATGAGTTTTTCCATCTCCTAGAAAGGATGCCAGTAGCTATAGCTTCCTTTAGTGTCAAATAATTCAGAATATGAGAGATGATCGCATCTGGCAATTCACTTATCCTGTCTTCCCCTCCAATTGTTCCACATCTCTGATTAATCAAACAACAATATTCAATTCACAACATCTAAATATACTGTATAAAATCAAACAACAACTGAACAACATTCAATTCACAGTACTATATATCATTTTTTATACTGTATAAAGAAGAATTCAAATTAACAACAAGTTGCAATAATCTCACAGATTTGAAACAAATTATAGAATACAACTGTAATATTTAATTCCTTTCTAACATCTGAACTTTTTACTCAAAAAATTAAAATTTGAGATATTTTTAGCTGATGCACTATCAAGCTCATAACTTTATAAANCATGAATTGGTAACATGAAACTCACATAAAGATGCCAATGAAGTGATTTTACATAAAAGCAGTAACTGTAAATCATGCGATTAATAGATTTTTTTAAAAAAAAATCACATGGAAAGTTGATAATATCCATGACGTGGCTGTCATCAACGCCAGTGACATTGTTTAGTACAACCATTCTAGTTGCAATCTGAAAACTTCTCATCAGTAAATATTGAGAAGGCATTGACATTAAACTGCTTCCTTGCTAAAAAGGACCTACAGTTCTACATTAACCTGCTTCCTTAGAACTCTAGGCCTGTTCGGATATGATTCGTTGTCCTTAAGCTAAGACACAAAACAACTTTTGTATATGGCGGTTGTGAGCTGCTAAAAGTTCGGAGCACAAATTTTTTTTGCGTTTAAGTGGAAATTAGATTGAGAATCATCAGCTCCTTTTCTCAAAGGCAGTGGTATATTAGTTGTAACCCATGTTGCACAGACAAGGATTAAGTGTCTACTCGGATACGAGTGTCCGAGTCGGACACTTGGCTATTTTATAGAAAAAAAGTGAAGCTTATAGTTTAAAATGGAGTATTCGGGTGGAGTGTCGTGTCTGACACGATACAACACCCAATTTTTGAGGTATATGAGGGTGTTGTGGTAACATAGGTTGTAACAGATATTGCTCCTTCATGCAAGTTAATGGCTAGGGAGCTACAATATAGTGGTTTCCAAAGTACATAAGATAAGAAATATAACGTACAAGCAATATAGGACGAAGGAACCAGGCTTTGTTCAAATTGAAAGGCCTGAATTGTGTGGATATCATGATTACTGAGGCAACAACACTGATCTGACAACATTTGTTAAGTGGAAGATTTAGTTTCTTCCTTGCTAAGTAAGGTGTTTTGGTATGGGAGGAACAATATCATACATTCATACACTATCCTTAATTCCTTATTATTGAACGGACTTTTAAAATGGACAATCAGGTCCTTTAGATTATGATGCTTTAAGGAACCTGAAGTCTATTATGTGACTTAACTACTAATGCATACTAGATACTTGTACTTCATTTAAGGGCTTATCTTCTGATGTGAGAGCAATGTCGAAAAATATTTTGCTATTATACTCTTGCAACATGTTTGATTCTACAAGATTATAATTACAGGATTCAAAGTATTCGTATAAATCTCTTATCAAATATTCGTGTGTGTGTGTATAGATTTAGGTTCATGTGAGAACTACTCTTATGGTGAGAACAATGAGAACTTTAATCTCAACCATCAAAATTATTCCAAAATAATCACAACCATTCATCTATTTAAATTATTTTAAAACAAAATCTCATATTCTCATTAATTCAGTTGAGACTATCAATAGTCCCACTATTAGATTACCTAATGGAAAAAATGCTCTGATATCTCACATTGGAAGTACCGCATGTGATGTGTGTACTAGAGTTCAAATTTGAACCCAACAAGTAAACTTGTAAAACATGATGCTTGTGGGATAATGTTCTTTTGATGGAATGTGTATTATTCAGTGTTTCAAAGAAAATTAGACGTTTAGCTAAACAATAGGATGGGCTCGGCTCTATTACATGGTAGATGGTGACTTGAAGAATGAATCAACGGTTGAAAAGAGTGTTGAAGATGGAAGTGATGAGTTGCAGAAAAGTTTAACAACGTTAGTAGTAATGGCACGTAGGAATGAAAAATTGACGTCAGTGGCATTTTAGCTAACGCCTAAAAACTCAATGGCATTTTGGCTAT
>SNQN01000073.1:10355-88362 GCA_008642245.1 Bassia scoparia | reverse complement strand
TACAAGTTCATGGATGATGAAAATTTATGTGAACTTGAGTTGATCTTTACTTGTACTAGGGTTGGTTGGTGATAGAAAATATATTATAGATTATTTCTATGGCAATGATTACATTAGGAACGTATAACATCTTGACATAAGGTGTGTATATTAATGTAAATTAGCAAGTAAATCCATGTTGTTTCATCTACTGACATATCCTATAATCAGTGTTATAGTTTTTTCACGTTGATATGAAAGAAAGGATAACACAACAAACTGAATGTTAGTATTTAGTTATCAAAACTACTATCTATGATTGTTATTCGATACATTTATAAGAAAGGCACGATTGAGAACAATCCTAATCTATGAAACGAATACCACTCTCCTAATTTGTTGGCACAAATATAAAGATAGGCATATACATTTTTTTACGTATACCTTGACTCATCACGTTTAGTACATACATAACTATAAACATAAAACCAGCAATGTAACAACTTAAGCTATTATCTTGGGTGGAATTCCAATCCATTATAAACAGGGTTTTGGTTATTAAATATTTAATAACATTCTAAAGCTAACTATCGACCTAGAATGATCTTAGCCACTATATCAATGAAATTATGTATGAATAGAATTACTATATCTGTATTGGATATGGCTTCTATCTAGTACACAAATATGAGACATTACATTATGAGATACATACGCGTCTCTACGAATTCCAAACAATGTATATATTTCTGTGTAAATAAACATATTAGAAACACGCACATCAAAAGTATGAATATTCGAGCCGCAAAGCAAAAAGGAGACATAAGGACCCAAAATGAGAATCTTAGATTATTGAATTGCTTTTTATGATATCAAGCCATTACACTGTCTATGTAGGTAGGCGCAGAAGCGGTACAGTTATCTCGAGGGTGTCTTTCCTCATCATGCTCTCCTTTACCTTGTACTGCGGCGAGACGGAGTTTACGAGAGTCGAATCTCAGACATATTCCGCGGTCTGTCGGCTTACCAATTGTTGCGTTGCTACTTTTGTTGCGTTGCTACGTTGTTGGTTGCTACTGATGATCTTATTTGGGTCAGTTGGAAAAGCCCTGATCATCCAATGCTCGGATTTGTATTAAGCTTGAGGTTTCTTCAGAGTGTGATCATTCTAGTCTCATAAAACTTCACCGACCTATGTGGTCTATCACAGATTTAGCTTTATTGTGCTTGAGGTCTCATAGTTATTGGTTTGTGATTGGTTTGGAGATAATATGTGTCTGAGTTTTGTTTCCAATTTCACTCTGTGGTGTTTGCTAATTCGAATAATATTGCTTATTTACCACTCTTCATGATTTTAGGAGGCTAGAAGTAGATTTGAGAGAGACTCGGAACAAATTACAACTGAAATATCCACTATCTCACTACCTTATATGGTCATGTAAACCTCAAATCCAACCAGACCATGGAGATTTTCTTAAGCAAAAAAAACCATGATCAGCATGATCAGTATAAAGCAATGTGGATCAATTCAACCACAACTGAACACTTCATCCAACATCTATCACTGGATCAAAAATACTAAAGTGTAAATCATCCAAGTTAGAAAGGAAAATTAAAACCAATATGCAATTAAAAAAATTCACATACCTTTGAGGATAACATGCTCAACATCAGAGAAAACAATAATACCCTTTTCACCCAACCTTTAGCAAGTTCTCTGAAATTCAACACAACCATTTGTTATAATGGGAAATCCACACAATTTAAGTGCTATAAAATGCAATATTAAAAAAATACTAAAATTGTGTATTAATAATGTGCAGCATAATTCTGATTAAAGGAAGAATTGGTTATAATGAAGGAATCTCACACAATTTTAGCAGTTCTTGTGATTCAACTTCATTGTTGGTTATAAAATGGAAATTCAGAATATTAAAGTGCTACAAAAGGAAAAATTCATAAAATAAAGGGGTATAAATATTATGCCAGCAAATTCTTATAACAAGGAAAAAGCAAAAGAATTCCTTTTTCATGTAAAGAATTAGCAATCTCTGCAATTCAAGCTAAAAAGAACAGGAAAAAAAACTTAAAGGGTTAATAACAACAAAAACAAAATTCTATTAACAAGAATGGATAAAGGATTGTACTTGTATTCAATAATTTATCATTTTCTCAGTAATTCAACCTAATAATTGGTTATAAATATGATTAAATTCACACAATTCAAGTGGCAAGTGCTACAATATGCAAAAATCAGGAAACTCAAAGTGGGAATTGAAATTATGCAGAAAATCCCAGATTTCTGAAATCAGAAGCAGAAAATAGAAAAAGGGTAGTAAGAGAGGAATACAGTAAGGTGGATTTCGAACAGAACCTGTTGAGGTGGGCATGAAGCTCGACTTTTGGCATGGTGTTCATCTCCATTTTTTGACTCCACGATTCAGTTTTTTAAAGAGTAAAAGCTTAGTTAGGTTATTATAAATGTACTTGTAATATGGTAATTTGATCCAATCAATGTGCTTCTACCCTTCTCTCTTTTTTTCCGTGTTCGGTCCGATTTTTTGAACTTAATTTCAATTCGGTCGTGACTTTATAAAATTAGTCGAATTGGCAAATTGGCTCGTTAATAAGGGAGTCTTGTACTCTTGTCGGAGTAATGAGTGATGCGATTTCAAGCGGCTTCTTTAGAGCTCGAACGTTTGCTAAACAATGACAAGTTTTCTTTTTCGAAATCAGTTGATCATAGATCGATTGAGTGATTAACTCGTAGACTTACAAGTGAGTTTTTTCTATCTTTCTATAATGTAAGAGTGGTAGGACAACTTATATGAGTCTATTTAATTATTTAATATTGGGGTTCAATGGTTTATTTTTCATGGTAAAAGCTACAAAAGGCTAATTATAAATTGATTAATAATTCTATTTTTTATTTTTGGTGTTAGAGAGCCACAAGGGTGGGGTGAGAATCGAGCCCAGATCTCCTAAAATCCGGAGAGAAAACTTTATCACTTGAACAGAGGAGAGAGAATAGCGGAAGAGGAGTAGGTCAAAGAAATAAACCTAAACTCGTGATACGTGAAAGAATGATTTGTCGTAAATTATTATTGATGATATTTACAATACATACACCTCTATTTAGGTTAAATTAGAGAAATATAAATATACAATAGAATAATAATTCTACCCTAATTATTTACATATATATAACAAGAATATATTTACATATATTCTATCATCAAATTATTCAAATCTCTTCCTTTTATTTATTACTAGCATTTTTGGCACGCGATGCGTGCACGAATGATCTTAGCTCTCAAACTTAGTTATTTTTTAATAACTATAAAAATTTTAATTTGTATTTTGACAATACGCTTATAATTCAATATATACTACCGTACAATATAAATAGTCCTTTACTCCTTGTTATGTTTTTTCAATGTATAAGTTTAATTTTGAGTAACGTTGCTATTTTTGTTAATATTGCATTGATTGCATTAATTTCATTAAATTTTGGTAAGTTTTTATGGTGTTTATTATCTTAATTTCACCTTACCAAAATTTGATTAAATATGATACTTTAATTTGATTATTTTGACTTTTTTTGTAATTTTTTTTAAATAATACTAATTGCAAGGGTAATTATGTAATAGCTTAGAGGGAACATCATTGCTCCCCTTGGCTTATATAATAGAGATATAGTGTTAATGATTTATTTTTGCATATTTTAATGAAAATCATTACATAATATACAGTTTTGATTGATTGAGAAATTAATGGCAAAATATCTTTATTTAAATTCTTTTTTCAAACTTGCATTAAATTGTGTTTATGTTGACATTGAGTTGCTTGAAATGTTTTTTATAAAAAAAATTCAAAATTATATTATAATTCATTAAGGGTAGAAATGTAAGTTCATAGGGGGAGCACCATTGCTCTCCCCTTCCCTTATATTATAGAGATTTATTTAAAAAAGTGTATAACTCCTAACTTGGAGTTTCAAAAACAACTCAACTCTTTCCTTTCCAATTCGCACTATTTTGTTTATTTACTAATAATCCTCAAATCCTTTAACAGAGTGAGATTATCTGTTTATTCTAAAATTTCCATTTGCTGATTTGAATGCTGTTGCTTTAATTAAAGCTTCGAAGACGCGATAATTTGTCGAAGGTATCAAATATGTCGGGTAGTCTCAATTCGGTAAATTAAAGGTCAGTTTTCATTCATAATTTTGTATATTTTTGTTATAATTTTTTATATTTACTGTGCTGTGCGCCTTAATTCTCTCTCTTAGTTTTTGTATAATTTGAGAATAATTTGGTAGATTTACAAAGTTTAGATCTTGATTATTTGTTAGATTTTGAATTAATGTCTTCGTAAATTAAAGCTCAATTTATGTTTCTTTAATTTTTGTTTCTTTTGATGTGTTTGTGTGCCTTTTGATATTTGTAATTGAATAAAGTTTAATTATTTCTTCTCAGTTTTGAATGATTAGGAATTTTTAGCTGAAAATTATCTGTAGATTTATAAAGTTATGAGCTTGATAGTGCATCAGCTAAAAATATCTCAAATTTTAATTTTTTGAGTAAAAAGTTCAGATGTTAGAAAGGAATTAAATATTTACAGTTGTATTCTATAATTTGTTTCAAATCTGTGAGATTATTGCAATTGTTGTTAATTTGAATTCTTCTTTATACAGTATAAAAAATGATATATAGTACTGTGAATTGAATGTTGTTCATTGTTGTTTGATTTTATACAGTATATTTAGATGTTGTGAATTGAATATGTTGTTTGATTATCAGCAGATGTGGAACAATTGGAGGGGAAGACAGGATAAGTAATTGCCAGATGCGATCATCTCTCATATTCTGAATTATTTGACACTAAAGGAAGCTATAGCTACTGGCATCCTTTCTAGGAGATGGAAAAACTCATGGACAATGGCGCTCTAATCTCGACTTTGAGTGTGTACCACTGCTAGTCGGAATGCATATATTATTGTCGATCAGATTTTGAAAGCAACATAAGGCTCCAACATTGCATAAACTTAGGATCGTCTGTCCATTGTAGATTCTCATGGGCATCATGTTGATGATTGGATATCCTTTGCTTTGAGAAAGGGTGTTTCCGAGCTCAGCTTCGATTTTTTTGTCTTACGGGTAGGCCGCAAAATTATCATGTTCGTGCTCATGTCTTTGTTTGGAGATGTTTCAACCTTGCCTAATGGCAGGAGACACTTTGAGACTCTGACTCAACTTTTTGGCCTGAGATGTGTAACATCTCGGATGAAGTTTTTGACTTGATTTTTATCCAATTGTTTTTCTCTTGAAAGATTTCTCTTGATGTGTACTTACGGGTTAGTAAATGCAAAATGTAACAACTTCTAAACCTAAAATGAAATCTCTGGAGCTCTACCACTGTAAGCAGCTTGAATGTTTTGCAACTTTCAGCCCAAATCTTTTGTCATTCAGTATAAGGATGGCATAGAACTCTATGCATAAGGATGCAAAGCACCTTCTTCTCTGAGTTTTATCAATCTATTATGCTGTAGGCCCAGATATAAGCTCGAACTTTCCAAGAGGAAAAGTTTCATATTTAGCCAGTTCTCCTCTCATCTACCTAAGCTTGGAATCCTTGGTTGTTACAGCTAATAACTTCGAGGTAAGCAACAACGCATGTTCTGAGATCCTCTTGATTTCTTGTTCTTTTGACCGCTTACTGATGCATGAGTGTGTGAATTGAGCAGGACATGGTTGATTTTACGAAACTCGATGCTTTGAGTTAATCTAAACAACTGACTTTGGATGTTGGCCTTACAAGCTGTGTACAACAAAGCTACCGAGTTGCCTGCTTCCATAATCAGAGCAGCCCCTATTTGGAGCTATTTGAGATGAATGTGAGTTACTGAGTACTTTTGAATCCTCCTTTCCCTTGCTAGCACATGCGTGAAACATACTCTCAAATAAGTTACCTTTTTTCTAAGAGCTTTGAACATTAAAATTTAAATAAATAAATTAATATGAAGTACTCCGTAATAATAAAAGGGAATTTCCTCAGGGGTGGTTTGGCCTATTTCTCTCTCTTCTTCGACTCAAGCAGAGGCTTCTCAGTTCGCAGCTGATCTTCGTTTGTGCTCAAGTTTTTAGACCTTTCTTCGACTTCGTACTTCTTCGATTCCAACCTCTTCAGTTCGTCGATACAAGGTACAGTTTTTCCTTCGAAGTTTTGATTTTTTCTCATTCTTTTTTACAAAGTAATAAACATGGCTTCGTCTTCGTCATCAAGCCCTAATAAGTCGGATGTTGGGGGCTTCGGGGTGCCCAGGCCAACATCTCCAGGATCTGTTGAGACCCAGGGTTCTTCGATTCCCCAATATCATTCTTGCGAACCATTCCTGAATAAATGTCCATCCAATACTTCTCTCCTTGTGCAGGATTTTAACATGCCAAGGGTGAAACAAACTGCCTGGGTTCCAGGCATTAGTGGTAGACAAGACAGAACTGGCGAAGGTCCTTCGACCTCGCATTTGGACGATGACCCTGATGACATAATACCCGAAACCTTTAACTTGGATGTTTCCACGGAGGACGTTTTTATCGACGGGAACATTCAAACCAATCCAGTACCTGCGAAGCCTCGCAGCTACCCAACTCCTGAATCCTTCAAGGTTCGCGAGGGCTGGATCTCTGAACTATCCGCGAACAAGGTGGCTTATTGCTCTATGTTAGGAATTCGAGGACAAGGCCTCGAACTAATTCCCAAGAAAGGGGATCGCATCGTGGATGCGCCTGAAGGCACCTTCGCCATTTACAAGGACGTAGTGGACCTTGGTTTGAGGGTGCCCGTTAGGAGATTTTTCCACCATCTTCTTGCTGCCTATGGGATAGGCTTATCGCAGTTGACACCCAACTCATGGGTTCACATATTGGGGTACTTCGCTACTTGTAAAGCGAGAGGTTATTCCCCATCCGTTCGCGTCTTTGTGCGAATGCATACCCTTAGCAAGAACAATAAATGCCTTTACGGCTGGTACCAATTGGCGAATCGTGAAGGCTTCATGACAGCCTTCGACAAGCCGAATAAATTCAATGTCTGGAAGACTGATTTCTTCTTCCTTCGATCTGGCGAAGAGAAGGAGAGCAAGATTCTGGCTGCTTGGACAAGGAATCCCAATTCAGTAAAGAATCATGAATTGGGAACCCTTACGGACAACGAGGAGAAGCAAATGAAATACTTCACCTCGAAGCCAGTGATCCTTGACGATGGAGCAACCAAGGATCATCTTCCTAGATACTGGCTTCCATTTTATGAGTTTTTTGTGAACAAAGACTTCCTTATGGCCTTCTTCCTGATGGATGGCACTAGGGAAGAAAGAGGTAGCTTCGCATTTCTTTATGTTCGAAAGCTTAACATGGCATTCGCCTATTAATAACCCTTTGATTTGCCTTGCTTCGCAGAGCTGCTTACAATAGATGCGCCGAACATCCAGAAGGCAAAATGGACAAAAGACACGAATGCCATTGCGCGGAGGCAGGTTATCGCCAAGCCTTAAGAGAAAAATCAAGACCGTGCTGTAAGTTTCTTAACCACCTTAGTCAAATTTTCCTCATGCTTTTACAGCTGCAAGGGCGAACTTCCGAACGAGACTACCCACCAGTTTACTGTTTTTTACTTCGCAAACTTCCCTCTCGATCAACATGTACCTGCCACTTCTGTGGGAGATGCGGAAGTGCACTTCAAAGTGCAGGTACTGAGTTGCTCGCAGCTACTCTTCCTCCAACCACATCTCTATTGAGGACGGTAGTTGCCGAACGTACACTTCAGTAACTTCATTGTGTAAAAATTGTTCGCTAACCTGTTCGCTAATTCCTATCACGAGAGTGTTAACGTTCCCTACTTCTATTGGATAGTTTGGCGAAGTAAAAAGCGGATACACTGAGGTGCTATGTCCGACAAATCCCTCAGTGGTTGGCGGATATGCGAAGGATACACTTCAGTGTCCCTCTTAAAACTTAATCGCATCCTTTTGATTGTTATGCGAACGGAAAAAGCAGGATAACTGAAGGTTGTACCGTTCGCAAGTCCCTTCAGTAGTTGGAGCTATCATGCGAAGGTCCACTTGCACGTGCCTGCATGTTTCTTCAATTCGCATAATCTTCCCACTTCATCTTGGACAATTTGTCGAAGAGATGTGATGTGTACCACTGGGCTGTCCGTTCGCACTTCCTCTTGTCTTTTCAGATAGGCGAGTTATCCGAAATGCCCGTGTCCTAGAGGTCCATAACATAGTACCCATTCGACCAGTAACTTTGCAAGTTGCGAAGGTTTTGATTCTTATTGGTGATAAGACTCAACACTTGTAAATTTTTCTCTTGTTTGCTTAGATCTTCCCAAGTCCTTCGAGTAATACTGAGATTCAGCGACGAGCGGTCGCAGTCAAGAAGGCCACCCTGCGAAGGAAACCCCTACCAAGGGCTCGCCGATGTGGTGAGGGGTCGACTTCTGATGACCCTGGTGAGGTGGGAGAGCTTCGCTACTCCGTGTGATCAGGACCAGCGATTCTCTCATGTTGTGCGAAGAGGAAGGATCTTCGCATGAAGCTGGTACTTCATCGAAGCACCAGAAGCCACTCTCCGTATTCCCTTCGGGAGTACCCTCGCGGTACGAAAGGTGAGACATTAAATATGCTAACACCTCATTGCGGAAGGCAGGAGTTCCCATGATATCTCCCTATCGTCCAACAGATACCCTTAAACTTAAGCGGTGATTCAACAACTGTGAGTTGGACACCTGACCTTCGTCCTACTAACTTTGCAGATATTTGTGACATCGAAGTGTGCGACGAAGCTGCTAGCTCGCCAACAAGCTGATGCGAACAGACCTTCTTCCCGCCACCATGAATACGTGGGAAGCATCGAGATATTGACTTCTCAAGTTTAATATCAACGATGACAACATCGTCCCTCCTTTGGTCTCCCGCCATTTCAGGATTCCACGTGCTCCATACGGCAAGCGACAAGGATCCAGACCTGGCTTGAGGAGTTCTTCGCCCCAAAAACATCACCGATGCGACGGAGGACTGGCGAATGACCAGGAGAAGACGAAACCTGGACGACGAAGAGGAGATCGATTCTCAGGCCTCGCAAAACTTCCCAGCTCCTCAAAGCGAAAAAGCTAAGGAGATGGTGAAAGTGCTCCTTTCGGAGTATCAGAGACACTTTGCGTGGACTCGACGAAGCTCTGCTGGAGCCATCGAAGGTGTTGGCGGAGGTAAATTTCTTCACACTTAGTTAAATTTTTGATTTTATCTCCTTTTTGCATCATCTAACTTTCCATTGACTCTTCCTTCGCAGGCCATGGTGAGGGTAGATGGACTGGCGAGGCTATTCGCCATACCGCCAGAGACAGGCGAAGTTCAAGGACTTACTGTACCAAGGAGCCAAGCTACTCCCACAGCAGAGACAAGCCATTGCCTCGACAATCGAGGCGAACTGGAGATTGTCGAACGACTGGCAGAGACTCAGCGAAGCTATTCCCAAGCTCTCGAGTTACAAGAAGCGAAGGATGAGCTTGAAGTTCTCAAGCTGAAAGAAATCTAAGCTGCTGCTCGGAGAGAAGTCCGCTCGACGCGCAGTTGCTGCGAAGTGAAACAGAGCTCGAAGCCAGCAAGACAAGTTGAAAGCTGAGCTGAAGGCTAAATATGATGAAGACTTCGCAAGGCGAAGGAAGCAGCTTCGCTTCTGCTATACTGCCCTTTCCAAGCTTCAGTTGGAGCACAAAGCTTTACAAGAAGCAGTGGAGAAGAAGTGACAGATTCGAAGGATAAGGGAATCAAGGAGATGAGAGCTCTCATCGCTGATGCTTGGAGTACAGCCCATCAAAGACGATTATCCTTATGCAGTGCTCGAAGAGCGACTAACTAGTCGAAGAGTGTGCCCTCGTCGACAAAGATGAAACGCCTCGCCCTGAAAAGCCTCAACCAAATTTCATCTATCAGTTGAAGATGACGATGAGGAATAGGGCCTTCGACTCTCCTCCAGCCTTGCCATAACTCTCATTGTCCATTCATTGATGAATTTGTATATTCATTTAACTCTTCTAACTTGTAAAATTTTTGGTACACTTGAACAATTTCAAATTGATGTAAAAACTATTAATTTTGCGAAGCCTCCTGTGCTCGCATTTTGCGGAGCCCCCTGTGCTCGCATGGTAATTTAAATTAGGCACTTTGCCATTTTGCTATTCATTGTCTTGATGTCTCTTTTCTTCGCATGTTTTGTGTCTGCCTTTTTTCTTTTGTACTTCCTTCGCACATCCTTTTGCCCCTGTAAGTCTTTGAAAACTCCAAGTGTTTGGAAAGATTTACAAATCTAGTTGCCCTTCGCAGATAACCCACAGGTAGACAAAATCTGCCTTCGCAATTTAGTAGCAACCTTTAACCATGCGAATAGAAATAGATGGATGCACTGAAGTGTACGTTCGCACCTTCCACCTGATCATCGATGTTGTGTTTTTCCACGAAATCTCTAAGTTTATAAATGACAAAGAATTGATTGACTTGAGACCTAGTAGGGGTGTCAAGTCAATCAATCATACTGATTGCCCTTAAACTTGGAGATTGAGTGACTTGTTCTTCAAAATTTTTACTTGTCCTTTCGCAGATTAATGATCTTGCTCTTCGCAGGAATGAACATCTTGCCCTTCGCAAGTTAAGAACAATACACTTCGCAAGTTATGCATCTTGCCCTTCGCAAGTAAGAAACCCTACACTTCGCAGGTTATACATCTTGCCCTTCGCAAGTTAGAAACCCTACACTTCGCAGGTTACATAGCTTGCCTTCGCAAGTTTAGGATCATACACTTCGTATGATATACATCTTGCCCTTCGCAAGTTATAGGTCATTACCTTTTAAGTGGGCGTTTGCCTTAGCAGTTTGTGGGGTTACTTGCCCCTTTGCAAATCAAGATTTTCTTGAAAGCCTTTAAGTATATAAAATTTACGCAATTCTAGGAACGCTTGTCCTTCACAACTGTAAATATTTTTACTTAAGACTAGTTGAGCTCATTTATGAGCTATGAATTTTTAGCATTTTATTTCCTTACGACTGTAATGTTGTTTACGTGATTCAGACCTTGCGTAGGAATAATAATACCGTGCCCCCGTTTTGAGGGTCTTGTGCCCCCGTTTTGAGGGTCTTGTGCCCTCGTTTTGAGGGTCTTGTGCCCTCGTTTTGAGGGTCTTGTGCCCTCGTTTTGAGGGTCTTGTGCCCTCATTTTGAGGGTCTTGTGCCCTCATTTTGAGGGTCTTTGAAATGTAAAAGGAGGGGAATTTGCCCCTGATAGATATCAACACACATTTTGAAGTTCAAAGTATTGAAGGCTTTCATTCAATCTTACTTCAAAAATTACAAGGCCGCTTGGCCAATTTCTGCTAGTGTGCTTAACTTGCAGATCAAACATAATATTTTTCAGATTATCCGTGTTCAAGGGGTGAGACAAGCGTTGTTTGATTTTGCGTCTCCAGCTTTAGGTCCCATCACGTAGGTACTTCGCAAATCCGATACGGTCCTTCCCAATTCGGGGTTTAACGCTTGCCCTCTTCCTTGGCCCGACAGTGGATTCCATTTTCCGTAAAACCAAATCATCCCAGCTGATAGAGGTCGATGATTCACCCTTTTGTTGTATTCCCCCTGGACATCCTGAGCTTGTAAATTGTCTGGCGTAGTAGGGCATTGCCCGGATCTCCGGTATCAAGTCAAGATTGTGCCGCATTGCTTCCCAATTCCTTCTTCGGAATTAAAAGCATAACCGTAATGTAGGCTCATACATTTCTATGGGAGCACAGCGTCCGACCAATCACCAGGGTAAAGGGGTTTCTCCGTCGAATTCTTCGTTGTAGTCCTGATTGACCATAGCACATTGTATAGCTCTTTCGACCCATAGACCCTTTGCGCTTGTCCAACTTCTTCTTGATTCCATTGCAGAATGATTTTGTTGACACTCACCTGCCCATGATTGGCTTGTGGATGGGCTACAGACGCAAATGTGCGCTTATGCCTGGTCCCGACAGCCAATTGGTGAGAGGCAGGTTTAGAATCAATATGCGGGCCATTGTCAAAAACTATGGATTGCGGAATTCAATCTCGTGATGACATTCTTTCCAAGAAAATCCCTTACATCCAGACTTTGATGTTCCTCATTGGCTCCAGCTTCACCCCATTTGGTGAAGTAATCCACCCGCACAATCAGAATTTTCTTTTGTCCAGGAGCTGAGGGAAAGGACCCAATATGTCTACTCCCCATTCGCAAGGGTAAAGGGCGATAAGACCGGAGATAGAGAGTTTGGCTGTTTCTGATGGAGTTTCCAATGCAATTTGTGACATTTTGACATTTTTTGACGAGTTCCATGGCATTCCCCCTTAGTACGGCCAATAGTATCCGTGCGGAGGGTTTTCTCTGCAATGCCTGCCCCGATATGGGAACCACATTGGCCCTTGATGGATATCATCCAAGCACCTCGCCCCTTTCTCAGGGTGAATCCTTGAGGAGAGGATGAGGGAAAGATTTCTTGTATAACTGTCCTTCAAATAAACGAACCAAGAGTCTCGGGCTTGTCACATATTTGCTCGTTGGCGGATCTTGGGGAAGTGCACCTGTCAGCTTATACTCAAGGATTTCATCCATGCCAGGTTTCCTCTCGCGTCAATTGAAATGAACCTCCTCAAGTTTGTCTATACTTCTTCGGTCTTTCACCTCCCAGAAAACAGACCTTCGGGGAATCTCCGGTGGCAGAGTGCCAACTTAAGATCAGCAATCAGCTTGGTTGTTCTCCGATCGGGGTGCTTGAACCAATGGAACTGATCTAACCCCTCTGTTTCCTTCTTCACCATCTCCAATATCTGAATCAATACTCTCATCCCGGTTACCGATATTCCCCTTTACTTGGGCTAACCCACCATTGATGAGTCGGACATGGCGTCAATCTTTGCGTGCCCGCCCGCTCTTGCACATCCGTATCTCCAGCCACCTAAGGCCTCGTATTCTGCTTCATTGTTTCGAGGTCTGGAACTTAAACCTCATGCATATTCAAAGCGTACTCCTTCGAGGAGATTTAAACCAGATCCTCACCCCACATCCGTGTGAGTGGAGGACCATCCACAAATAACGTCCAAACACTCGCTTGATGTTTCGACTGGAGGGAGTCTTCGTTAATTCTACGATGAGTCTGCCAAGGCCTGTCCCTTGATGGCTTTTCTTGGTTCAACTCAGGTTGAAACCATTAAACGCTTTATAGGCCCATCTTCAGCATACGTCCTGATGATTCCTGTTTTGTCAATGGTTGCTTGATGGGCTGGTCGGTGGTAAAGATCACGATTCTATGAGCTGCAAAGTAAGGCGAAGCTTCTTACTTGCCATTCATTGAGAGCCAACCCAAATTTTCTGCCGTTAGCGATCACCGCATTTCGCCCTGCAAGACATGGCTATCGAAAATAGACTGGCCAATTGAGTGCCCTCTCTTTCAGCTAACCAACACCGGCTGAGACAGCGATGCTCCATACCACCGACAAAAATACATATTAGAGGCTCCCCTTTCTGGGGATTACCAATCGTGGAAGAAGAGTGAAGAGTGAGTTCCTCCTTGAGTTTTTGGGAATGCCGCTTCAGCTTCTTACTCCATTCACTTGGCGCTCTTTTTGATGAGCTCTCGAAGAAAGTATTGGCTTGTCCCCTGACTTGACCACAAAACCTTCCCAAGGCTGCCAAGCACCCCGTTGTTTCTGAACTTCTTTCACTTCTTGGTGGATTTGCATGTCTTCAGAACAGGCCTTGACCTTACGTGGGTTCGCCTCTATGCCCCTTTCATTCAACTAGAAAACGCCAAAATTTTCCCAGAAGTCACCTCCAAACACGGCATTTTTTTCTGGATTAGCTTCATACCAAGTGTCGGAGGGTAGGTCCCAAAGGTCTCCCTTAAAGTTCTGACATGATCTTCCTTCTTCTTGCTTTTAGATGATCATTCGTTCTATGTTAGGCTTCCACGTTCCTTCGCAAGCTGCTTAGCAAAGATGGTGTTTTTACACATATTTGGAAGGTTGCAGAGGGGCATTCCTAAGCAAATCGGCATCACCATTGTACAATACAACCCATTGTGTTGGACCAAGGCTGTCTTGTCCTGGTCTTCTCTTTAGAGGGATTTGATGGAATCCCTGGTAAGCACTTCCGAAGCTCATAGCTTCGGCGCCTGCTGTGGAATCTACTACTTCTATCTTGGGAAGTGGGAAACTTCTTTGGGGCAGGCTTTGTTGAGATCGGTGGTAGTCGAACGCAGTCATTCTTCCCGATGTCCCATTGGGTTTAGCACCAAGACTACATTGGAACCCACACTCAAGGGTATTGACAAGGCGGATGAAAACCCGCATCCAGAAGCTTTTTTACCTCCTCATCACGCGGCCTTGCTACGTCTGGCCCCAAATTCCTCTTCTTCTTTTGTTTCAACTGGCTTCATGGTGGGATCAACATCCAGCTGTCTGGGCGATCTTTGGATCCAACCCATGAGCATTTCTTCTACTGAGAAAAGCTAAAGACATCGGCTAATACTCTCTAGCAATCCTATTAAGTCCCTCTCAGATCTCTGCTCCCATGGCTTTCTTCTCCAACTTTCACCGTTCTTTCTGGTAGGTGGGTCATGGAAAAAGTCTTCTGGGACCTCCTTGGGCTCAGGCCGTGAAGAGAAGCAAACAAACATGATTGCATGGCCTTTGGTGGGACGTCCATGGAACCTCAAGACGTCTCACCGCCTTTCGTTTCTCGGCACCCCTTTCTCAGATGACTCTGGCATGTCCTTCTTCTTTGCCCCCGCCAAGTGGCGACAGTGGTGAGGTAACCTCTCGTGCGACTTTGCTGATCACCATAATTGTTCCTTCTTGCCTCGTCATTACACCGAATTTCATAAACATGAGGTGTGTAACCACGATACTGAGCTTTGATGCATTGCAGAGTTGGACGACCAAGAATCACGTTGTAGGGCCGAATGTTCTGCACCACCAAGAACTTAACTTTCTCATATGTGCATTTGTCTTTCCTTTCCCATTCGGAGAGGAAAGAGTGACTATGCCAAACGAGGCTGATTCACGCCCCACAAATCCAATAACCAGGATTTTGGCAAGGACTAAATCGCATTCGTTGTACTATCAATTTTCTGAAGCACTTCAAACTATGATGTCCGAGAACTACTGTTGATCGATTAGGATCGACGGACTCGCTTAATCGCGATCGTTCAATTTCGACAACGATGGATGTCATGGGGGGTGCTTACTCGCCCGCGATCTTCTCACAGATGAAGAACGTCGGGAAATTATATCATTGGCGTGTTTCATTTATCTAAACGCCATCACTTGGACAATTTTGCTGACGCATATGCTTTCTGACCTCTAGCAGTGGGTCCTCCCAGCAGCAAACCCTTCACTGAAATCATGTTGAATATTTCCGATCGGACATGTTCGCTTTGTGGGCATCATCGTTGAGACGAGGTTTCTTCAGAAACCAGTTTTGATGAGATGGCTTCTCACCTTCCCTTGATGCGCCAACATCCATGGTTTCGTTGTAAGGTGAAGCAATCTCCAGTGACATGGCCAACACTCCTTGTGGACAGTGGCAATACTTCGACTTTATCCCGAGTTGTCCAACTCGTTTTCATTGATGAGGATCTTCAATTGTGGCACTCTTTTGCTAACCCTCCTTGTACAACATTAAGAGATTTCCTGGTGTATTCTTACAGTGGGGTTGAGTTGAACTTCTTCTTCTTCTGGCTGTCTCCTTTTTGAGAGTGCCCTCCTCCTCAATATTCCAGGTTCCCTACCTCTTTCTTGTCGTGTCCTCCACATTTCTGATGGACCTGGTTGCTTTGAGGTTTCGGAGGAAGGAATAGTCCTTTTCCTTGGCCTTCTTCACGCGCAGACTTCCTCAGCTGGAATCCATGCTTCGGCTTCCCTCATCTTTCGTTTCAGTCTTGACCCTCTGCCTTACCATTTGGAATTTGAAAGGGACTGTTCATCGCAATCCCCGATAGAAATTAATCCAGGATTACTCCGGTCTGGAGTAGGAATTTGGAGGGTCTTCGTTGTTTTTTGAATCGTTTACATAATCCTTAAAGCTTTCATTGGGTCGTTGTGGATTCTCCCCAATGCAAGCTGCTTTTTGCCTCTTGGCGATGCGCCATGAAATGATGAGTAGAAGAAACAGCCAATTCTATGTGAAATTATGATGAACCTGTTGGAGCCGTGAACCACCTCTTGAGTAACCCCTTGAGGCGTAAACTGGAGAAGTACTTACACCACATTCCATCATCTGCTTGGGTGGTCAGCATAGAGATGCTTATACATGCCAAGTGATCATCTGGGGCGTGTTCCATCATAAGCATCAGATGGAAGGGAAATTTATCTTTTCGAGAATTGTATTGCAATCAAGTGACGCAGAAAGGGGACTTTTGATCTGGTTAAGGGGAAAGTTTGCAACCTTCCCTCGTCTTTGGGACGGAAGAACAATGCCCGGTCTGGTTAGCACCGCTTCGGTGATACCCCCACTTCGGTTGGGAACGAACTCTGGCTCCCCGATACTTGAGACGCTCGATAATGATGACCTGCAGAACGAATGTGTATCCATGGCGTTCTGAGAGAACGATGAGTGATCCGTGCATAGCGGAAGCGTAGATCCGTTGACAATGGTTCTCGTATGAGGATAGCCTTGCTATAGCTTCTCGAGCCTTCTTCTTCGAGAACCTTCTGCTCTTGTGCTTCTCAGCCTCGTTCTCCTATATTTTTTGGATGTTCAGTCCTGCATCCATGAAGAGCTTCACGGTTCAAGACTCTTCCTTTCTAATGAGTGCTCGAACATCTCGAGACTCATGACTCTGACTGATCGTTATCATCCCATCATTGTGGATAGCGGAATGGACCCTTCCATTTGATTGAGTCCCGTGGGGCAATAGGGAAAGAGGCCTTGTGAGTGTTGCGTATATCTTCCTACCTGATCTTCTCCTTTTCAAGGGGAATAATCTGGAGTCTCCACATATCTTCCCTTTGTCTCTGGGTAAGGATGCTTGACCTTGAGCTGTGTCCTTGATGTTGGGATCACAGGAGTACTGTACTCGCAGGCCTGAGTGGTGAGAGGAGCTTCAACTGCCACCCCCTGTTCTTCCTTCACAGCTGAGCCTTCAAGCGTGCAATTTTCTTCCTTGAGGGCTTGAGTGGCCTTCATGTCTTGTTGTTCTGAAAACCGTCCAATACTCCGACCCCGTGCTTATCTCCTGTCTTGAGTATCATCAGGTAACATATCTCCATCCAAGTCTTGGAGGGAGAGCTTCGTTCCCACATATAAGTGCAGTCTTCCTCACCATGGAGCTGAATTGGTCAGGGTGGTTTCACCATTGGGTTGCTTTCTTTTTCTGAAGATGGAGGAGTGTTCCCTTGTCTGGTTTGATCATTCTTGAAGCCATATCTGATCGCCTCCCCACAGACGGCGCAAATGTTGTAGCAAGTTGGTGCTTGATTGCTACAAGGATTTCCTCCTGCTTCAGGGTTGAGAGATGGGTGGAGGCTTCCCTCTACGCTACCTCAGAGAGCTGATTTGGTCTTGAAAAACCTCGGATGGTTGGCACTTCACGTTCCTCGAGACGCTTAAGCACCTGCAAGAAGGAAATAATCCTTTTTGGATTATCTCCCTTCCGATGCCTAAGTAAGTACGGGAGAGGAAAGAAAAAAAATAATAATGCTAAGTATGTTAGAGAGAAGTTAGAGAGATAAACGTCTATACTTGCTTAAGTATGAAGTAATAATGCTCTCAACATGTATGTAAAGTTTGGAAAATGTGCCTCCAGGGGTATTTAGTAGGCTTTTGCTGATCTCTTGAGGCTCGGATGTGTGACAGCTATTCACCACTCCTATGCTCGTCTATTACCATCGTTGGTGCACTGTTTCCTTCGACGGTATTAGTATTCTGGTAGAATTGCAGATCTCTCCTTCATCATCCTCACGTTCAGTAGCGTGCCATGTGATCTAGTACCGCACTGCTACGTGGCACACGTCCGACACACTCTACCATGTGTAAATGACGTACTCAGTATTATATACTATTATTCATCATAATATACTATATATAATATATACTGTTTATATCTTCCATTATATATATATATATATATTTAGTTATTATATAATACTTATCTTCCTCACATTTAAATAAAGTCTAAACACTATCTGATTTATCTCCAAAATAACACTTTCTAACACACATTTATTTACTTTTTCCTATTATACTCTTTTCATTAAGAATTTTATTCACTAACTATATCTATAATTAACATTCATTTTCTTTAATTTATCCCCGCATTTCAACGACGACAAAACAAAAAAGAACCAATAGAGTAAAAAAACTAAAATAATATATTAACACGATTGCCCGTAATATAATTAATACCTACTTTTAATAATTTAATTCTCACCTTTTTGTTTCTAAAGGGCTACCAATTTAATTTGTTATAGTAAAAATTTAACACACCATTCGCCTATTTGAATTAAATTAAATCTAGGGAGTTCATAATGAAGTAACATTTATTTCCTTAAAATATTCCTCTTTATTTGCACTTCGTTCCTACATATTTTAATTCATTAATTACTCGAGTGGAATCTCATCGTATACCAATCATGCCTCAACATGTTGCCATAAAATGTATCACAAAGACTAATCATCTATTATCTCCATTATAAAGAAGGGAGGAAGATGGCCTTCCCCTCATTAAATTTTCTGCTTCTTATGAATTAAAATTGTATGTGTTCTAAACAACGCTTACTCATTCTCAATTAAAATAGAAAATGCAATTTATGATGTAAGTTAATTAGTGAAAAATGAAATATTCCAATATGACATAGTCTAATTATTATCATTAATTTCAATAATTACTATAGATATTTTCATACATGCATATTTCCGTATATATTTCAGGATGATTGACGGTGGTATCACATCGCGTGCAGCGCTAAAACTATATAAGGAAGCGGAGAGTGCGGTGGCGGCGGTTCCACCGTAAATTTACCTCCATTACTAACCCTCTTCATCATATGATTTTAATGGGTTATTTTGGTAATTCGATATTTACACATCAGTGAGATTACACTACAATATTACTAATCTTCACTCATATATTTTTTAGGTATTTTAGGCAATTGTAATATACTTCATATTATTAAAATCACGTGAGTTTTAACTTAATTGTAATCTAAGACCCAATCAAATCGAAATAATTATTTACTAATTTTGGGTACAATCCAGAATATTTATTCCGTATTATTATATAAGAGACCTAGGCATTTCGCGTGGATACAATAAACTTCATACTTTCCCTCGATCTTACCATATTAAATACATTCAAAGAATGAAGAAAAATTATTATTAATTTGAAATGGTACTATAAAAAATTATTATTATGAAACTAAACACGATAATCAACCTGGTGTTTTTACATTAACGTATAAATAACAATAAAAGTTAACAAATATATTATGTATACATTTATTATATTTATTGGTAGTAAAGTACTCTCTTAGCTTTTGGTACATATAAAACTGTCATGCTAAAAGATTACACGCACGCATTGCCGTGCATAAAAAATTATAAAGTAAGGGAGTAATGGGATTGGTGTCCCCTAGGAAATGTACTGTCTTATTCACCTTGGTAATTAAATATAACACTAACATATTTAAATCTTCCTTATTAATTCACTCCCTATTATAAAATTTCAATCAAAGGAATGTTTTAAATTTATCAAATAAACTACTACGGAGTCTTAAACCTAAAACATTGATGGTATAAATTATGATTGAAAAAAAACACAATTCATAAAACAAATACAATTTAAAAAGCGTCAAATTGAAATATAGACTAACAATTATACTTTTCTTAAATTTCTATTACAGTTTCAAGCACTGCAATAGCGTGCACTATAAAAACTAGTCAAGTCTCTATTATAGGGGAGGAGAAGAAAGATGTCTGTTCCCTTAAAAGACCTTATACCCTTAGTAATTTTAAAAAATTATGGAATTGATGTGCCTTAATTCACCCCTATTGTTATATATGGATTACAAGTCGAAACTGTATTTTATATGTAGCTTAATTATTGAAAAACTTAAATCAATGAACATTACTACAAAATTGGATTGAAACAATATATGATGTTTATTTTGATATTCAAGTCACAATTATTTACTTACAAAAATAGCTACTTTTCAGATAATATTATTTTGTTAATTAGCTATAAATACTTTAACTCTAATATTACCTACTACCATTATATAATCATTTTTAATACAAATACAATTTCATTAGTTAAATTAATTAAGCACGTATCGCGTGCACGTAAAAACAATTACCTCATACAGGAGCCTTCATTTTGAAGCTAAAACCTAAAATATGCAGAAAAAAATAATAATTAAAACATTATCTCAATTCTATCAAAAAAGTTCACTATATTAAATTCATCAAGTAAACAGAAAACAAATAAACTAATGAGCCAGTTTAATAGCATAATAATAAAGCTTACCTATTAAGAATGGTATCTGAACAGGATTGCCATATATTATCCTCATGATCATCACCATGCTTATTATGACAAACGGCAATGTCATAGACAGAAGAGTGCAATTAATACATTTATTTCAATGCCATGCTTCATTAGGGCCGGATCGTATCGTTAAGAATTATAGAATAATTAGATAAGCAAAAAAGCGTGTAGGTCGATATTTCATTATCTATCTTATCCATATATTCTCAGCTAGCAGTATATTTACTAAAAGGATTTCATTGATTTATCTATATGTGCATGTTATATATTCATAATAAGGTATTTAAACTCCCTCAGTTCAGCTTTACTTGAAACAATTAGCATTATTATTATTAGAGGTAAAATATTCATTGTTCCAAGTAAAACGTACAGAAAGAGTATATGAATATTATTGTTTAAAAAGTGAAAGTGCAAAAAAAAGGACTAAATAGGATTAGATGTCTTATAAATAAGGTGAACAACAAAATTAAGCCTTCGATTTTCAAATATCATACATAGTTTCATCTTATAATTAGAATTGAAGATCCTAATCTAGGCTACTTATGATCAAAACATATGTTAATCTTCCACAAATATTCATATGCCTCTTAATTTAAAATTTTGCTACTAATTAATCAAAACAAAGTTAGCCTCTAAACTTACCTATAATCTCTCACGATTTTACAACATTAACCCACCAAATCAGGGATATGCAAATTGAGGCGTAATTATTGTGCGAATCTTATTATCATCATTATTATTGGCGATGTCCAAATACCTTATAAATTGAGAACACGTAATTAAACAAAATCTCATCAACTTTTTTTTTATGTTAAAATTTCGTTTTCTATTCAAGTAGGTTAATTCAAACCAGCGAACTCAATCAGCTATATAATAATTATATAGTATCATACAATGGAGGTGTGTAAGATGGGGATGGTAGTTGTGTTTCTGTCGATGACAATGCTCGTTATGACAACCATGCCAAAAACAACGGCCAAGGACGACGATTTAGGAGTGATCGGAAAAGTTACAAATATGAAATTGGTGTCTAAAACGTCACCGTGTGAGGGAAGTTGTGTAAAAGAATGTAATAATATGCTGAAATACACTAAATCACAATGCAACAAAGCATGCACGCATATATGCGGCCAACAATCTCAATTTAAGTCAAAAATATTTATTAGTAGTAGCTTTGCTGCTCTTATTAATGGATACTTTGGAGGAAATCCGTTTCACATGGACGGRGTTGCAGAAACTACTGGGGTTCAAAACGGGGCTCAAGCACAGGCTCAAGGGTTGAATAATTAGGTCGGAAATAGCCAAATTAAATTTAGTTATTTTCATTTTTTTTATCTATATATGATCATTTTATTGTAAAATAAAACTACATGGTTTTGTTTGTTGAGTGTAGTCATTGTCCCAATTGTGGTATTAATTATAGTTTGATACAAGGAAAGAGTTTTGTCAAGTGTAAAATTGTCTCTTTAATTTAATGAAATAAAAGTGTTAGTTGTGGGATTCCACTCAAAAAAAAGTGTTAGTTGTGGGATCGAAAAAATGATGTTTTATGGCTATATACATGTTTAAATGAACAATAAAGGATGTTATATGTGCAACAATCGCATTGCTTTATTAGATAAAATAGTTTTGCGTGTTTGTTTAGATTAAAATCTATTTTATTGCATATATAACATTCGTGAAAGTAATAATGGGAATTTATTATGTCAAGTGGTGTGTATCATTTTTTTTAAAAAAGGAAAGATAAATTTATTAATTGAAAACGATACGACATTAAATAAGCATCGTTAAAAAGTAAATATAATCAAGACGATGATGTGCAGTCCTGATTGTTCGTTGAATTATGCAGTCTTCATCTGTTAGGAGTCCATTTCTTGACATAGTTTTGTGAGAAAGTTATTCATTACTTAATAATGTGAGGATGTATTCCTAGGAGGTTAACATGGTTGCTCACGAACTTGCTGTTTTTGGGGACGATGTCGGTTGCTAAGGCCTTTTTAGCAGTCGACTTTCCTTCTGACGAGGGTTTTAGTGCAGAAAATGGTGGTGCAGTGTTGGTTGACTGAGTATTGTGTTCCTTGTTATTTGGACTCTTGGGCATGAGCCTTGGCTTCTGCTTTAGTTTTTATTTCGATGTTGTGTGTGCTGTGGCTTCTTTCGAGTGCTTCGCTTGTCTTGCCTTGTGGCTTTTCCTATTATGTATTTGCATGGTTAAACCTTTGGCAGCCTTGTTGTGTTTATTAGGGTTGACTTTTTTTAATTTTACGTCTTTAGTTAAATATAGATCGCATCTTCAATTCCAAAACCAATATAATTACAAAATTGTATGACTTACAACTCATAAATTCAATTTTCAATTTCGATAAAACCCTAGCTAAAAATATATTACAACTTACTAAGGGAAGAAGAGAAAGACACTCTAAACTCCACAAATGATACTCCTCCGTCACACTATGTTTGTTACGTATTCCATTGAGTGTTTCCAAAAGTTTTACTTTTGAAATCTTTTCCATTATATAAGATTTCTTATTGGTTTATAATTCTCCATTTACGGAGTTTATGTTAATATCATAGTCATTTTACTTATTGTGATTGGTTAATTAATTAAAAATACCAATTAATAATGCCATGACATTAATTAACGCATTGAAATCAGTTTTTTCCTATTAAATAAATATATACTAGTTACTAACCTCATTAACTTAACTCTTAATATTCGTGCATATTTAAACATAGCAACATAGTGTGACGGAGGGGTAGGAAAAAAAAAATTGGGATCTCGAAGAAATCTCTCATAAGAGAGATCAACGAGGTTATTAATGCTGAAAGCAAAAAAAAAACTAAAGGATACACTCTTTTTATTAACTAGGAATTTAATCGCTTTATTAATTTTCATCTAATTATATCGGATAAGGTTGCTCTAGCTCTAGCCTAACCACACAGTCCTCCAATTGCAATCCTCCCTCGTAATGCGACATGGTAGGTCAGGTTGTCTAGCTATGGTATATACGGGTAATAACAATCCATAACACATATTGGGATAAAATTGTCAATACCTACTCGGAAATGATATCGACAAATTAAATAGAAATATGTGTCCATAGTAAAAGTTATAGTATCTTTTTTTTCTAAGTTTTTTCTTTGTGAGATTTGTGATTTTTACAAAGACTATATACCATATAATTATGTGTGAAAGCATTTTTGAGTAGTATTGGTTAATTATCCCATTACTTGGTAGAACTTGTAAAATACTTTGGTATGTATTACATCAGAGCTTCTCTCTCCTCACTTTATCTCTCTTAATCACAATACCAAACTCTTAGCAGCTAGGGTCTGGGTCGGGCTCGCGGTGAGGGGTGGTGCACCGCCCTCCTAGTTTACCGGAGAGTCCCGATCTACAATTGTTCGGACTTTGAGCCTTTTTGGTCCGACGACGGGCTCGGTGGTGGTTTGAAGGCTTTCGGCCCCTCATTTTTGAGGTCTCCGTGGTGGCGTCCACCAAAGACAGCGGCGACGGTATTATTTAGCGCCTTATCACCGTCCTCCCG
Source organism: Bassia scoparia (assembly GCA_008642245.1). Taxonomy (NCBI): domain Eukaryota; kingdom Viridiplantae; phylum Streptophyta; class Magnoliopsida; order Caryophyllales; family Amaranthaceae; genus Bassia; species Bassia scoparia. The sequence continues at coordinate 64,221 of SNQN01000073.1, read as the reverse complement.
ACCTTCTTGACCTCTGCCTTTGTTGTCGTATTGGCAGGTCGTGGGTTATTTTCGGCAGTTTTAGGGTTTGTTTTTTTTTCTTTTTTCTCTTTTTGGTTGTTCACTGTTGGTGTGTTTGTGTTTTTGGGCCTTGGTCTGTTGTTGGTCCTTTTCTTTTCTGTTTTGCTCGTTTTGGCTTCCTGTCTATTCGTTGTTTCTGCAATTGTGGTTTTTCCGGTGGTTAAGGTGGTTCAGGTTTATATATAGTTTAATTAGGTTGGTTGTTTGTGGTTTTAGTTTTCCTTGTTTACTTTGGTGGTGGGTTTTGTTTGCTTGATACCCTGTCTTGTCCCCTTTTTCGTCTCCTTGAGTTTTTGGTTCTGTTTGTTGTTCTTGTGTTTGGCTTGTTGTTTTTTATGGCTGATCTAGCAGATTGTGTGAATTTTCAAAGGAGCTAGTGGACTATCTTTTGATGGAGTAATTTGGAGGATAATGATGTGAGTTTGTTAATTTTATCTAAATTTAGAGAACCTAGGGAGTTCTTTGTTCTAGTAAGTTTAAGGAGGAGGGAAACTCATCTTTCAAGGAGGGAGATGTTGTGGTGCTCTGGAAGTATAGTTTATCTTGTGTGTTTCTCTTGTGCGGCTCTTAGGATGGAGATTATAGAACTCCTTCATGCAATTAGCAACTAGCGTCTTTTGATTGGCTGTAGTCTTCTTAAGGAGGGTTCAGACAAGTTGGTCACCTTTGTTCTATTATCTTGTTTTTTTCCTACCAACATTAAAGCTCTGTTTAGAAGAGCGACTGCAGCCATGGGGTTAAATTTTGAGGTTGGAAGTTGGGATTTAGGATAGCTTATGAGGTGGAGCCTTCAAACCAGGAGGTGTTACGGAGCTAAGAGAAGTGGAGAGATCCTCCGTACACCTTAGATATAATCAGGGAAAAGGAAGCTGAGCTTTTAGATAATAATCACCTTTAGATATTATTATTATTATTATTATATTATTATCATCTCATTCATCTCATCATCATTATTATCCACCAATTCAAACGTGATAAGTTTACAAAACAAACATCAAACACATTACAAGAGTTGGGGGGAGTCGAGATACAATCTAGGCCCCTACTCCTCTAATACTAGCAACCCGATCCTGTGAAGATGTTAACAGCTGCACGCGCCCATATCTTGAGCCTAGAGTAGCCTGACTCGCTTCGAAGTGCAATAACCCTCTTATTCTATTCCCAAAGAGAGAAGGAAAAAGAAAAAAGTCTTAACCAATCTCCCTACACTCGTCGCATATTGTCCCGCTTCCGTTGAGTTGCTGCTACACCATCCAACTAGGTACGAAGTCAGCCAACCCAATTGTGTTAAAGGAGGAGGACCCCGTAGTCACACACACACACATCCAGGTCATTATCCCAAGAATAAAGTAACCATTGCCTGGTCGAGAGACCCGCGTTTCATCAGTTAAAAACATTAACCCCCTTGCGAGCAAAAATCCACGACCGATAGCAGACATCAAGAAGGTATCACGGACAACATTATGACGATGTTTGATACCCATCAACCCGGCGCAAGACACAAATGATCCCCGTGATATCTCCATCAAAACCCGTAGCAAGCCGAGGACGACGCTGAATGGAGAACAGAGACACCTATTCGATACCAAAGACCGACGATAAGTCTTACCGTTCATAGCCTGACCCGAGCCGAGTTGGGATCTCTGAAGCCATGCAGATGTGTGATCACCTATTGTTGTTATTATTATTATTTATTTTTATTATTATTTTATTATTATTATATTATTTATTTTTATATTTTAATTAAATTATAAGAAATATTTAATTGGTTAATAATTGTACTTTGGATAAAACTTTAATTTATTATTGATATACATATAATTCTATTTATTATCTAGTAATCTAATCTAAATACATTATACTAAGCTCCCACCACCCTTCATATTTCCTTCAAATTTCCCTCATCCATACGACTTATTGATTTATTATTTATTTATTATTTATTATTTATTTATTTATTTTTTTTTATCTATTATTATTATTTGTATTTATTATTGCATAAAAATTATAAGAAAACATTAAATTAAGGTTAATAATTGTACTATACTTTGGATAAAATTTTAAACATTTATTAATTGATATACATATATAATTCTATTTATTATCACAAATAAAAATTATTATGAAATAATCACATTTAAAAAAAAAGTTTTGATTCTATTTACGATATTTCGTATTTTATTTAAAAGTCGAGCATTTGCTCGGAAATTATCTAGTATTATATCTATTTTTATGAACGATTTCTCTTCTTTCCATTAATTCCCTCCTTTGCTTACACCCACCGCGACACCACCATAACCACTCACAATCAAGACTTAATCTAACCCATTACAAATACATCTGGATCAGATGTCAAATCAAAGAGKACAAATGTAAAATTTGCATGTTGGATCCAATGTTGTTCGTTTAAAAAACTACCAAGAATCACTAGCTAGGTCCCTTTGTAGTASGCTGCAGGAGACAACGTTATAATAGACGAGAGTATTCTTCAATGTCTAATTTCGCTGGCGATTGTAGTTTTATWGAATTAGAGTATTTGTTTGGTTCAATGTCCATTATATTCAATGTTCTTGACTTCTTTTGTAGATGTCGTATAACTTATTGTTAATGAAATCTTTTTTCCTTTCAAAAAAAAAACATTCATTATATAGAACATTTAATTTAAATTTTAAACTTAAATTGATTATAAAAACGTGTTTAATCTGTACCACAATTTTTTAACTATTTGAAAATAATAATTATTTCGTTTTAATTATAGTGTGTTACGCGGCATTTATCCTCATTATAGAACTTATTATGCGAAATTTCTAGTCCATATAGAATATGAATTTAAAGGGACATATAGTGACAGATTGAAGAATATTTGCAACTTTAGTCTGTATTTCACATGGATAACCTCAACTACTATGAAGGAAAATCACAAATTTGCCACTATATATCCCTTTGAATTCATATCCTATATGAACTAGATACTCATGCATATGTTGCTATATATATGCATTGACGTTGTTGCGAAATAAATGGAATTATAGAATGTTTAATAGTTAACCAATGGATTTTTGCCTTTATATTTGAAGTCTTAAAAACAAATATACTTTCATATTATTGGGCTATCTAGTCTAGCACTAAAAATAGGCACCATAAAGCCTATAAATTAAGAAGAGAGAAAACAAATTTATCTCATCAAAATTTTCACTAATAAACAATAATACACATTAGAATTTTGTTGTAATTATCTCAATTCAATATCATCAATGGCGTCAAACAAAGTTGTTATCGCAATTCTCTTGATGCATGCTTGTTCCATTGATGATGGCGAGGATCGCCTTGCTCATATTGCACCAACACCTAGTGAACACTCACGACCATGTTGAGGAACATGTTTTCAAGAATGCATGGATTTGAAAAATATGACGCCAATACTTGTAGCAAAATTGCCCTTCCATATGCAAGGAGGCGTTTACGATGGAAAAAGGTTCAAAAGTGAAGTCTAAGAAATTATGGGCGTAATTGATTGGGTGTGCTCTTCAAGAAGTGGTTCAAAGATCACTAAATTCAATTTTCTAGCCTACTACGTGAACGACTATTAACCCAAAAAATATAAACAATTAATTTAATTATTAACATTAACATTAACATTAAAATAAAAAATAGTTCGGGGTTGTTTGCATCTCAATTTTTCCCATTGATAATTTTTTTGTACATTTCACAAATCCATGTGACACCCATGGTTCCAACCAATTTTTAAATTTATTTTTACCATTGACACTTCAATAGTAAATGAGTATGAGGATTCGAGGAAGTACTATTCAATCATTATTATATATTTATATGTATTTTCCATTTGTTTTGTACAAGTGAGCCTTATGTAATTGCTACCAATTTAATGAATATTACCTTTATTCTTCTGGAATTTTATGATCAATTTTCTTTTACTTATGTTTCAATGAGATTTATTAATCTTTTTAAGCACATCACATGCATATATATGTATGTAAGTATATATTTTTTAATCAATATTTTATGTACTCTATACTATTGTTCAATGTGTTCAAATCATTTAACATCTACCTTATATATTAAAAAAGAAACAGATAAAAATTAAAATACTTTGTATGAAAAAACTATAAATCAAGTGACAATTGTTATGGTGGGAAAAAAAATCATGTTTTTGTGATTTGATATTTTTCTACTGTAAGTTTTGTCTAGTCATTAATATTTTAGTATTAATTTACCACAATAATTATTATATTACTATTATTATATATGTTATGTCAAAAGCTTTGTTGAATAATAGTTAAAACATCATTTTCTTATATAATCAAGGGGTGCTACTCTATTGAATGCTTGTTTCATACAATTAAACAATGTTCAAATTATTTAATTTGATCTAATTAATGTGTTTTAATTTCCCCTTGTAAATTAATTTTGACTTTATTCGTACCTTAAACCAATAGCCTATCAATTCAACATGAATTTTTCAAACATGTTTTCAGTTAATAAAAAGAAGATATCTACAAATATTATTAAAAGMTAGACGTGTCTGACAATGTCTACACGCCACATGGATCACTCTATTGCTAATTACATGCTGCCAAATGTTGCCATGTAGATCACTTTCATGTTCTCTTCAAAGGACATGTGTCATTATAGTGTGCCATGTCATTTTTCCTATGTACATATGCCATGTACGCTTATTTTCATTATTTAACAAAAGAAATTATGTTTTGATATAGATTCAAACCTAAAACCTCTAACAAATAAGGTCACGCATTTACCATCTAAACTAACTTTTTTTAGTGATGTAAATGTTCATATAAAACTAAATATTCATTTCATTTAATAAGTAAATTAGAGGTTATATTTTGTTATTATATTTTTCACAATATTAGAAAAAAGGTTATATACCACATGATACCCACCTCAAACTCCTCATATAGCCTTAGTTTCTTGCGTAGAACTCAATAAATGAAATACTTTCTCCGTTTCTTTTTAATGGCAACATTTACTAAATTTAGAAATATCAAATTAATAGCAACATTTATTTTCTTTTCATTTTTGCATGTTACTTCTTCHTATCTCTCTCCTAATCACATGCCCCACTTTCTCACTATATCACTTTCACACTCACAATCACTATTTGCCTAGGAGTATGAGTCATGCTCAATGTTACTATTAAAAAGAAACGGAGGAAGTATAAACATTATGTATTCATGAGGTCTTRACAACAATTCCATTGCTTAATATTTCAAATAAATTTTGATAAAGTTCGTGATTATATTTAACTAATTGTTATATTAATTGACTACGYATCATCTKTTTAGGAATTGTTATATTAAYTGACTCGRGGCATCGCCCGGGRAAAAAAAAACTAGTTACTAGTTTAGTAATAAAATAAAGGCCGAATATAAAGTTTGATTTGATTTATTTTTGAAAAGTAAGCAAATATTTTCTGAAAGAAGTTGATGAATTACATGATATAGTTTGTTGGTTTTTTTCTTTCTAMATTATGCCCTCTAAGAGTTGTGTTTTTCAAGTTATATCTACTCCKTATGTCGTTTGAGAGAATTYTATGTTGTGCCYATAATATGCTAATCATTAATCAACTATACCCCTCCTTTAGTCCTCAATTATTTTTTGTTTAAAATTATGTGAACTTTTTTAAAAATAAAATAAAATAAAATAAAATAAAACCCCATCCACCTCTCAATTCCCTCAAACCCACCCACCACTCACCMMCAATTACCAACCCCTCCACCACCACCCACAAGTAAGCCCCACCCATCGTCGAACGCCACCARCGAGGCAGCGACCCCTACCAGGCTACCACCACTCGTTGCAGCCCCACTACCACCTAGTGCACCACTAATTCAAAATTTTTGGGYGACATTCGAAATCTTTGAACGATAATTAAGCAATTTCGAGCATAAATTACATACTTTTATGTATGAMTTCCATAAATTAAAACAACTTTCATTAATTAGAATATTAAACCACCATTTCATATCCAACATATCGATTTGGGGCAAAATCTAGGATTTATACCAACTTTCAATTCAAAACCAAATCAAGGTGGTGTTTGTGTTGGCGAGGCGATCCGAGACGGTCAAAGGATTGGTGTTGGATGAAGGGTGGTGAGGGTTGGTGCTGGGTGATGGGTTTTGCTGGTGGAGTTCTAAGGGGCTCGATGATGGGTTTGGTTGGTGCATGGCGTGGAGTGTTTGAAGGGAGCTTGGTGATGGAGTGTTGTTGGTGGAGTTCGAGGAGTTCAACGGTGAGGGTACGGTTGTCTTGAATGGTGGGTTTTTTTTAAAAAAAAAATTATTAAAAAATATTTTAAAGTTAACAAAGAGTTAAGCTAGGTTAACAAAGAGATTAGGGGAGGGGTATAGCCATATAGCTGATTAATTATTAGTAGCTTAGGGGAATAAGATAAAYTTTTCAAAAGGTATGAGCACAACTTGATCTTCGAGGACGGAACTTAAAAAACTTTTTTTCCTTTAACAGAAAACTATAGGAACTATTTGAGCATAAAGGATGTATGTTTTTTTTTCACTTCCGCAAACATGTATGCCTGTATAAAAACAAATCATTGACTTTTCTCTATTTTTTTTACTTTAAATCTCACATGTTCACTCTTTATACAATTTATTTTCATTTTAAATCCACCCCTTATTATTTTTATCTTGTGTTATTCGTTAGTTATTCTCTAAATAGTACATAATACGAGATTTGGAGGAACAAATTAAAAGGTTCCACTGATTTCAAATCAAGTACTTCGATCATTCCGTTCTAAGTAATCGATATTGTCCAACTAATGTGTTGATTAGATTTATAGATTTCCCCCCTCATTCTCTTTGTCGATTTGCAAAGTTTTTGCCTTCTTAAGGCCCTCTTTGAAACTAATATCGTTTATTTAGTGTTTTGATAAGTTTCAGGTTCTATTCATGTATTTAGATTGATCTTGGGGCATTTGAGAGCACTACGGAGCTTTACGGAAGTAGCATGAAGCATGGATTAGGCGGGAAGATCGAAGCAAAGCAGAGGAAAAGAGACCAATCTGATCGAGTTGCAACCCGATTCGATTGATTCAACCATCCAAATCGATCGGTATGGGATCAGYTTAGGTCGATTTCACYTGGCTCTTTTTGGCTTTTAATTGCAAGCAGGTTAAATTTGTAATTTCGTGGCTCAACTATCTTAGGAAAAGAAGTTGTATTTAAGAGAGAAATCCTAATTTGCAAATTCAACTTTTATTCCGTTATCAGATTAGTTTAGAATTATTTTTAYGTATTCTTTGAAGAACCCTAAATTCATAGTTTTTTGGTACAATTTGATAATTCAATAAAGTCAATCGTTCATTCTTCAATTCCTTGCGTATTTTTGGTAATTATTCAATCTCTATTCTCTTTTATTATTGTTTTCAGCTTATTTATGATTTCAATCATGTTTTCCTCAATCGCTATTGTTAGGTTTAATTTCATTATGTGTGAGTAGTTTAATTTCTGGGGCGATTGGGATGTATAGCAATATGATTAGCGTAATTTGGGTTTGATTCAATTCTTGACTTGACAATTAATCGATTTCATGTTAGATTGTTCTTCATGTTAATCAATTTTGTAGGTCCCGACTTAATTTCTTAATTTGATTAGTCACGAGTCTCTAGATCTAGCGATTGAGATTTAGCACAAGATCTACATCAATAGGTWGAACGAGACTATCATAGGTCGAGAGATACGGTTAGGAGTAGTTCAATGGTTCATTCGATTCGAGAGAACTTTGACCCTATTTCGATTATCCCTTGTTGTGGATTKTTGATGCCCAATTATTACTAATTACTGATATAGTGAACCATAGCCTTAGAGTCTTAGACTYAGTCATCATATAATTTAATCTTYGAAATCTATCGTTCTTGTTAGCCTTAACTTAATACAAACTTCAATCAAAGACTCTTTGTTAGTTTAGATGCTATTCAGTTAACCATAACTTGTCCCTTCTTCGTGATTCGACCCTTTTATCGCTAGCTGCATTAGTTGGTGTTATTAGGTTATCTTTGATAGGTACGCGATAAACCTGTCACCAACAATAAGAGGAGAAGGAGTAAAAAGAAAATGTGGTTTTGAACGAGTGTAAAAGAAGCAAGTTCATATGGTGCGACAAATGAGTAATACGGAGTGCAATAGTATACCATGATAAAATAGAATAAAATAACGGATCAATATGAAACATCTATCTATCTATATACTATAACTAAAGCAATCCCCACTATCTTATTTTTCCCCATCTCCAACTTATTAATTATATTTATTATTATTATTATTATTATTATTATTATTATTGTTATTGTTATTGTTATTTATATTTATAATTGCATAAAAATTATAAGAGACATTTAATTAAGGTTAATAATTGTACTTTGGAAAAACTTTAAACATTATTAATTGATATACATATATAATTCTATTTATTATCACAAATAAAACATTATTATGAAATAATCATATTTAAAAAAAATAAATTTTGATTTTCTTTACGGTATTTTATATTTTATTTAAAAATCGATCATTGACTCGGGTATTATCTAGTATAAAACAAAAAAGTGCGTAAATACGAGCTCAATTGGTTGGAATTTTCTTCCCGATTTCAAGGTCGACCGTATTTTTACATAAATAACGATACCCCACGTGACTTTTTTTTCATCCTTGTGTGATAAATAAAGGTTGTGGATGAATGAAGAATGCTTTATTAATTTGCCAAACTTTTACTCATCCATGCTAGGCGTACTGCGTACCAAAATGGCACAAAATTAATTAATCAAATTTAACGAATTTAATCAAACATGTCTTGCAGTTTAGTTTAGACCGTTGAATCCATTCTTCTTTTTTGGCGAATTTTCTCATTCATCTTCATCACATTTTCTCTCTTACATTATTTTGTTGTTGGTCCTTCTTGTCAACAAGAAGGATCTTCTCAAAGTCATATTTTTGATTCAGTCAATTTAATTTCTCAGGTTTGATTTTTATTTATTTTTTTGCTTTTTTTGTTAGTTTTAATTTGATCTTTCTTCTGTGGAAATGTGATTGTTAATGTACACTTTCTTCTTTTGAATTTTATTATTGTTACTTGTATTTAGATTTGAATCAAGTTTTTTTATTGATTTGATTTTTATAAAAAATATATTGTGTTAGATCTGCGATCTTGAAGGTACACATTTGGTTTGAGCGAGGATTTCTTCACTTTTACGCTTAATTTTGCTGCTTTTGATATTTATATTGTGTGAGTTGTTGCGCATTTTGATTTTTGATCTTGATTGATATTTAGGGTTTTTTCATGATTTTCAATGTCAATTGATTGTTTTTGCTGCTTATGTTTGCAATCACTTGTCTTTTGAGCTGAATTTGATGATATGTTGAGAAATGAATTTGATTTTGAGCGGGTATGAAAGCTACATTACGTTATTAACTTGATTTCTGCTGTTATAGTTGATCAATGCCTTCTGATTGCACAAATGTAGTTTAGGTTGCTTTTATGCAAAGGTTGAATCAAGTTTGTGTTTGCTAGCTGTGTAATATAAGTTAGTTTATTGTTTTTTTTTTTTTTTTTTTGCAGAAAAATGAATGTCGAAATGCAGGCAAATGTGAACGCTAATCCAGATGGGAGTGAAAGCTCATCAGCTTCACATGGAGAAGAGAATGGTATTCAAAGTGAGTCAAAACTGGAATTGTTTGGTTTTGATTCTCTTGTGAATATCTTAGGCCTCCGAAGGTATAGCATGGCCCGCTCGATTTCATTTCCCTGTTCCGCTATTACTTTTACCGAACCTTGATCTTGATTTAATTGGTAGAGTAAAGCAATTTTTAATTGTTCGTTCTATAGTATAATGAATGAAATAGGAAAGGAAGTTCGAGATGGTGGCTACTTTGTCCAATTATTATAAGTCTTTTCTTGTAGGAGCTGTGCATTATACTATCATGTAGTTATGAGCTCATTACTGAAGGATAAAACTTCAGAGTAGGCCAAAGGGATCAATATGTTAGACTTCGGATGGATTTTGGACCATTTCAACTTCCATATTCTATCATTGGTTGTTTTGTGCATCTTGTGTTTTCTCTAGGGTTTTTTGATTATTTACTTTGGAAAAAAAAATTAATTCATTCTCTTGATGTAATGAAACCTTAATTTGTGACTTTGTGGTTTGGTTTTTCAGCATGGCTGGAGAGCAGAGTCATGCACCTTCTAGTCCTAGAAATGGAGAGGATGTGTCCATTATACTTGAGCAACCAAAGGTATATTTAATATCGCTTTTAGCATATCTGCACTTATATGCTTCTCTCGCAGCTTTTAGTGAAACTTCTTATGGGACCCTTAGTTTTAGTCAAAACTGTCAAAATTTCTGTCCAAACTTGGAGCTACTTAAGTTTTGTAATAAGTTAGATTAAGTGCCACTTTCTGGACAAATATACTTTGAGGTCACGGATTCGAGTTCTGGGAGCGGCCTCTTGTAAAAATTACAAGGGAAGGCTTGCCCCCTATACGCCCTTGTGGTGGGACCCTTTCCCGGACCCTTGCCTCGTGGGGATGCACTTGTGCACCGGCTGCCCTTTTTTATGTGACATAGGTGCTTGAGGCAAATTGAAGAGTTATGTAGCCAAGCTTCAACATACTGCCATTACTCAAAAACTTAAGCACCATATTGACAATATCATTAAATCTCGGAAGTTCAACTTCCCTCCGATGTAATTTTATAGGTATCGTATGACCCTATTATACTATTAAAGTGAAGGAAAGTGCTGTCACAGGATTAGAATTTTGGGCAACAGTGGAGGAGCATATTAAAAAGATGAGAGTTGCTTAAACGCTTATGTTGATATGGATATGTGGGAACATTTTAAGGCAAAAGACTAGATAAGAAGGTACTTGGGAAACAGCTAAAGGTGCGGACTTTGAGGATAAAATAAAGGGAAAATTGATTATGTTTGTTAGGACATGTAAGATGGAGACCAATATGGGTCCATGGTGGTCTTTGAATAGGTTTAATAGACCAAAGATGACTTGGGCTGAGGGTGATAAGGATATGAAGAAATTGAATTTACATTAGCAAGTGGCTCTTGGTCAAAGAGTATGGAGGGAGAGGATTCCAGGGGGTAATGTTAACATTTTGGTTCATGTTGCCAATTTTTTTCCTTCTGATTAAGGCATAAAATATCGATTGTTTGAAAGAAATTCTAAGTGCATCAGAATTCAGAAGCCCAGTTACCTAACATTTGATGTTAGCTATACAATAGCCTCAACCGTGACATGGCATGGTCTAATGTGTCTTACTAGTTTGCTGTTGTACATGCACACTTTCCATTTGAAAATTTGAGGTATGGAAATTCCCAGATCTTAATTTACGTGACAACCTATTAAATTGTTTTTATGACAAGATTTACAATTTTTATGTATGTTGGAATGTTTGTAAACAAAAATATGGAGGATYAGGACTTTGCATTAGGTGATAATAATAATGCTTTGGAGACGAGGGAATTTCATTTTTATATTTCAGTGGCCCCTCTTTTCATCTGACGGGGTRAAGTTTGATGGCAGATCTGTTATTGTTTTTTGGGCTCTAGTCGACCTTTACCTTATATTTGTCAATAGCCGATTCATGCAAAAGCTTTCACTTTTCGTGGCATTTTCATCTTATAACAAATTAGATCTTTGTTAGTTCTCTGATGATACAATTTTAATAAATTGCTAAGATTTACGGAGTACTTGAACAAACCTTGCAGCTATTTCTTGTGGTGCAATGGTCAATTGGTTGATTTCAAAATCACCCTTTACCTCATTTGAGCCATTCTTAACTCTTATCTAATATGCTTAAATTTTTGCATTTTATTCTACTAAGGTTACTAGATTTCACCTCTTGTATTAGTTATTGATTATAGCAATTACAATTGGTTGGTGTGTAATTACAATGCAGGCAGCTGATGCTAAATTGGGAACCTTGATGGGCGTATTTTTGCCATGCCTGCAAAACATATTGGGGATCATATACTACATCCGTTTTACTTGGTAATTTGTTTATGACTACTTCTCAACTTATTTCTTAGTGGAAGCTCTTCCTTTGGTGGAATTTTTCGCTGTTTTGTTAACTTTTGTCAATTTTTGATAGCGGGGATATTGAATAATTTCACTTAAGATTCATTTTGGATCATTAAAGTGATGTACTGCATTTCTCCATTATGGTGGATGCAATTGAACTTGGTTCATTTTGGAAGGAAGAGTTTGATGCTTATACTAGTAAGGTTGATGATAAGATCATAAAATGGATTATGATAGCGAATCAACCGAAATGGTCAAATGGATTAGGGACATGATACCTTATTCTTTATGTTAGGAAAGGCAAAGCCTCTAAAATTCTTAGATAAGAGCCAATAAGTCAACAACTTCATTCTAATGAATAATTTTTTACACAAAGAATTTGTAAGAGAACTCAAAATATACATCCTTAACTTCTACAAAAGATTTATTATTGGGAAATTCCATTATGTACCATCGAGTTTTCGTCGAATCCATTTGATACCATTAAAATTTTTAAAATCCAACTTATACCATTGTGATTAGGGATTAATTCAAACAGTAACATCTAATTTAAAGTGTCGTTAACTATGTGTTAATCCTTTATCTAAATTYTAACTRTGTGCTGAAATCGCAAAAACCCTCTCATCTGAACCCATGATGCTGAAAGAATAACAATACATGAAAAAGAMAGCAAAAGTCTCAATTAAGATCATATATTCACAAATTAAACAACTACAATTCGACATTTAAATAAGTGTACACACTAAATTTGATAAATAAATTAGGAGAAAAATGATAACTTAATTCAAACAAAGAAGCAAATACACACAAGTGATCATAATTCCAGCAATTTCGTACAAAAATAGGGCAAAAATTCAACTACAATACACAATAACATCACAAAAATRTACATAACAATTTCAAACCAAAAAAGAAGACAAATTCAAAACAATTAATAAWTGGACAACTAACCTGTGTACTGGGTTCTCAATTGCCTTCAAGTAGCAAGAAGAAGCTTGTAATCACGAACGCAAATAGTATGCAAAGAGTGTCGTATAGCAGAGTAAGGCAGACGAACAGTTTTGAAGGAACAAACAAATTGAATGAAAAGTGGGTGAGTGATTAATAGGTTTTTTTAACTTTAATTAGGAGATTACAATTTTAACCCTCCTAAACACCATTTAACTCCCCACTAACACTACATAGTTAACGACACTTTAAATTAGATGTTACTGTTTGAATTAATCCCTAATCACAATGGTATAAGTTGGATTTTAAAAATTTTAATGGTATCAAATGGACTCGGCGAAAATTTGATGGTATAGAATGGAATTTCCCTTTATTATTTTTAATAATCCGACCATTTTTTTTGTTGAAAATGCAGATTGCCATCAAAAAGTGACTATAGTTATTATTTAAACCATGAGAATATCTAGGAAATGTCAAACTATGGGTCCTACCTTTTTTAAAAATAAAAAAAAAAAATTGATTTCAAGGAGGAAAAGTGCAAAAGGAAGCATAGTGATTGCCAAGTACAATTTGTGCTTCATTTCATCTTCTCAAAACAAGTCCATGCACAATTTAAGTGTTGATCTTCGCCTTAAAGGATGTTTAATATTTTGAAAACATTTTGTAAGTCCCAAAAGTTGAGTTAAAAAGAAAAAAAAAGATTGTCTGCAATTGGAAAACATGCGTATAACGTGTAGATTGGACTATATGAGAGAGCTCGACTTTGAAATTTTGTATCTCATTTTCTAAAATAAGAAACACAAGTGGCCATTGATATATTCATTTTTGATTCGATTCTTTCTCAAAGAGATGATCAAAATTATGTGAATGTATGGTTTGGTCGTAAATATAAAGATACAATGCTGGTGGAAAACTGTACTTATTTATCATCTAGAAGATTGAGGGTATAAGTGTCACTTGGACCTCTTCTTTGCTTTCATCAATCTGAGTAATCAATGGTAGGAAGTTTTTTGTGAGTTTGCAACCATCAAGGGTGTCTAAAGGAACTGCTTAGTAGAGGTTGTAAAAGTCAGCAATGAGATTTGTGGCTCTCTTGGAAATCCAAGGGGGGATTTATACCTATGTTTATGATAGTTATAATGAAGTATTGTGTGACTTGGCAAACGAAATATCATATTATGAGGTAACAGAGGTTGGCAGAGACTATTGCACAAGCCCACGGATCCATGACATGGCATGCTTTAAGCTGGACATTGGTTAATTGGTTTATGGGCTTTTAATAATGCTGTCAAGGCATTTTGAAGCTGTTGATCAATGTAGATTAATGTTGGATTCTTGTGGTTTTAGTTCTTCAATGTGAAAGGTGTAAGACAAAGGTACGGGCCGACAAGTGCACCTTTGGTCTTGTTTGTATTTTTGCTGGTGTATTGTAAGTATGGAAGTAAAAGAATATAAAAGCTTAATCGAATAAGCATACAAACTTAACTGATACTAGTAGCAAATTTTAAGGACCTTTGGTTAACTGAGACAGTTGTCAGAGACTATAAGACGTCAGTCCCTTAGTTTACAGTGGTTAAGTGTTTCGACCATAAAAGGGAAAGAAAGAGGAGTACTGATCAATTGATCACTAAAAAATAAGAACAATAGTATACAGATGAATAGTCAATCGGAATGTATATCGGAAAGTCTAGAGTAACAGTGCAGTAATTAACAGCTTAAAAGTAAACTTACCCCACATCACACGCCACTACTCTATCTTGGACTAATATTTCATGAATAGTATCTTTGGTGTTTAGCCTTTTTGACTAGTAATTGGATCAGTTGTTTTAAGCTGTCTGAATTTTTTAAATTTATTTTACTCCTTTCTGGTTTGGTTGCTTTTTGAGCCGTTATTATTTTCTTTTAATCTCGTGCAAATTACAGGATTGTTGGTATGGCAGGCATAGGTGAGTCCTTACTTCTTGTGTCGTTCTGCTGCTTGTGTACATTCTTGACATCTTTGTCATTAAGTGCAATCGCAACAAATGGCGCTATGAAGGTAACTTCTGCCTTTGCTATTTAAAAGTTCAATATATCCTGTTTGATAGTAGATGGTGTTGCATGCAATCAAAAAATTCTTTGTAGGCAAATTGACTACATTGGGAACTTTTATGTGTAGATTCTAATTTTGTTTGACAGAAAGTTCCCAATAATATTGAAGTGCTGTTCTGTGCGATCTTGCTTTATGGTTGGGTATTGATCGAAGCAATGACGTGTTTAGAAAATGTGAGAAGGTAATGCCTATAATGAAATGGATATATAGTGGGACAGAGGGCTGGAAATATTGATTACAGACTGAGTGAAAGATAAATGAAAAGAGTTACACGACAACATTGAGGCATGTTCCCTCTGGACGGGGAAAATATACCGGGCAAATTTATATACTCTAGACATTCCATTAATCCATGTCATCATGTGATTCTGGTCCCCGTACTGGGTGAATTGCTTGGAAATATGCCTTGTTCTAACAACTGGGTGCCTGGTTACTTATTGACAAATCCCAGTTCTGTAAACTGAATTACCACACCAACTCAGCTGGCCACATTATTGATCCATGGGTGGTCATTGTTCTGCAAGGGAAAGTTAGTGGGAAAAAGAGGTTAGGTGAGCACAAGGGAAATGTTGGAAGAAGTTTACGTTGTTTTCGGCGGTGTTAGTAATATTCAGGCTGTATATAGCAATCCAATTTTAATCCAATCCATTTTTGGTTTCTTAAATTCTTGGGAAACTTTGGTCATTATTATTTTATTTTAATATTTATTTTTCAGTTCTATATTACTTAGACACGGGTTAGGTGTTTACTCGGGTATGGGTGTCGAAGTATCCGACTCGGCCATTTTGTAGAAAAAGTAAAGTTTTTAGTTAAAAAAGAAGTATCCAAGTGTCCATACAACACATGATTTTTGAACTAGATGAGGGTGTCGAAGTAACATAGCTGTAGCTCATCTTATAACTTGATTTTAACATTTAATATGTTCAGCTTTGGTGAATTGTTTACATTTAGCTAAGTTAATTCTTGTAGGAAACTTATATACTTCCTCCGTATCAAATTAAACGCAACAAACCAAATTTCACGCATTTCGAGATTGATATTTAACAATGTAAATGAGCGAATTAATCAAAATAATTTTAACAAAATAAAGTTATAATCTCATTCTTCATTGTGTTAAAATTATTTTGAATAATTTGCTTGTTTACATTGTTAAATCTCAACCTCCCTATGCGGGAAATTTGTTTTGTTGCGTTAAATTTGATACGGAGGAAGTATCTTGCCTTGTGTGTTTTAAGTAATTTTGGAGACCTATAGTCTGTATGAAAATATTTCCACCTTGAAATTTTTGGAGTGTATAAAGTTGCATTTAATGGCATACATATGTTTACATTTGATGCAATACAGGGTGGTGGACCATATTATCTTATTGGTCGTGCTCTTGGTCCAGAAGTTGGCGTCACCATAGGACTTTGTTTCTTCTTAGGAACCGCAGTGGCTGCAGCTCTGTATGTTTTCTATATAAATAATATTTTTTGTGTGTTGTTCTGTCTTCTTTGTTCACATCACATTGATGCAAATGATACATGGTGTGATTACATTTATTTCTCTTTTTCCTCAGCTATGTGTTGGGAGCTGTTGAAACACTTCTGAGTGCTGTGCCGCGTGCTGGAATATTTACAGGTACTTATGCGATGACGTTTACATTTACCTCAGCATTTCTTTTCATTGCGAATATGTGAATTTAGTAACTTTCTTGCCTGTGCTTGATATTTGTTGCCTTGAGCAACTATGATTTCACTTTTTGTATTTAATAGAAAATCTGTTGTTGGAGTCCTGGAGTGGAAGGTATTGAGCTTAGGCTACGCATCTGGGAAGTTGTGGGTGGAGGTGAGAGGTTATGAGGGTGAAACCTTTTGTATCTAACACAGTAACACATTCCCTTATTCCAATTTCCAAAAGACAAAAATAAAACTAAAATATTAAGATGACTTGGTAAAATAGTAGATGTGGCCAGATGGAAAAGGGTAGAAGGATGTGCACATTGGGGAGATGTACTAGTTTATCTTCACACTTGCCATCTTATGATTCATTGCAGTCCAATTATTTAACAATTTATTACCTTTTTTCAACATCACCATTTCAGATACCTTTTTACGTGCTAGTTTAGTTAAGATTTTATCTTATGCTTATCTCTTTTTTTTACAGAAACTATTACACAGGTGAATGGCACAACAGTCAGCCCCATATACCAAACAAGTGTACATGATCTACAAATTTATGGGATTGTTGTGACCATCCTCCTCTGTTTTATTGTCTTTGGTGGTGTGAAAATGATCAATCGAGTTGCACCTGCTTTCCTCATACCAGTTCTGTTCTCAATTTTCTGCATATTCATTGGAGTTTTTATATCAGGAAAAGACAAGCCTACTGGTGAGTTGCATCATTTTTACGTGTAGTTTTTGAGGACGCTATAGCGTGGAATATTAACCACTGCTATAATATTAATGGACATTTTGCACTAAGACCTCCTTGGTAAACACTAGTTCTCTTGATGGTTGCATTGAGCTTTTCAAAAAAATGTTGAAGAATTGATTCATAGCCTTGCAAATTGCTCTATGCATTATATCACACGTAACTATGTAGGAGTTTGCTTCAGTGATTGTTGAATTCTGTTAGTGGATTGATTTTAACGGAATGGTTGTTAATAGTGAGATTAATGGCTGAGGTGATTAGTGCAATAAAAATGGAGTCTTTGAGTAAAATATAATGAAAAGGATGAGGAAAGGGAAGTTGATAGAATAATACACAACTAGTTTACAATACAAGACAGTTTCATTTCATCAATAATCTTCATGACTACATACCTCACTTCTTTGCTATATATATAGATAAAACTTACCCAACAAAGACATAGAAAACTCTAGAAGCATCTGAATAATTCTAATATCTAAATTATTGCATATTACCTAAATTACCCTTATCCTACTAATATTGATGCATAACAAATTCATGTCTGTGGATATAGTTAGTATACGCATGCATATTTATTTGTAGATGCAGTCTGTATGAATTGTTTGGACCTATATGCAGTGAGAGTGCATGGACATGTGATGTCTTTTGAATTTATGAAGAACTACTTAGCTTACATGACTCCTTTCGTTTTTCTTTGCTTGGGTGAATGGGAACCTTAAATTGCTTTACACAGAGGGAATTACTGGTTTGAGTTTGAGTACATTCAAAGACAACTGGAGTTCTGCTTACCAAAATACTAATGAAGCCGGTATACCTGATCCCGATGGTTCTGCATCCTGGAATTTTCAGTGAGTCCTCATGCACTTTTTTCTCTGTTCTTTCACATTATTTTATTTTTAGACGCATAATTTCTATGGCTTGTATACATATAAATACTATAAGATAGTGCTTGTGTATACCATGGGACAATTCTGGCTGACTGATCTTTGATCAGAACTTTCAATGTATTTAACATGTTCTGTTTGTCTGTCATCAGAGGAAAGTGTGCTAAATTTCAACATCTATTGTTTCCTTTCTTGGAGCACTCGAGTCTACTATATATCAGAGTTTAGTCAGTGTGTTTTGAGTGGCCATAGGACCAATACAGTCTACAGTCATTCACTCGTGTAGGGCAGAATCTATGATGCTTGTTGCTGCGTTGTGTGTCTTGCACTACAATTCTATAAACAAGCTACTCTGTTGTTAATTGCCCTGAGGGACATGAACGGCATGTTTCTTTTTTGACGAAGGGAGCAAAGTAAGAAAGAGAAACCCCCCAAGACCCATTAATTCATTGGTTGAATTTTCAGTGAATATGAATTAAAACAGGACAATGGGGGAAATTTATAAAATCAAGCAAAAACAGAAATATAATACCTGGTTCGTTTTGCTTCACTGCCTCAGTTAAATCTAATTAATGGCTAGTAAGTTCGTTTCTCCTCACTTGCGAATTTTACAACGCGTCATGATTTTTGGTTTGGAAATTATTATGGTTGTAAGTTTTCAATGYTCGTTTCAAAAGGTGAACAAGTTGTGCAGCATTTTGTGTGTTTTTATTGGGATGGGGGTGGGGTTGTAACTTGTAATAACAAGTGGAGGGGGAGCTACAAGGTGCCATTTTTGTAAGGTTTTTTTTGGACGAAGCATTGTATTTAGTTGTGCTCTGCCTTGAATTCTTCTGTATCACTCCATATCTTTGCATCATGAACTACTTTATTTTCCCGTTACCTGTTCCCAATAGAAAGCCCTTTAATCCTTTAGTTAGATGTCTGTATAGTTCCTGTTTAATTTTGATTGTATCTATTTGCAGTGCATTGGTTGGAATTTTCTTTCCTGCTGTAACTGGTATCATGGCCGGGTCTAATCGTTCTGCCTCACTGAAGGATACTCAATATTCAATCCCTGTTGGAACATTGGCTTCACAACTGACTACCACTGTTCTATATCTGATCTCAGTGTTACTATTTGGTGCTTTTGCGACCAGGGAGAAGCTTCTTACAGACAGGTGTGTGATTTTGGAATTTATCAACTCATTTTTCTGGATCCCTTTCTTTTTGCATTCTTCCCCATTTTATCAACAAAAAAATCTTAACAAAATTCCTTAGGTTTAATCCCCACCACCAGCTTATAACTAAGTTTCGAAATGGATACTTTGCCCTCAGGTTAACTAAACATGGTTAATTAACTGACTTCCCTTCCTATGAGCATAAGTGAGTTTAATAGGAGGATTGACTCGATTCCTTGTAGAAGGTTGCTTCTAGTTATTATTCATGCATACAGATACAGTATTACTATGCATCAATTTTTTTATGCTGTCGTGATCAAATTATCAACTTCCTAGGGCAAAGAGAGAGGAAATGTCTTATTTTTGTATGGAGACTGTATGCTGATTGATAGGCTTAGAAGCTGCGCCTGTTTTTAACATGAATCAGAGTTTTTCCTATGGAATTCTTTTTACGTTCCACAATAGGCACTCATCACCAATAAATGCTTGATTCCATTCTTAAATTGCATACAAACCTTGCTCTCTAGATACTAGATTGGTTATCGACGTCAATAAATCATTTTCATTCTTTATTCTCCGCACAGGTTACTTACAGCAACAGTTGCCTGGCCATTTCCAGTAATAATATATGTGGGGATTATCCTTTCAACCTTAGGTGCTGCTCTTCAGAGTTTAACAGGGGCCCCACGCTTGTTAGCAGCAATTGCAAATGACGATATTTTACCTGTTCTAAAGTACTTCAAGGTTGCAGATGGTAGTGAGCCACACATTGCCACCCTCTTTACTGCCTTCATTTGTCTAGGATGTGTCGTAATTGGGAATCTGGATCTTATCTCTCCTACAATCACTATGTTTTATTTGCTGTGCTATGCGGGCGTGAACTTATCCTGCTTCCTACTGGACCTTTTAGATGCTCCTAGCTGGCGTCCACGGTGGAAATTTCGCCACTGGAGCCTCTCACTTTTTGGAGCATCATTGTGCATAGGTATGGCCATGTTTGTTTATTTCTCTCTAATTATATCGTGGCTTATTTTTTAAAATCTCTCACAAAGTTGCTAACTTGGAATTAATGCTTCAACTCTCCTTCTATAACTCTCTTTTGGAAACAATGCGTGATTCCAAATCAGGAACATGGTATCGTTACATGTTTCTTTACCATATCTCTTGATGCTTAAATGTCTAGCTCTTATAGTTGATGTCTCTAATTCCTTCTCTTATGGTCTGTTTGGTAGCCACTAATATACTTCCTCCGTAACAAAAAAAACGCAACACTTGTACTTTTTCCACATGCCGAGACAAAACTTAAAAAAAACGCAACACTTGTACTTTTTACACATGCCGAGACAAAACTTTAAAGATTAATATCTCTAATTATGTATTTGTGAAAAATATAAATACTAGTTCATAAAAAACTACAAGTTGAGACGATTCAAACGAGACCCCAAATGTCTATATTTTTTCTTATGTACAAGTCACAAATTACGTTCAAAGTGAAAATTGTGAATAGTGTCAACAGTTTGACTGTTTCACTTATATTTTTACGTAGGAAGTACATCGATAATTTATTTAGTCTTTTGCCAACATTCATAATAACACAAGACAATTCCTGAATCTATTACCTTTTTGATAATTTTTCATTAGCATGCAATACTATCACAGTATCACCTTTTATTGTTGTTTGGTTTCACAATGAAATGGAAACACTTTACAGTTTCAATTGATCCTTTTGAAGAAAGTAATCTATTTCCATAGGTTTTACAAGAGTTATTTTGTGACCCTCAGGCTATGTTATGTTACTTGGATTCGGATGAAGTGTCAAATTAGACACGGGTGTCCAAGCGTTGGACTCGCCCATTTTCTCGAAAAAAGTAGTGTTTTTAGTTAAAAAAATGAAGGTCGACATGGACACGTGAGGTAAATGAAAGAGTCCGAGTATGGAGTTTGTTATCACACCTCTTATACCAAATATTATGTATCGAAACAGTTCATTAGTTCTGTTTCCGTATCCTAATAATTCTATACCAAACACCTCTTTKCAAACTAATAAGTCATATGCTTCTAATTTTCTTATATGTTTACTGGTTGATATACTAGACAAATGTGATTTACTTCAGGCTTTGGCTTTGTCATGCAGTGATCATGTTCTTAATCTCGTGGTCATTCACGGTTATAGCTCTTGCCCTTGCGTGCCTTATATACAAATATGTGTGCATCAAAGGGAAAGCTGGAGATTGGGGTGATGGTTTCAAGAGTGCTTATTTTCAACTTGCTCTTCGAAGCCTTCGTTCTCTAGGAGGTATTGTTTCTCTGAGTTTATTTTTTATTGCTGTAATCGACTTTGTGGTACATATTGGTTCTATGCTGTTGTACATATTGGTTATTGTGCAAATTTGGACATATTGGTTCTATGATATTGTATTAATTACCTGATACGGTGATACCTAGAGTTAGCTGTTTAGTACCTATTTTTGCAATCTTATTTTTTTAAACAAAGACTTGATAATTTTTTTTATTTGGTTTTACTTAAAATTGTTGATGACATTTGGCTTTGCAACCAGTTAGATAGATGCTTGACTTAGGTATCGTGATGATTTAAGTTGCGGATAATGATCTGCTTGACTTAGGTAGGGTGATATTTTAAAGCTATGTTCACTTCAACTTGCAAAAAAACCCAAATCATATAAGAAAACTTATAACCAGATCAGATTTGAAAAATTCAGTTCAGGTCAGAAAATACCAAGAACAAAAAACAACTACAATAAGTTTAAATCAACTTAGATACTTCCTCCGTTTTGATTTAGTTGCTACACTTAGGATTTACACGGACTCCTATGCAAATGTTGGGGATGAAAGAGATAGAGAGAAATGTGAGAGGAAAGAGATAGAGATAATGTTTTACCCAAAAATGAAGTGTAGCAAGTAATGTGAAACATGTCATAAATGGGAAGTGTAGCGAGTAAAATGAAACGGAGGAAGTACAAAAATTCTGGTCAAATCAGAAAAATTTATATTAGTTCAGATAGAAAAGTTTAGACAAACTAAACATAGCTTTCTATGCGAAAAAATTAATTTGACCCAAATTTGCGCGATTGGAGTTGGGTAGTGGCTTTTCTTTTTATGATTAAAGGTGTAATGAGATCCATGATGACGTTTTTTGTTCTTCCTTGTTTATGTCATCTTTTTTTTTAGTCTTTTGCTAGCAGTTATATAAACCTTTTTTTTAGTGCATTTTAGTCTTTTGCTAGCAGTTATATAAACCTTGAACCTAACTCTTTAGCTATATCAGCAAATCAGGTGCATGCGAAGAATTGGTATCCTATTCCCCTGATCTTCTGCCGGCCTTGGGGAAAGCTACCAGAGAATGTACCGTGTCACCCYAAACTTGCAGATTTTGCAAACTGCATGAAAAAGAAAGGTCGTGGAATGTCACTTTTTGTCTCTATCCTTGATGGGGACTATCTTGAATGTGCTGAAGATGCCAAGATTGCMTGTCAACAGTTGAGTACTTATATCGAATACAAGCAATGTGAAGGTGTTGCCGAGGTAGTGGTGGCTCCTGACATGTCAGCTGGCTTCCGTGGCATTGTCCAAACCATGGGCCTTGGAAATCTCAAACCTAATATCGTGGTAATACGATATCCAGAAAATTGGCGTCGTGAAAATCTTACAGAAGTCCCATCCACCTTTGTTGGAATTATCAATGACTGCATTGTAGCAAATAAGGCAGTTGTCATTGTCAAGGGGCTTGAGGAATGGCCCAATGTTTTTCAACGGCAATTTGGCACAATAGATCTTTATTGGATTGTAAGAGATGGAGGTCTTATGCTGCTTCTCTCTCAACTCCTCTTGACCAAGGAGAGCTTTGAAAATTGCAAGATTCAAGTCTTTTGCATAGCAGAGGAAGAAACTGATGCTGAAGGTCTAAAAGCTGATGTAAAGAAGTTTCTCTATGATCTCCGTATGCAGGCAGAAGTTATTGTTATTACGATAAAAACCTGGGATGCTCAAGTAGAAGGTGTGTCCCCACAAGATGAATCAATTGAAGCATTTACAGCTGCTCAACGCCGAGTTGCTGATTACTTGACAAAAATGAAAGAAAAAGCTGGGAGAGAAGGTACCCCCTTAATGGCTGATGGTAAAAATGTGGTTGTAAATGAGCAACAAGTGGAAAAGTTTTTGTACACCACTTTGAAGTTGAATGCAACAATTTTGAGATACTCGAAAATGGCTGCTGTAGTGCTTGTTAGCCTACCGCCACCACCTATCCGCCACCCATCATACTTTTATATGGAATACTTGGATCTTTTGGTAGAAAATATACCGAGGCTTTTAGTTGTAAGAGGATACAGAAAAGATGTGGTCACCTTGTTCACATAGGTTGAYGCCCGATCCCTGCTACTGGGATTATAGTGTACTGTAAGGACCAAAAACATTGGAACAACACACTTGTTCATATTTTTTTTCTTCTAATTTTGATAATATTCTTTGTAGCTTTATAAACTGTTCAATCATTCTTTTTGTAGATGTATCCATCTTATTGAATGTGCTGTTGGTGATGCACTGAGGCTTTTTATGAGCACKAGTTTTGATTATTGACAAATATTATGAACTTGTCGATATAATATTCGCACRAACAATGTAGATCAACCTATAATKAAATTACTAGTATCTTATATTTCATATGAAAAATTATTAGTTGTAGTGTAAGATGTTTTACAAGTATTCAGCATTCAAATGATTGGCACAAATGAAGACAGGCCAACATGGCCTAATAGACAGAAACAAATGTTGTAACACCTCTGTTTTGTAGAAGTACTCAAAGAAATCAAGAACCCAAGACGAAGGACTGCATGAACATGAACAATATATTGGCAGGTTATTTTTATTTTTTAAAATTTCATCATGATCAGGAGCGATCGTGAATTCGTGTCGTAGATCGTGAATTCGTGTTGTAGATGTCGTTGGACACGGATGCCTCTCGGCCTGTGGATCGGCTACCATGGCTAGGGAAAGACTGAAGATTCTTGTTTGTTGACAAGATGCAAAAAAATAAAGGGAAGAAGAAGACAACTTAAAACAATTTCCTGGTTAAGTACCCTAAAACAAACACTAGAAAAAAAAAGTACTTCCATGTAAAAAGTACAATTGAAAAGACTCCACAAATCTTGGTTGGGAGCTAATATATTAAAGAACTAGATGAGCCCTAACTTGCATAATATTATATGCAGTTTTTTGCTACCAAAACCTAGTGCAAACCTTCACCCATATTCATGATGAAATGAAGGAAAGTTTGAGAAACTTCTTTGATCTTCTTCTGCAGTGTGGATGAAGGAAAACTTGTTAACAGACAGCGCGTGATCATGCATGAAACCATAATGCTAAGGAGCCAAAGCCCTTAACTTCTTGCACTGAATAAGTGTTTTCTGCTCACCACCTTGACAAAAGAAGAAAGTATCAGGGCAGGTATACAAGCAGTTATCCACCAAACTCACATTAGCTGAACCGGGTTTCAGCAGCTTCATCGAACCAGGAATCGGTCCAAACAGGTAGTTTCCACCGAGCAGTAGTCGTTGGAACGATGTGGTTGCCACCTTGTGAGCATACCCTGGGGGTATCATCCCTGTAAACCTGTTATGCTCCAATGACAATGCTGAGAGTTTTGGTAACTTAGCCAAGAATTTTGGCAACAACCCATTTATCTTATTGTAACTCAAATCAATAGCCACCAATTTTCTCCCCATTTTCACCATACCACTAGGCCATTTGATGGCTGAATATCTATTATGAGACAGATTGATCTGCTGAAGTGATGGGTGCTCAAAAAYTTCCCATGTAATTGCACCAACTAGCTCATTGTAGCTAAGATCTAAGACTTCAAGGTATCTCATGTGCACGAAGTGTCTCGGCATTTCCCCTCTTAAGTTGTTGTTCCTCATTGAGAGAGATATTAGCGAAATAGGGAGCGAAAAAGGGTTAGTGCTAATGGAAGTTATGTTATTGTTACTTGCATCTAAGGTGCACAAGCTCKTAAGAGACCCAAGAAAAGGAAATTCACCAGAAAGTTGATTCTGTTGAATTTGAATGTTTTTAATGCGACTCAGTTTGTTCAAGCTAGGAGGGACTGATCCACTGAGTCGATTGTCATCTAAAAAGAGCTCTTCAAGGTAAGGGAGGGAACCAAGAGAGGTGGGTATTGAATGAGAAAATGAGTTCCTAGAGAGGCTAAGTTGGCGTAATCGGATCAGGTTCGACAGAGATTCCGGCAATGAGCCAGAGAGTGAGTTGCCAGAGAGGTCAAGTGTGTGCAGGTAAGGGAGTGACCATGTAATGCTAGTGAGTGAACCTGAGTAACCTGCAGAGTCAAGGGCAATCTCGGTGACGCGACTCAGTCCTGCRAGACTGAAGTCACACCTGATACCACAGGTGAAATGTGCACTATTAATGTGATCACAGGGATCAACTGAGAAATCCCAGGAGCTCAGACATGATCCTGGTGTTATCGATTGCGGGTCGATTAACTCCTTCAAAACCTTCAATGCCTCTATATCTCTAGGATGTGTAGTTGAATCAACTACTACTGCTACACACAACAGAGTGAAAAATACAGTAATCAAGACATACAGTTGGCTCATATTTGGCTAATAGTTTGAGGATGTTTCTTGGATATCAGTTTTGAAGTGGAAAGCAGTATAAGTGAAAGTACTTAAACAAAGGTAGGAAAAGAAGAGGAAGATCAGGTAGTTGAGCCGTACAAACTAAACTGACCATAAAATAGATTAAGTGCAGTAGTAAATAAACAAGTACTTGATTAGTAGATTCAGTGTTCTAGGATCTTGATTTACAGTTTTGCTTAAGATAATTAAAGCTTAAGCAGTACTGGTTTGATAATGCAGGCAATAGGAAGTAACCAATAGTTATGTTAAAATTCTAAACAATTAAGTTAAGTTGAGTTGGGAAATGAAATATAGAAATGATACTAATGGACTGACTTCTGAGCAGGTAAAACATGGGGATTGAGAACTTTGATGGTTGTTTATTCAATTCATGCAATTACATTTATAAGTTTTGGTTACCCAAGAACACTGTTTTAATTCTCTTACTACATTTGTCGGTTATTTGCAGGGTTTCTTATAAATTTATACACATAAATAAAAATTGGATTTTGCCTGAAGTAAGATAAATGATGTATACAACAAAACWGTTGGTAAACAACTCCTATGCAAGTGAGAGATAGCTCAGGTAGTTAGAGTTTTCTTCCCTGTTTTTTATGTCTTTTCAAATACAATAAATATAAAAATATTACTTTACTAGTCAAACATCATATACCTTTTTTTTTTATTGACAACCRAAATCGTTTTAATACTCCCTCCTGTTTTTATATATTCGTACCAATTTTTTTAGTTCATATTTTGGCGAAAGAATATTTATTTTTCTCTCGTGACACATAAGTCCCATTTTTCTTCTCCCTATCTTTCTCGTCTCTTTAAAAATTGTGCCTACTTTCAATGGTGTGATATTAAAAAAAAAAAAAAAAACAAAGGAAGTATCATTACCCATAAAAATAATTTTTTTTTTTTAAAAAAATCGAGTTTTTTGATAATTTACATTATTCAAATCTTTAAGGAAACACCTTGAAAATAATGAGATCTTTTGACCCCACTTGAGTATTAAAATTGTAATTTTATTATTTATAAAATTAAAGATTTTACAACATTTCATTCTAAATTTCGAACACTTAACCCCAAGTAAAATTCATCAAAAGAATTTTTTGATGCGCTATATAGTAATTTTGGATCCACCACTTCGTTACAGCATTTTTATCATATGCATTTTCYAGACAATTGGAAAAATTCCATGGTCGGTTGTAAATTGATATTCCAGAATTTAGCAAGTTACTAGAGTGAATAACTGGAGATGATAACCACTAACAGGTGAGGAAAGATACTTAATCCAGTAGGTGAGATTCGTGATGCTAATGAAGTAAACCGGTTCTCGGAAGCTACACATTAAACCGAAACTAACCAACCTACACATATGTTCAAACTAAATAATGAACACTAATTCCAGCGAGTTCTAGCATTAATTTCAGCGAGTATAACTATCACACAATACTGCACTTTAACCTTCTGGATTTTTTTTAGACAGAGAAGGATCAAAAGCAAAAACGTAGCGAGAGAGTAACAAAAGGGAGGATTAGGATTTGAATGGAGACAGTGAATTTTGATAATTTACCTACTAGTTAACCAATCACTTTACAGGCCTACTTCTAATAACAACCTATTCGGGCTATTCCTACGCAGTCAGCAGGGTAGATACAAAGACCTAAGAACTAAACTAATGAACCGAGGAACTGCAGTAAAACAAGCTCCTCTGGTGGTTTTCCCATGCTTCAAGTGTTGAGCGTTTTATCCTCAAGTTTATGRGTAGCATTATTCAAATACTGCTTAATACGAGCTTCATTTGCTTCAAATATAAACGGCATTCCTCTAATCTGCAGATTAATAAAWAAAAAATCAGTGTACAATTTCAATTATGTGGGGAACTTTGATGTAAATGATGAAAGCATTGTTGAATACAATAAAAAATGAAACCAACAAAAGAAGGGGTAGATAGAAGAGAGGACAACAATATAACATCTTTTCGTATGACACCACACAAGTAGGCACATCTCAAAATACATCACGCCCAAATATACAGAACTGATCGTGGGCAAAGTGATCATACCTACGCAGAAAGTTATAGAAACTATGGGCAAATTGGTCATGGAAATCAGAAATTATTAGAAACATTGAGATGAATTAGCTTCATCAACAGATAATTTTGTATCAAACATTAAAACTATCAACTCAGGGTCTACTAAGCAACTCTTCAACAACCAAAGCCAAATAAATATATTTCCTCTTTCTGAAATAAAGATGAAAAGAACTCTTGTATGTACAGATTTGAATTAAAAAAAAAAGGGGTAAGTATTCAACTACCTCAATCATGCAACCTGATTCAAGAGCAAGACTCTGATTTAAGCCAACTTCGCTGTTGTTGACATATATTGGCTTTTTTGCATGATTTTGTATGTAAAAAGCTCCATCTTCACGCATCTTTATAATTGCCTGGGTCATATATATATCAACAACCACAATCATGAGGCACTCAACTAATACATAAAAAAGTACAAGGGAAAGTGATGCATGATCAGAAGTGACATTTTCACAATGTGAATACAAATAACAAAATCAGGATATGGAAATACTAAACTATATCAGATTCAGCATTTAAAGTTCAGCTGGCAGTTTCAAAAGCTTTGGTCATAACTTTGTCTCATACCAGTTTGTTTCTACACCTCATGTGAGTCTTGCACCATCTCAGGCATTCAATTATTCAGTTCACCCAGAATCAGGGGAATAGGGAACCCATGAAGTGGACTAACTACAAGTATATATAACAACACATTCATATCCCTCCACGACTCCTACAAACTAAATGTCACCCACAGAGAACCCGTTCAAAAAACGAAGGAATTTAGCAAATGGTATAAACTAAAAACCTGACGAAGACTACCAAGCGCAATCACAAACAGCTTAAGTGATAAAGCTGGTAAAGAAATATAGCCATTGAAACTAAAATTCCTTCTTTCAATACTAGCACCCTTCAACTTTTATGAGAAGTTCAAATTCAAACTCACTTAACTAAAAGAAAATAATAATACAGTGAAATTACAAACTTACCCTTAATTTAGTAATTGAGGTGTTTACAAATTACCCTCTCTATACATAAACTACAATTAACTGTTAGTAATCTAGTTAGTTGCAGATTGCCCTCACCTATACATAAACTACAATTAGTTTTTAGTAATTACTCCAACCACATTAAAAAGTTACTCACATCAGTAATTAGGTTTTCACACATTAACATCACTTATAGTATAAAAACCATTAACTATTGGTAATCATCCACATTTATAAAAAGAGAAGAATTTTTTTTGGATAATGCCAAAGAGATGTGAAAAATAGGCAATTTAAAAAAAATAAAAAAATAATTATATTTTCATTCATTTCCTTACTGGGACAAAGAAGGAAGAGACATTTTTTTTTAACAAATCCCATGAAATTCTCTCACCCATGAAACCTTCCCAGATTTGTCAATGACAATTTAAGAGAGCACTAGAAGACTTATATTATTCAAATTCAACAATATTGACTTTTAGTCCTTTGTAGATAGCAAAATTCATAATATTGACTTCGTTCGTAAGCTCCCCATCCACAGCATTTCAAAAAGTTTATTAGAAAATATGTATAATTTGAAAGGATGATGGCGCGAGACCATCAACAGCCAATGATAATCCCAGATACCCCCACTCAATACGGCAAGAGAAGACTAGATCTAATCAACACTACTAGTCGCTCAGCACATTTTTCAACAAGGATGTAACATAAGACCTCTCTACAGAAGCTATATTCAACACAATACAGCTTCTCACAATTTCCCATGGTTTGTAGATTCCTGTTTGAAATTTTAAATCAGTTGCTTGCCTAACTCACTCATTATTCAACTTCTTGGTTAAACTTTTCTCTTCAAAAAGGCGGAATGACACAGATTAATGCTATGAACTGYCCTTCACATAAACAACTATTAAAATTAACAAAATTGTAAGCCCACCATATAGGTCATTAAGAACAAAGAAGGATTACTTCATTTGTTTCATACTATAAAACAATTGCCCTAAACTCTTGGGAGCAGGGGAGCCCCTTAAGAAGATTAGTCATCTACATTTATCAGTAAATGTTGAGAAGAAAAAAATTCAAATTTAACAGATGGGCGCAAAGATGAAGTCTACACATTAACCATGAGTATAGAAAATCTCACCTGCTTTCTTGATATCTTATTCGCGCGTCCCTCTCTCCCCAAGTCAATATCAACAGTATAATCTTCTGCTGCTCTCCCTAGCATGACCTACAAATTATAGTAGGGAAGCCAATTAGATGCAGGCATGCACCCAAAAACAGGGACCACAACACATATACCAGAGTAAAGTAGTACCTCAGGTTTCTTAATATAGTGCTTTGAATGCCGGCCATATAAAATTGCTAATGAACTATGTGATGCTAAGGCTCTCTTCATATATGAAAGGGCATGCTGCTCTAATCGCATGATTGTCCTCGTGGCCTCCTCACCCCGATATTTTGTAACTGACAATAGAAAGAAGCAACAACAAATTAAATCATGTACAACATATAGAAGAGACATGGACGTGACAAAGTATGATGGTAAACGAAAAGCTTTGTTCTAGTAACATTCAAGTGGTAACAGACATGTTTACTCAAATTTTAAAATGTAAATAWGCATGTATCAAAATTTAGTATGATAGGCCCTTCATACTGTTGAGACCAAGAGAGCGTATGAGGCCAAGATAGGACCAATAGAGCAGACTTTCAAGGTTTTACAATTTTGTGAGCATTGGGACTGCAATCCAAATCTAGCAAATGAGAACAAAGATTTGCAAGTRATTAAAGAACTAAAAGGTTCTAGCACCACAAATAATACAAAATCTAGTGAATGTGAGTGTGTGAAAAAAGAGATGTACTACTATGTGTAAGGTTTGTGAGAGAAGTGTAAGAGAGTTGCATGGAGTAGTAAAGACTAAAGAGCAAGGGACTGTGTGATCCAGAAAGGGAAAGAGAATTGTAACCCCTATGTCCCTTAGTGAGTGTTTGGTAAGCCTTTTTCAAAATCCCTTTTGAGTTCCCCAATTCACATGTTTTCTCATTCCTTCGACCCACTTGGGACTTGGATTCCCCAACTTCCATTTACTTATTTATGAACTTTTGACTTTGGTTATTTTTCACTATAAACACTACCTAACATCTTTGCAACAATTGGCAACAAAAAGCCACCACCCATAATCACCACCTCCACCACACACACCACCACCACCATCACTATACAAACATCCGCTGTCACCATTCATATCAGTTATCATCGCCACATAGGTCCACATTCGTAGCTGCCCCTTATTCAAAAAACTCAGCAAACACAAAAATTGAAAAAATTAAAAAGAGAGGTGTGATAGAGGTAAATTTGACCTTGGAAGTTGGAACTATAGATCAAGAGTTTCTATGCTCGAATTCGATCATAATAGCATCTTATCGTTGCAGTGAGAGCCTTCGTTAGTTAATAAAGAACATAAAGATAGTGCTCGTGTTAAAGTGAAGTGCCGATGGTGGGCATCAAGTCTTTGCTGGTCTGTGGTGGTGGTGGGCAAAAATTATTGCTGAGTGTGTTTATGGAGGAGAGAGAGAAGGATGTGGAGGTTGACCTCTATTTGGTACATGAATGAAGAACCAATAGCATTTTTGATTTATGAAGGAAAGAGAATAGAAGTATAACTTCTCTACTTTTCTAACCAAACAAAAAAAGAGAATTAGGCTTCTTTTTTTCTTTTTTTTACATTTCTATTTCTTAATTCCTTTCCATTGATTACTAGTGGACCAACCAGGAGCTAAGGTGCGAAACATACGTTTGCCAAAATGGGAATGGAATAAAATCAAGAACTTCTTTTGGAAACCCTTAGTTTTTGGCTTCTCCCATTGGTAACCCTTATCCAATGTTTCAATAGAGGGAAATGAAGGGAAAGGAAGAGAAGGGAAAGAGGGGGAGATAATTTCTCTTGTTTGGAAAAAGGTTGGGGAAGAAAGGGGAGGGAGAGGACGGGTCCGTTTTTCCTCTCTCTTTAATAACCTCAAACCCTCCAAATTCGGAGAGATTCGGGCACACTAGACCTCACCTTTTCCCTTCTCTTCTCTTCTTTCTCTCTCCCTCCCCTTTCACTTCTCTTTTGCTATCCAAACAATGTGTTAGTTTTTTAGAATTTCATTGGTAACCCTTAGTTTTTGCTCTGTTATAAAACATGACCTTGTTTTTGTGATAAAATTGTGTCCGGTTAAGGTTTTAGGGGTCATTTTGGCCCTTAATAGTCAAATTTAAGGTATCAAAAAAAAAAAMATGAGTGATAGCTCAATTTGTTGTTTTGGAAACATCAAGATTAGTGTGCCTTTGTTTAAAAAAAAATAAAAATTGCTCGCTTAAGGTTTAGGTAGTCACTTTAACCCTTAGAGATGAAAATTGAGGTTAAAACAACAATTCGTTTTACATCATTTTGGTGGTCATCAACATCTTTTAGCTTCATGAGATCATGSTTAACATCAAGGCAAAAATTGAGGATTACCAATGGAATTAATTAAAAAAAATGAAAATTTGTTCGTAAATGTCAGAGTTTGGAAACATTTCGCGAGAAACTGCCTAAAACTACCACAAATGCATACTCTATGCCAATGGAGTTGGCCTTGGAATCTCAAATCAATTAAGTGCATGTGCTTGTCAAGTGACCTTATATTTTGCTATTTCCCCCTATTTTCACTCTCAGCTCACTCCACTCTCCTTTTTTCTTCCCTATCATCGAATAAAAAAAAACCCCATAAAAATTGCCATTTACTCTCCCAACCAATTAATTCTCTTTTGCTGCATTTAATCGAAATTTCGATCAAGCTCTTGCCACATTTCGAATTTCGATCAATCTCCTCTCCGGCAATTTTGGACAAAAAAGTTTAGTAAGGCAATGTCTCGCAAAATGTCTCCAAACACTGGCACTTATGGACAAACATCCCAAAAAAAACTAAAAGTTATCAATAGTGATGGGGAAAGCCAAAAACTAAAGGTTACCATTGGGAACTTACAAATAAAATTTAAGGAATGGACAAAAAAGGAAAGTTTAAAAGATAGAATTTCCAACAGAATGAAACACAAGCACCACAAAGGAACAAAAATTACAATAAAAAAAAAGATACGATTAGACATTCATTGCAAACAAGTAATACATATTTAGAAAATAATCAGGGATTAAAAAGAATTTGGGTTTCAACAAATACCTAAAGATAACATGATATGCATATCATGGAGTATGGACTTCCCTTTTTTCTTGACTTCTAACAAATATTTAAAATGGATTATGTTCTTTTGGTTGTAAATAATTAAGTTAGAATTTAAATCTTTAATGACAAACTTCATACACCAACTCAACTTCAACTACCCCACTATATTCTACAAAATCTCTTTGTACCATTGCCTCAATTACTTAATTAGTACAATTAGTTCCTATCAAAAATTCAATTAGATTAATTATTCTTCATTTAAACCATAGTATTCTATCAAGTCTACCCACACACCTACTCATACTCACTTTCAGTTATACCTGATGGCTGATAGACTTTAACTTTTCAGAAATCTGCCAAATAATGTATTTCTAAATAGCTATAATTATAAAAGTAATTATCTTGGTGAGTTGGTGACACTAGCACTACCATCCATGTGTTTTTCCAGTATCGGGGCTACAGAAATGAAATTCCTACATCCTTAATTTGCCTCCATTTAAGCCAACATTCCAACAAATTACTTCAATTAACCCATCAAACAAGATTCTTTCTTCAATGAAACTCTTTTCTTTGAAAAATTTAGGCAATCCTCCCACAACAAAAGTATATAAGCAAGTAGTGAAAAAAGTCATGGCCTAAAAATACTTCTCTCACATGAATTTCTCTTTATTGGAAGTTTAAGGTTTATATATGATAAGGGTTTTCCAATCACAAGTTTCTGAAGCAATTAAGAAAAAGAAACCCCAGTTAAATTGACACCAAATTGAAACCCTGATGATTAGATTTAAACAAACTTGATAAAAGTCCTAATATCAAAAGGTCTGTTGAAGCTATTCAATTCAATTTTTACCTTAGGATGGAAAGAGGAACCAATGAGACATGAGTTAATTGAAAGTTGGGTTTAAGTAGGTGAAGTCAAGGTTAATTGAAGGGAAAAGATGAGACAACCGGTAGAATTTGGCATTTGTATGCCCCACTAAAAAATTTATTGACTTCTTCAATTAGCACCACCAATATGAAAACATCAGTATTTGTTTTAGATTTATTTGGTGATTTTCTATAAATTGGTCAAACCTGGTTAGTAATAATGCAGGGCATGTATATGAAATAAATTTCTTATTCTTGTAACCTTAATCATAGGACTTTCCAGTAAAACTATGTGCCAGCTATTATGCATGACATTCTAATTAAGTCTGGTAACTGTGGAAGAAAAGGAAAGAGGGTAATGCAAATGCCAGTAACTTCATGAAATAAATAGTACCTTCTCTACAAGAGTTGAAGATACGGGCTTCTGAACCCAAGTCCATATCAAGTATCTGCCACAAACAGCAATTGATCAGACGAAGCAAAAGGAAACAAACTTAGAACCAAAAACAGCCGGCACCAATAAAGCTTTGAAAGTACCATAGATTCAACGTCTGAAAAAGAAGGAATGTCAGTATCACTTTCAGAAAATTGCTCTTCAGGGTCAGACAATAATGGCTCTCCACCAGGTTCTGCAGCTATACATTCTGCAGATGGTGCATGCAATTCCTGATTTCTAAGAGCTGACGAGGTTTGTGCTTCGAGATTATTTCCTCCTACAGCAGATGGTAAATGGCCAAAATCTACAACTTGATCTGGTTTGTCTGCAGCACAACAGCCAGGCTGCCTAGCCAGCGGAAGTTCCAAGGGTTCTTTCTTAACTGCCTGAATATTTTGACATGAACTCCTGGGGCCAGTACATGCTTCAGCTCTGGATGTCTCATATTTAATCCCAAACTCATCAACTGCACGATTCAGTCCTACATCTGGACCACGTGCTTGAGAGGGAAGATTAGATTCTCCTAACCGTTTTGTAACTCTCTTCACCGTGCTCTGATATTTTCCACTGGACTGATTGGGTGCACTATCCTTGCCATGAAAAGATGGATTATTAGTCTCACTCTGAGTTCTTCTATTAATAGATGCTGGCCGTGGCTTACTAGGAAACACTACATCGTCATTGCATGGGATATCTGGATCCTCCGTGTTCAATGCGCAGAAAATAACGCCATCACGAAATTCAGGATACTTAGAATTGACACAAGAAGCTGAAGCGGGCATTTGAGAGTCCGAACTAGTTTGGACATTACTGTCACCCACATGAATGTAAACAGGGTTCTTATGTTCTTCGTAATCTGGGCTTGAAATGTCAATATATGTATCTGCAACATCTAGCTCTTTTGCTTTAAGCACATTGGGCAATTGTTCTTCACTAACGTCATTAGGGCAGTCCAACAAGAGTTGAAAATCATCAAAATACGTCTTTCCGTCACCCTTTACATCACCATCATCATCAAACATCATATCTTCATCACATCCAAAACCTAAAAGAGATTCTGATAACCGGTCAAAAAAGCCAGGAGAGCTACCCTTGTCTTTCAAGTCCATCTCAGCATGCATAACATCATATTCAGATCTAACTCCAGCATCACCATCATCTGGAATAACAAAAGGGTCTCCTGTTTGTACATGCTTCGCCCCAATGCCAATATCATCAGGCATTTCTGTCATTGATATACCCTCAGATGTTTTCCAATCAGAAATTGCAGGCGGTGGGGATGCATAATGCAAATGTTGTAACGAATTGTCACAATCAGAAACAGATGGGTTAAAGATTGTATTGCCTTCAAACCCAGAATACAAAATGGTTTTACCACTACAGCCAGGATTTGTTTGAATGCCAGTTCCCTGAAACATATCATTGCCAGGAATTTCTTCTATAGCCATGTTATTGGGTAGAGTAGTATTTTGCTCCATATGATCTTCAAAAGTATTATGCTGCTCGATGGGAAATTCACCAACAGCACAAGGCGGAGCACCATCCCTCATGACTGGAGAAAACAAATCATCAAACTCAGCACCCTCAACCCCAAAATGACTAGCTATCGGATCTCCAAGCATGTTTCCTGGAACAGGACCATCAGTCCCCATGAAACAATTAGCGCCAAGAAAACTTATGTCATTTGGGTTAAAAGGCTCATTGCATACTTTTTTCCTTATAGCATAATAACATTTACGAACACTTTCTGCCTTCCTCTTCCCATGGGCATTTTTTATTCCTTTCAAACTGTCAGCTCTGTTAGATTTGGACGGAAGATTAGCTGCGGAGCGTTCTAACTCTACCATTTGTTCTGCAGCTCTTGTCGAGAYAGTAGGATCATAAAGGAGGGCAAGCCACCTATCTTGCAACTCTTTAATAGTAAATCTGCGTGAAAACTGCACTGCACCCTTGGCTAGTGATTCCAAGGAAGCACCAGCCTGCAAATACGCATAACACAACATACAACACACAAATAAACATCAAACTAAATCATTAAGGATACAGTTATGCAACATTAGTGCAATCATAATTTCACTTTAAATTAGAAAGTAAACAACGATCAAACGAACATGGCATGAGCACAACCGCATATTTCCATAATAAATTGTACTTATATATTGACATACATTAAACATTGAACCCTAATTACAACTCCAAGTCTACCAATTACCAAAAATAAATAAATCAATTCTCAAAGATTACCGCCCAAAACCTTTTCCGAAAACAATATTTCCTCCCACCAAGGAATTTGAGCCAATCATTCATCCAACTGAATACAAACCTCAAGTGAGAACTTGCCACGCCCTCATCATGTATAACAGCTGAAAAAAACTAAGCCCTAAAAACAAATTGTCGAAACACTTTCCTAATTAATCCAATACTCACCACAACACCTCTTATGCTCTTGATTAAGAATGAGCCTTAAACCCTAAACCCTAATCACGATTCCAACAACTTCTCAACCAAATCATATAATCAACTATCATCGCCRTAATTAACACCCCAAAACTTACCCAATTACAATTCATCCCGAAACAAAACCACTCGAAACTCATGTTAGGCAATAAAAACACCCCCACCACAACAACAGCAAACAACAATCGACGCTTTCCACTCAATTACACAACAACACAAGGAAAAAGCGAGAGAATCACGTCGTATAAATCAAAATTAACCCAAAAAAAACAACCAAATTCGCTAAAAAAAACACGATTAATTCGGATACAACAAAAAGCAAGTGAATTTGGAAATTAAATAAAAGAGAAAAAGGTACCTCGATGGCATTCTTGAGCAAAAAGTCATCTTCAGGAATCCATTGAAAAGGGAGAGCGAGAGCTCCCATTCTCGAGTCTTTCTCTCTTTCCCAATTACTAATTGCAGTGTTATAAGTTGTTCTTCAATGGAGTTTTTGATTTAATTTATTTTATTTTTATTTTACGCGGGGTTCGAGTGGTGGAATAGTGACGARAAAASAACATGAAAGTGCCGATTATTTGGGTTGCAAGCATCCAATACTCGGAGAGAACAAGGGRGTGGGTTGGAATTCAAGTATACAGTCAAACCAAATAGAACACTGAAAAAATATACAAGTACTCCGTCCTTTTTTTAGAATGCACAAAGCATGTCTCGCTTTATTTTTTTTCGAGATTTGAGTGTTCGGCAATACTAGTTGTTAGCGGTATAAATAGAGCTTAGCGGTAAAATTAGATTTTTTTAAAAAAATAYGAGTGTTCGGCAATAGTGGCGATTGTAGAAAAAATTAATTATCAAGTAGTGTTTTAATCTRGTTATAACGATACAACGTTAGTCTTCCTAGCGTTTGAAAAAGATACTACCCTATCAATCAGTAATAAAAATAAGCCAAGTAATGTTTTAATTTAGTCCGAATGCTAAGCGCTACCTTTAAAAGTTACGTCGAAGACGCCTATGTGAAGCTTCTCATTAATTTCTACTTTTGTGGAWGTCATAACATTTTTATTTATTTTATTTTTCCTCATATACCCCAAGGTATTGTACTCCGTACAATAGTTTATATTCCTTTSAATTTTTGGATCTTTTCCAAACACTTCATACACCCTTGAATTTTGGGTATATGAGTTAATCACTACTTTTTGAATATTTAGATCATTATTTCATTACTTACACTTGTATATACTTTGGTTATCTTAACTCTATTTCTAGAAAAAATTAAATGTTTTTTCATGAGATTTTAAGAATTTGAATTGATTTTCGGTCTAAGGGTTTGTTTACTTAACTTAATTTCAATTCAGTTCAATCAATTTAATAGCAGTTGTAATAATAATGATAATAGTGAAATATTAATCCAAACATTTAACATTAATAATAGCGAAATACTATGGGAAATTTTATATGGTAGCATCGTGGTTTGATTTTTTCTATGTAATGACAACTAAATTTTTTCTATTCTACACCGTGTCATTGAGGTTTCATAAATTACACATTGTAGTCTTGAGGTTTTATTTTTAGATACAGTGACAACCATAGTCTTAAACCACCTAACCCATTGACTACCACCCTCTATCTCCWCTTTTACCTCCAAACAGCAGAGCAACAACCTCTCCACCACACCACCACAACAGTTCCACACACCACAACACAGTCGCACCCCCTCCCACACAACAGCTCCCCCATCGCATTGCTCAATAGTCATTTTTTCTCCTCACCTTTTTCTCCCTCTTCTCTCCTTCCTCTTTGAATTCTTCGTATATTTCGAATTGGGGAATTCAAATTCAAATCCTAATTCCAAAAAATTGAATTGGGTGAAAATCGAATTAGGGTGAAGAGATTCAAACCCTAATTGTAAAAATCGAATTGAGTGAAAATCACAGTGACATGTGGTGTTTCGTCATTGATCCCATCTTTCCTATTGATGTCAGTGTTTTTTTTCATAAAACACAACAAACACATTGTTTTGCTTAGTATTTCTCTCATGCATGTCGATCCAACCCATAGGCAAGCATAAAAAATTAAAATGATGTGTCAACATGGTACGGGTCCAACTATGTTTCTCATCGTCGTTGTTTGAAAACAAGACAATTTTAGTCATGCAAAGCCAAGACCAGTTTTGTCTTTCCATGACATAAAAGAAATTAGTATTTTGACCCGAATAATAATTCGGGATAACGTACACTTGTTTTAATACATAAATAATAACCAAATTTAATTTCTAAAGATCAAACTACAAATTATTTTCTCATCAAAAAACTTACAAATTATTTCTATCAACAAAATCATACAAGTTATTTAGAGAAATTCAAGTATACTTACAATGTACACATACAAGTCATGATTTTATGCATTTGATAACATTAACGAAATTAACTAAAGTAATGCTTGTCTAAAAAATTAAATAAAACAAAGTCAATAATATATTTTGTATATATTTCGGAGGAGAAAAACAATACGATGAACGAAAAATTAAATGAATTGTTTTATCTATCTACTCCGTAATAAAAAAAAGTTAAGTTTTTTTTCGAAAAAAAATAATTAAAGAAATCTTTTAAAACTAAATAAAAAAACTTATAAAACTAAATATAAGTGACGCGAAAAGAAGGTATGAAAGTGCCGATTATTTGGGTTGCAAGCGTCCAATACTCGGAGAGAATAAGGAGGTGGATTCAAGTGTGTAGTCAAACCAAGTAGAACACTTAAAAAATATAGCAAGAGTACTCTGTCTTCCTTTTTTTTAGAATGCACAAAGCATGTCTCGTTTTATTTTTATTTTTTTTGTTCGGGATTGGAGTGTTCGGCAATAGTAGTTGTTAGCAGTGTAAATAGAGATTAGCGATAAAATTAGATTTTTTTTTAAAAAAAAAAATACGAGTGTTCGGCAATAGTAGCTGTTGAACCCTAAGTTTTGATGAATGGCACTCCAAACCAAGAAAGCAAACTCTATGTATTAATATCTAATATGTGTGTTTAGTGATGTGATTATAGGTTCCAGGTTTCAAGAAGTCTTAATGGAGCAAGGACATCCTTAGGAGAAGGAAGAAGTTCCTGTGACTTTTTGGAGCTATGGAAGAACTCAAGGAAGAAGTTCGAAGTCAAGGAAGGTTGAGTTTCTTGGAAAAGATGACTCGACATTGGGTACAGTAGATTTAGGGTTCTAGATATATTGTACTGCTTGGTAATGATATATGAAATATTGCTCAAAGGATAAAAAGGAAAATAATATTAAGTTTGTGATTTATTCTATTAATGAATTTTAATTCGTCATTTTGTGAAA
The DNA here is from genome assembly GCA_008642245.1 of Bassia scoparia. Taxonomy (NCBI): domain Eukaryota; kingdom Viridiplantae; phylum Streptophyta; class Magnoliopsida; order Caryophyllales; family Amaranthaceae; genus Bassia; species Bassia scoparia. The sequence continues at coordinate 23,568 of SNQN01000073.1, read as the reverse complement.
AGATATTTGTCTAATAAARCCTAGGGAAATTGTAAATATGATTTGATAAAATAAAATCTTTTTTTAAAATATTAAAGATTATTTTTCTGTTAGAATATTTCTTAAAAACTATATGTTATATCTTTCTTTGATTAAAACGTTTTTGAAAGGATATTTTCTAATTAACCGGTTTGATAAAGAAAGCCCTTTAAAATAGGAAAATCGGTTTTGAAGAAAACGTGTGCCAACTAACTGAGATTTTTAAGGAACTAAAACGGCTATATCTGATTTAGTGATCGTGGAGTTATGGAGCTTGCTGGTCAAGTTCCACTACAAGCATTACTCCTACAAAAGAGGGAGTAGTGTGGTAGTGGACTTACTACTTGCCTTCTACGCATTCATGATCACATTATAAATATACTCAGTTGGAAATTAACAAATACACCTTGAGCAAAGAATTCAATCAKAGCTTTATTTCATATTGTTGCCAAGCATTTAGGATTGTTTACATTGAGTTGTAAGTGCTTCTTTCTGTTGATTGAAGCGTGGGGTTGTGAGAGAGATTCATAGCCGAGGGATTTCATAGAAATCGAGTTTGAGAGAGTGTGACCAACAGAGGGGTTGGTTACGAGGGTTCAAGAAGTTCTTTGAGAACTGAGAACGAGTGTCTTAGATTGTAATTAGGTGTTGCATCCTATTATAATAAGACGAAGTCCTGTGTTGCATCAGGCCACAGTTTTTTCTCTCTTGGCGTTTGTCTTGAGGGTTTATGTGTTTGGAAAATTCTCTTTGCTCGTGTTTCTTTCATTAAGTTTCTTTTAATTCCGCGAAAAGTCACTTAAGTTCCTCAATACAATTCCCCCCCCCTCTTGTATTGTTCAGTCGATCCAACAGTAGCGATTGTAGAAAAAATTAATTATCAAGTAGTGTTTTAATCTAGTCAACGTTAGTCTTCCTAGCGTTTGAAAAAGATACTACCCTATCAATCAGTAATAAAATAAACCAAGTAATGTTTTAATTTAGTCAGAATACTAAGCGTTACCTTTAAAAGTTCAAAGGTATATGAACTATTGTACGGAGTACAATACCTTGGGGTATATGAGGAAAAATAAAAAAACACCTATGTGAAGTTTCTCATTAATTTCTACTTTTGTAGAAGTCATAACATTTTTAATTTTTTTTTCCTCATATACCCCAAGGTATTGTACTCCGTACAATAGTTCATATACCTTTGAACTTTTCAGTCTTTTCCAAACACTTCATACACCCTTGAATTTTTATTTATTTATTTATTATTATTAATATTATTTTTTTTGACAGAGAGTAAGAAGGGGTGATTAGTCCCTCATATGTTTACAACCTAATTTGTTATATTAGGAACTCTAGGTGATACAGTAAAAAAGTGGAAATAGTTTAAAAGTTTTCGGGTAGCATGTCTCARCGAGTCGTTGCGGTCGCCGCCATGGTCAGACATGAGGTRAGAGGTGTAGCTTCCATCTTGTAAGAATAAGTTGATATGTAGTAGGCCTTGATGCAGGAGATCTTTTAGTACGGTATGGAGACTTTTTGGTGATTGCGTGATGACGGTGGGTTGCTCTGATCTCAGATCCTAGGTCTAGTTGGCCCCCTATGGAGCTCTTGACTTTTAAGATCCCTGAATTTCCTTGTTTAACCTCTAGTGTGACATTGGTTATAGAATCATTGCATTCCTTTCCTATCATGGCTAACTTACCTTCGTCTATACATTTCTAGTTTTCGCTTTAGGTATCCTTCTCCGTCTTAGCTTCTTCCTTTCTTCAGAGTGACTATACCTGGTTGCGATTCAAGCAAGAATGATATTTGGGTTTGGTGATGTTGCCTGAAAGATGGCGTTGTTTCTTTCTCGCCAGAGTTCCTGGAGAGTGCCAAGAAACTTCATCGTACATGTTTGAGCATGTAGTTGTCCTATCCTTGTCAAAATATCTTAACCAGTTTGTGATCCAATTGTGGATTGGAACGTTCCTGGTGTTCTCTGCGTTGATGCCTAGGGGGCCCATCTTCCAAATCCTTTTGGACATCTCGCAGTCACGAAATAGATGTTCCAGTGTTTCAAGGGATACACCCTTGAATTTTGGGTATATGAGTTAATCACTACTTTTTGAATATTTAGATCATTATTTCATTACTTCCACTTGTATATACTTTGGTTATCTTAACTCTATTTCTAGAAAAAAAAAATTAAATGTTTTTCATGAGAAGAATTTGAATTGATTTTCGGTCTAAGGGTTTGTTTACTTAACTTAATTTCAATTCAGTTCAATCAATTTAATAACAGTTGTTGTTATAATAATGATAATAGTGAAATATTAATCCAAACATTTAACATTAATAATAGCGAAATACTATGGGAAATTTTATATGGTAGAATCGTAGTTTGATTTTTTCTATGTAATGACAACTAAATTTTTCTATTCTACACCGTGTCATCAAGGTTTTATAAATTACACATTGTAGTCTTGAGGTTTTATTTTTAGATACAGTGACAACCAAAGTCTTAAACCACCTAACCCATTGACTACCACCCTCTATCTCCTCCTTTACCTCCAAACAGCAGAGCAACAACCTCCCCACCACACCACCACAACAGTTCCACACACCACACCACAGTCGCACCCCCTCCCACACAACAGCTCCCCCATCCCCCATCACATTGCTCAACAATCCTTTTTTCTCCTCACCTTTTTCTCCCTCTTCTCTCCTTCCTCTTTGAATTCTTCATATATTTCGAATTGGGGGAATTCAAATTCAAATCCTAATTAAAAGTGACACATGTCAAAAATGTATATAAAAACCAAGTTATTAAGTATAGTATAGATATTCATTGATGCACATGCTCTTATAAAGGTACTGTTTAAGGTAATATTTGCGAACACATATTTTATTTGAATTTTTGTAATTCAATTCTAGAAATTGAAATACTCCGGTTTGGAATTGGATTACGATTATAATTCAACAAAATCATTTGGAAATCAAAGAATTCACATTTCTATACTCCGTATTTCAAATTAATGTGCAGTACTTATTTTCCAAATTCCAAATTATTGTTTGGATAGCCTTGTAATTTCATTCAACGAAAACAATACATGAGTTATGTGATTGTGTCAAATGTCAATACAATACATGTGTTTTGTTGATAAGTATGATGTAGGTCTAATACAATTAGCTAGATATCTTTCTTAATATTCTAGATTCTTCTAGAATAAGTTTGTTACACATCATATCAAGTTAGTTATTCCATGATGTAATATCTTGTTTTATGATGTCATAATCCCTCATGTATTTATACTGCTTTATGTATTTTTGTCTGATACAATTTACAGAAATAATACATACAATTAACCTACTTCTCTCTCTCTTCTCTCTCTTTCTCATTGTTGCTACTRCAACATACTACAAGGTTACTGCATTTCGTACATGGTATCAGAGCGCAATTATTACGATCTTGCGTTTTTCAATCTCCTTTTGTTTTTTTAATTTCTTCCTTCTTTTCTTCGTTGATCATCATCATCATGTCTTCAATTCCTGAATCTCGTGAGAATTCTGCTCGTGAGAATTTTGTTCATCAGCATGTTGAATTTCCTTCAAACAATGCTGTTAATTACGATGATCTGTATTACATTTCTAATTCTGATTCTACTGTGCAAAATCTTGTTGTGCAAGTTTTCAATGGATCAAATTATGTGCAATGGAGTCATGCTGTGACAATGGCTCTTGGAGCTAAGAACAAGCTCGGTTTTCTCGATGGCAGTCTTGCTCAACCTGTTTTTGGTGATCCTTATTACAATAAATGGACTYGGAAGGATTATCTTATCTCTTGTTGGCTTTTGCGATCGATTGAGCCTTCTCTCGCTGAAGGTTTTATGCTTGTTGCTTCTACTGCTGAGCTTTGGGATGAGATCAAGCAGAGGTATGGTAAAATCTAATGCACCTCGTTTATTTGATCTTCATAAGCAATTGTTATCTTTACAACAAGGTGATAGTACTATTACTGAGTATTATAATAAGTTGAAGAAGGTTTGGGATCAACTTCAAGTGCTTGAAGATGTTCCTCAATGTAGTTGTGGTGCTATGCGAAGTTGTGCGTGCAGTATTTTCAAGAAGTTGTTTGATATTCAACAACTTCGCAAATTGATTCAATTTCTCTCTGGTCTTCATCCTAAGTATGATCAGGTCACTGTTAATATCCCTAGCATGGATCCATTTCCTAATGTTCTTAAGGCTTATCATATTTTGCAGCAAGTGGAAAGCCAGAATTCTCTTAATGTTGTTTCTCCTCTTCCTRAATCAACTTCTCTTATGAGCAATARATCCTTTACCTCTAAAAACATTAATTCCTCTTTTGCTGGTAAGAAGGAATTCAAGAAATCTCTCACTGATAAGCAACAAAGGTTCTGTGATTATTGTAAGGCCAAGGGTCACCTTAAGGATCAGTGTTTCAAGCTTCAYGGTGTTCCCGAGTGGTATAATCAGCTTAAGTCTAAGACTTCTGATTCTAAGTCTCCTGCCAAATTTGCTACTGCTGGTGTGTCTGATCATGCTGGTGTTTTGGATAGTTCTCCCTTGGATACTCTTGGTTCTTCCTCAGTGCAAGCTTCTTCTCAAGTTTCTCCTGCTTTCATGGAAGCTATGTGTAAGAACATGATGCAATTGATGCAGCARCAACAATCTCCTAATGCTGCTGTCAATTTTGCAGGTATCACTTGTGCTTCTAATGCTTTCACTAAAGTYTATGATATGAATTCTTGGATTATTGATACAGGGGCTAGTGATCATATGTCATTCAACATTTCCTTGTTTTCCAATTTACATTCCTTAAAACAACCTATTAAGGTTGCCTTACCTGATGGTACTGTCAAGTATATTACTCAAATAGGGTCTATTTCTCTCACACCTCATCTTACTCTTCATAATGTGCTTTATATTCCTGAGTTTAAACACAATTTGTTATCTGTGGGTAGACTTCTTGATCAACATAAGCTTCATGCTTCTTTTTCTCCTCTTACTTGTTCTTTCCAGGACCCTACAACTAATCAAGTTTTGRTTGTTGGGAGAAGACAAGCTGGATTGTATAGATTCAGTGAGGATTCTCTCAAATTTAATGCTTCTCCATCTTTTTCCTTTGTTTCTTCTGTTGCTTCATACAATGTTTTACATTCAGATTTTTCTTCTTTTGCTAATAAAGCTTGTAATCACAAAGATACTTCTAAGCATGTATCTCTTGATCTTTTACATTCTCGTTTAGGACATATTTCTGTTCATTCTCTTAAACATGTTTCTGTGTCTTGTGATGGTAATATACTTGATTTTTCTTGTGAGCCTTGTGTTTTTGCAAAACATCATAAATTGCCCTTTCTTGTTTCTATTTCTAGGGCTTCTGCTTGTTTTGATTTGCTTCACATTGACCTTTGGGGTCCCTATAAGATTCCTACTGCTTCTGGTGCTTAATTTTTTCTCACTCTTTTGGATGATCACTCTAGAACTACTTGGACACACTTGGTTTATTCTAAGGATCAAGTTRGTCTTATTWTGGCTCATTTCTTAGCCTATGTTGAGAATCAATTCTCTACTACAGTGAAAGCTATTAGAAGTGATAATGGCACTGAGGTTATCAAGACTTTTTGCTCTCAATTGTTTGCCTCTAAAGGCATTGTTCATCAGAAATATATTCCTAATAACCCTCAACAGAATGGGAGGGTAGAGAGGAAGCACAAGCACTTGTTAGAGACTGCTCGAGCACTTAGGTTTCATGCTAATTTTCCCATTCGTTTTTGGGGTGATTGTTTACTGGCTGCTACTTACTTGATCAATCTAATGCCTAGTAGTGTCTTTGTAACACCYCAATAATTCTCCCTTTTCCTGTGAAATATTTAATTGAAGATACGGAGAACTATTGACATGTTATCGCCGCGTGTGAAAACGTTTTGGCTTATTCAGAATATTGCAGTGGAAAATGACTAAACCAAATAACAAAACTTTTAGGAAAACTATCAAAGAATTTAAAACCGTACAACTTGGAACCAACTTTGGCCCTTTATTAAAAACGAGATAAATATTTGCAAACAAATGAAACTTGAAAACCATTTTTATCCAATTATAAATACTAAAATTTCAGACATAACATTAAACAACAGTCCAAGAATATAACACCGAACACTCTCATAACCCCAACGTTGCAAAGCATGTATAGCCATCAACAACCTGCACAATTTTGTGAAAAGTCTGCTCCCATAATTTCCAAATAAATAAGATCATCACAGGTCCACCAAAAAGAAAATGTGACAATACACAAACACAAAAACAAGCAATCAGCAAAGCTGAGTACATACAACATACGAAGACGAGAAAACAAAGGATAACATCTCCCTAAAAACTGACATACCGAGTTACGACACCTATTTAGAAACAAAAGAAAAACCCAATTGTGGTGTTCATAACCACTTAACAATACTATACTTATACAACTATCCCAAACTCAGACCAAATCATCAATTACATATTACATATAGCTGCTCCAATACAACACAATCCCGAAATCATCAACTGCTTCCGTTAACTAGATTTACCCCGCAAAATGACTTACTCGACTCCAATATAGACTAATACATTTTATTACATTTGTTAAGATATGAGCAACAGACCAAGGCTGTCCAAAACCCATGTTAACAATTTAGGAACATCAACCAGACATCAAGTGTCATCAGACACAAGTTGCACAGAACCCATGCTCCCCGTCGAAAGGCATCAAAAACCAGTAAATAGATGGCGAACGGGCGCGACTCGTCACCTAATAAGATGAGATCTCAATAACCCCAATTGGATAAAATCCGTTATAAAATAGTGAAGAGAGACGCGTTGATCAAACGGCTCTCGGAAGGAAGAATATAGTCGCAACCCCAACCCCTGAATTGTCAATACTCTAGACGTGCACAAGTCCAGAGTTTTATTGCTCATTCGTGTTATATTTAGCTGTTAATTATTACAAGTTTATATGAGACTCGCAAAACAAAACCACAATCACATTGAAATTCTTTAACACGAACCTTACTTTATTAATAAACTTGTTTGACAAGCCAAACTAACCTCGTCATTAAACTTGAACACTTCCCTTTACTCAATCATGCACCATGTCCTGAAGCAGTAATAAATCACCTCATGGAGTAAGTTAAACTTGACCCACTTAATTCATCCATGTATTATCAATACCTCATAGAACAATTATACTGACTCCAATTAATCCTCGATAGACCAAAACAATTAATTAAAACAATGATAGTTGTCAACCTCCATATCCAAAACTCATGAATAATCAATCCACAATATTCCTCAGTCTCCAACTATAGACCATGAAAAAAATAATTCATTTGTGAGTACCAAACAAATCTTTGGATGTTCCTACTCTGTTTCAAGTCATCAAACATCCTCAAACAACTTTAAGATCAAGATTTCGCAAGTAGTACGTACCTTGAAAAGAAAACAATCCAGCTATGTGTTCACTTCAACAATAACTCAAGGAGAATTTTCCTCTACAAACCAAATAGAATCATTATTATGATTCACACAATCTACAGCAATACATATTCCCTTGAAAACCCATAAAACTTATTAAAATCAACCTTCGAACATGTTTTAAAGATTAACTTCAACGCTTATACAATAAACCATTCATTATATTTAAAATTTTAAGCCTAATTTAATGTTAAAATAACTTTTGAATATTTTAATAACTCTTAAAATATCATAATTAATTGTATTTTTCGGCCAAATAATTTAATTAATTTTAATAACAAAACATTTGTAATCGAAAAATTGTCAATCTGATGTAATAAGTTATTAAAGTTACTAAAACTATACGAAATTTATGAAATTTATACAGAGTGTATAATTGTATACAGAATATTCACACAAATTTCGTAAATATAGAATGAACAAAAAATATAAGTAAAAATCAAAATCGATTCAGATACATAAAAAACACAGTCCAATATCCACAAACGATTTATTAAAATCGAAATTCTTGACCAACACTTCTGAAATTTTTACAAGGTGTATAATATCATAAGGATCACTTGAAAAAAAATCTAATGATTACAAACCAGAAAATAATGAAAATCAAACTACCGACCTGAAACCCGACAACTGTCGATTTCAAAAACTTATTTAAAAATTAAACGGACATGCTATTGAAAACTTCTTAAAATTTTAACAAATTGAATTAGTATAACATTACTCGAACAATATTTTTCGTATTTATTGATAAAGCAAAAACAAAGATAAAATCAAACTAAACTAAACCTTATTTAAAACCCTAATTCTTAATTCAAGAATTTGAAATCTTCAATTGGAAATTTCTATCATAAAACTCTAGCAATTGCAATTACATTAATTATTATTGCCAAAAGATTGTATTAGAAAATTAGATAAAACAAGAGAAGAGAAAGAAGAGGGGGAAAAAGGAGGCCGGCAACTGCGGCGTCGTGGCCGCGCGGCGCAGCGGGGTCCAGCGACCTGGTGACAGCAGGGCAGCGCGCATGCTTCCTCTCATCGCTTCTTCTTTTATTTTTGGCTTTGTGAGTGAGGTTTACGTGAAGAGATGAGAAAAAGAATAAGCCATTTTGTTGATTAGGTTTTAGTTAGATTCATTTTGAATATCTTTTTTTTTATTTAATTTGTTTGGATAAAGAAAGATAAATTCTTCATAAATTAAAATTCAAATAAGATATATATATATATTATATTAATAATATATATATATATATATTATAATAATATATATTTATATAATATATATATATACTATATATATATATATAGTCTTTCTATCACAATATATTTAAAAATGAAAAATAATGCTATTTAAATAAAAATATATATCTTTTTATAAGATAAATCATAATATATTTATAAGGAAATATATATTAATAAATTTTTGAAAATTACGGGGGATTACAGTCTTAGCCTGGAAAACACCACATGAAGTTCTTTTGGGTACACCTCCTTCTTATGATCATCTCAGGGTTCATGGCTGTTTGTGTTACCCCTTGATTAAAGGTTCTGATAAGTTTGCACCCAGAGCAAGGAAATGTGTTTTCCTTGGTTATCCATATGGCCAAAAAGGTTATAAGCTTTATGACTTATGAGCAGGGATGTTTTGTTCAAAGAAACCTATTTTCCTTTTAAAGAATCCTTTCCTGATATTCCTGTTCCTAGTAACATTTCTTCTACTAATTTTAATCCAATTACTTTTGATATCTCAGATTCTCCCACTTTGACTCCTGCTTCTGGTTCTATTCCTTCTCCTTCTCTAAATTCTCCTTCTATTTCTCTACAATCACCTGTTCCTTCTCCTACTTTTTCTTCTCTTGTTACTTCTTCTACTACTTCCCCTCAATCTCCTTATACTGCTCCTATTTCATCTACACATGTTCCTTCTTCTATTTCTCCTGTTTCTTCTCCGATCCTATACCTCAGCCAATTCCCAGGCATTCTACTAGACCTAGACATATCCCATCCAAATTCAGTGATTATGTTTTACCTTCTTTACCTAATACTCTTCATTCTTCTCCTTCTGTTTCCTCTTCTTTCAATGTTTTTACAGATTCCTCTTTTTCTTCATTCTCCACTGCTTATTTGGCTACTCTTCAAAATGTTATTTCCACCCCCGAACCTGATCATTATAATCAAGCTAAGCATGATCCTCTTTGGGTTGCTGCCATATGGATAAAGAACTGGAGGCTTTGGAGAAAAATTAGACTTGGGAATTGACTACTCTCCCTCCTAATAAAAAGGCAATTGGGTGTAAGTGGGTGTATAAAACTAAATTCAGGCCTRATGGGAGTGTTGAAAGATACAAGGCTCGTTTGGTTGCAAGGGGTGACAAACAAATTCAAGGCAAAGACTTTAAGCACACTTTTAGTCCGGTTGCTAAATTTACTACTGTGAGAGCTCTAATTGYAGTTGCTGCTTCTWAAGGTTGGCATTTACATCAAGTTGACATAAATAATGCATTTTTGCATGGTTATGTGGAGGAAGAACTTTATATGCATCCTCCTCAGGGTTATACTAGAGCTCTTCCTGGACAGGTTTGCAAGCTTAGGAGGTCCTTGTATGGTCTTAGACAGGCTTCTAGGCAATGGAATTTGGAGTTGAGCAAATTTCTTTTAAAGCTTGGTTTTGTGCAATCCAAGCATGATTACTCCATGYTTACTAAGCAAGAAGGATCAGATTTCACTGTTGTGCTTGCATATGTTGATGATTTACTCATTGCTGGTTCTAATGTTACTCTTATTGATGCTCTTAAGGCTTCTTTGCACACTGCTTTTACTATCAAGGATCTGGGTTAGCTTACCTATTTTTTGGGCATTGAGGTTACTAGAACTTCTTCTGGGATCTCTCTTAATCAAAGRAAATACATCCTTGACCTGCTCAAGGATATTAAGATGGAAAACTGCAAAAYAGTCAATTTTCCTTTTCCCAAAGCTTGAGGCTTACTCTTGAGGATGGTGACAGGTTGGAAGATCCTGAGCTTTATAGGAGGATCGTTGGAAAATTCCTTTATCTTAATATGACTCGTCCTGATATATCATATGTGGTTTAGCAATTGAGTCAATTTTTGTCTGAGCCAAGAGTTCCTCATTTGAATGCARTAATGCATGTATTAAGGTATCTTAAGGGTACCCTCAATTATGGGCTTTTCTATCCTGCTGACAATACTTTCAATATAACTGCCTACTCTGATGCTGATTGGGGTACATGTAAATTTTCTGCAAAATCCTTGTTTGGTTATTGTGTTTTTCTGGGATCTTCCTTGATTTCTTTATCTAGATTATATCTTTCTCCGTTTCAAATCACCCAGGAAGATCCGCATTAGATTGTATTAATGAGGTTTCATGCTCTACATGCTGTCCGTATACTTCTCTCGATTGCCCTGTAGTCCTAATCTGCTGCTGTGCAACAGGTCTGTTAACAACTACACATTTCTTTAGTTCATGAATCTGCTTTAAATTACTATACGGGCGAGTCTGTGCATTATCGTCAAGTAGCAAGAAACTAGCTTCTTGTAGCAATCAACTAGCTTCCGATCAAAACTCATTATTTCTGTATTACTTGTATACTTGTTATGTATTGTATTGACATAAACTCCTGTATATCTTATCAACTATAAGTTCTTAAAACCATAATTCGCGGCTTGTTGAATAATGAAGTATCACAGTGAGTTCCTGATTAAAGCTTTTATTGCTGCTTTATCGAGAGGATAACACCGGGTTGCCAGTTGTTTAGAGATATCACAGTAAAACAATGTTCCATCAATCCCAACAATGTTCAATTAAACAGTCTGTACATGTGATGAAGATATAAGATGCAAGAGAATTAAAAGTTAACTCTCTTCTCTCATTCATTTCCATTAATTATAGCACTCACCACCCAGCGAGGAAAAAACTTCAACGGCATTCAAGAATTCTAAAACACCCACTCAGTCGCACGAAATTTATGAATATCTGGTGTATCAAACTTAATTTCAATGTATAGCACCCCTCCACTCAAGCTGGAATCGTGTTCCACAGTTAAAACCCACTTGGAGAACGGAAAATGTTAATCCCCCACCCAATGTTGTCAAATATCACAAGTGAAAGCAGATTCTAACTGCAGAAATTTAAAGCATCAAGTATTTATCCCTCACATAATGACATCTTTCCAATGTTTCGTGCGCTTCATGAAATATGAGATTCTTATCTATATGCTAGACAGCTGTTTTATCACAAAAAAAAATCCACAGCTTAGGAACATAAACATTGCAATCATCAGTTAAAAAGTGCAAGCCAAACAATTCACTTAAGGTAGCTTCTCCTATATCGCTCAGTTAGAATCGTTTTCAAAACAGTCTTTGTTTCTGTTTTTCTAAAAACAAGGAAGATCCCAGAAAAACACAAACCAAACAAATTTGCAGAAATTATACCCCAATCAGCATCAGAGTAGGGTTATATTGCAATATTGTCACCAGATAGAAAACCCTAATGGAGTCCCTTAAGATACCTTAATACATCATTATTGCATTCAAATGAGAACTCTTGCTCAGACAAAAATTGACCAATGCTAACACATTTGAATATATCAGGACGATCATATTAAGATAAGAATTCCAACATCCTCCATATTAAAGTCAGATCTTCCAACCGCACCATCCTCAAGAGTAAGCCTCAATTTGGGAAAAGAAAATTCTTTTGCAGTTTCTCCATCTTAATATCCTTGATGCGGTCAAGACTTATTTTCTTGCATTAAAAGATCCCAGAAGAAGTTCTAAACCTCAATCCCAAAAAAAAAGTAAGCTAACCAGATCCTTGATGGTAAAGCAGTGTGCAAAACCTTAAGAGCATCAATAAGATAACATTAGACCGCAATGAGTAAAAAAATCTCAACATATGCCAAGCACAACAGTGAAATCTCCTTCTTGCTGAGTAAACATGGATATCCTTCTGATGCACACCAAGCTTTAAAAAAATATTGCTCAACTCCAAATTCCATTCCTAGAAGCTTCTAAGACCAACAAGTACTCCTAAGCTTTAACCTGTCCAGAGAGAGCTTACTAACCCTGAAGATGCTATAACGTTCTTCTCCAAACAACCATGCAAAAATAGCATATTTATTCAACTTGAGTAACCAACCTTAAGATAAGCAGCAAACTACAATTAGAGCTCTCACAGTCAGTAAATTTAGCAACCGACTCAAAGTGGCTTAAAGTCTTTCCTTGAATTGTTGCACCCTATGCAACCAACAGCCTTGATCTTCAAACACTCCCATTAGCCTAATTAGTTTATACAACCCACTTACACCCAATTGCCTTTTATTATAGGATAGTCAATTCCAAGTTAATTTCTTTTCCCCAAAGCCTCCAGTTTTTATCTATTATGCGGAGCAACTCCAATATGAATCATGTCATGTGATGTAGTTAGGATATCGGGGTGGGGGGCGGGGGGGGTGAGAAGTAGAGCATTTGTGGAAGGAGTAGCGGAGATGAGCAGTGGGAAGAGGGGAGAGAGAGAAGAGTTGCTGGTAGAACATGAGGAGGGAATTAGGGACGCAAGAAGGAGAATAGATGAATATTATGTAAGAAGCTGAAACATAATCGGACGGGAAGTTGAGGTGGGGTATTCGTGCGGAATGGCCTGGAATGTCGAGGTATAGGATCATCTCTCTCTTT
>SNQN01000073.1:0-10330 GCA_008642245.1 Bassia scoparia | reverse complement strand
TTAAATTATTGAAGTTTAACGAAATATTCATCAAGATACGATTGAAATGTAGATGGAATGTTGAAATTAAGCTATAGCAGCTTTCATAACAGGAAAGAAAGACAAATTGAATATATCTTAAAATTGGCAAAATGCTTACAAGTTCTTGGAAGAGGCTCCTATTTACTTCCACAGAATTTCGATACTAAAACAGAAAAACAGGAAAGAAGATAAAGTTTTGTTAAGATTCATACATAAGATGAAATTAGTTTAAGTATAAGATGAGAAGTTACAAAATCAGACTGACCTTTTTCTTGGTGGTATCCGTGGTGGTCTCCATCTTCTTGTACTACAACAAATCAAGGTAGAAAAATCAGATTGATGATAAACTCATACTCCGTATACCCTTGGTCAGTAATTGTACTTAAACAAGGAAAAACAAGTGTTAGTTTGTCATGTAAATATACATGATCTATATCACAATCAATCAACCTCCTTAGTCCTTTCTATTGAACCTTCGTTTCACTTACAAAACCCTCAAGAGAATAAGGATGCGACTACATAATTACATCACTTACAAAAAAAGTAAATGGAATATCACATGTTGTTTGGCATATAGAGAGATTAGAGATGAGACCTTGCGTTCACGAATGTTTTTCACAGATTCATCCATTTCTTGCCCAAGGCAGAACAATTCATTGACAGTCATATCCTCCAAGCAATCTCCCATCCTCCGCCTACCAAAGTTAGTAATCCAAACAAAAACCAATTAAGAACAGGTCATAATCCAAAGAAGTCAAGGTGCATATATATATATATCAGACTGCACTTTATATAACTGTAACCTGATTTCCTTTTGAAGCTCCCTATTTGTCTCATGTAACTTCTCCAGTTCATCCTGCATTTTCTGCACATACACACAATACAACCCGATGGAGCATAGTAATCATTKAMTGAAGTTACAAATTGGTAAGCAATGAGATTGAGATCGAAAATTAATACAGCAATTTAATCTTTAACTCAGACCTTATCAAATCAAGACATTAATTCTTTCACTTGTAATGGAGATAACAAAGTTAAAGGAGTCTCCTAAGGGGTAAAACTGTTCACCAATTCAACTTGTTAATTACCAAATATCTTGCTCTATGTTCATTGTTTAAATGCAATGACAAGCTTCACCGCTGTCAAATTACAGGAACAGGAAGCATAAAGCTATTTCTGACATGAAACTCGAACAATCCAATAACAACCAAAGTATTCAAATTCCAAAATAATGCTTTCTTATCTATTCATGCAAGTTCCCCCAAAAGTAGTGCAACTAGACTCACTTTCTACTAAAACTCTTTTCCAATATGCCACCATAATTTGATATGGGATTATCACCCCTTGATTACAGAACAACCCCTTTTCAATTGTAGGGAGAAGGCCAAAAGTATCTACTGGTAAGTAGTTGTAAAATCAAAAGCTTTAAAGCGATAAATAACCTTCACAATTGTAAAACAAGGCCAACAATTTATCAACAACTATATTAGGTGAGTTTAACGGAGCTTCCATCCCAAAGCCAATTGGCAAACAATAACGCAACTCCTCATCCTTCTCGACAACTCACATGTTTACAACCATACACCATTTGCCATGGGGCTCCTTATGCACCCAAACAAAAACATGTACATAGCTACACAGCATAAGACCCAACAATAAAAGTCTCATACTCTTATGGTGTAGTGAGTGGCACCTCCTCCCTCCCTCTGTACCTCGTGAAAATTAACACTAGAGTTACCTCAGATTCGCAGAATACTTGCTATGCACCTTAATGACCAGATCCATTTCAATCTTAATTAGTATATAGCATAAAACTAGTAAAACATACGACGAGATTTAAGATACAAGACAATCCGAGGCTTGATTTATTGGTCATCCATTTCGGACTAAGGGTCGATTCATCCCACTAAAAATAGCTCTACAGTACAGCTTCATCTTTAGTAAATACAAAACCAAACATGTAGCATCAGCTAGCTTGTAAAACTTGTGGGCTGTCCCTGGATTATTTGGGCAAATATGGGATTTTATATTGACTTTAATGACTCCTTAATAACCCAAAAGAAATGCTAATCTAGCACTAGAATACTTAACCATAAAATAACAAACATCTTATCCTATGATAAAGAAAGACTAATACACCATTAGTGGACTAAATCCTTTATTTGCTCAACAAAAAGACAATCTTTTTATAGTTATTTCTCCTCTATAAMTACAAGTACAACACAAAGCTCTAAATCATCTTGAATCAAACCAAAACATGTATATTGAACAAATTCCTAAACCAATAATATTCCTCTGATAGTAACCAGCAGATCTAATCACCCACATACTATTTTATTAATCATGCTCTTAATTATGTGAATAGCCACCCACATACTAATTTGCACATATATCAAATAATCACATAATATCATGATAATAACATGATCTACTAATAACAAGATATGAATAATTAATCAACTAAGATTCACCTGATATTGCTTAGCCCAAAGATCAATTTTGGTAACCTCCTGAAACCTATCATAAATACCCTTAATCCTGCAAAATTAAACCAGCATAAATTAACACCCAAAATTACATAAAATCAAATAAATTTAACACCTTTTCAACCCTAAAAAAATACCCAAATAAAATAAAGAAAWAAAARGAGAAAATCGGGTKCATACGTGGCTCCTGGGCTGGTATATTCATGAAACCTGTTCGAGCTTGAAATCATAATAATGGAAACAGTAGCATCACAAAGAACAGTGAGTTCACTAGCCTTCTTAAAAAGCCCATTTCTTCTCTTAGAATAAGTGACTTGCCTATTAGTTTGATTCTCAATTTTCTTAATCTGAATTTTTCCTCTTGCCATTTTTTTCCTCTGATTTTTCTCTCAAATTCTTCTGATTTTTTTTTTTTCTGGGGTTTTTTCAGTGGTAATGGTTAACCCACTTTTGAAAATAGCTGATATAATAATTGAAGGAAGAAAGTGGAAAAATTGGTGAGAGAAAGATGAGAAAGAAAAAAAGGAGAAGTTGCCATAACTGGAAAAACTTGCTGAAGTGGTGAAGGTTAGTGTGGGACTAACAGGAAAAGAATCTGAGCATTATGCAGTGTGTAAATTGGTGAATCATTAATGTTGAAGTGTGATTTTTTTACGTGTAACTTTGTACTTGCTTTACGCTTGTGCATGTATGTAACCAATCGCCTTTGAATTAGAGTTTCAAATTTCTCTCTGACGAGTTATTGGAAGTTCATTTAGGTCTTCAATTAATTGGGTATACATTGTTACAACATTTCACGTATGATGTTGATTCATTGTGCATGCTTGTTCTTGTTTAAGGTGTTTCTGATCGTGAAACCACAAAGGGAAATGTGTAGTACTCTATGATTTTTTAGGAGGATTGACCGTATTGGTGTGGCTGCAAAAAGGAAAACTTGTCGCCGGGAAGTCCGTCTAACGCTAAAGTTAGTAGTGATATCGTAGCCTCGTAGGGAGGAAATACTTAGGGGAGATGTTTCTAAGTGAGAGGAGTTACATACTTCATTCCGTAATTAATTATGTAAATAGATCATGTGTTAATAATATATAATTTCGATGTGGCAAGTAGTGATGATGGAAAATAATTAAAAAATTGATTTATTTTTTTTCCCAATGATATAATGTCTCGGTTCACTTTTAAGATAACCATGAATGCGATGTGAATTTTAAAGTGGTAGATTTCGAACCCCTCACAAAAGTTACAAGTCACATTATAATAATTAATACGTATAACGGGGGGGAATTGTACTAATGACAATGGTATAAACAATTTGATTAATACTTTAAGTAGCTCTTAGAGTTGCTAGCAGCGATGCAAGAGGTTGCATTGTTAATAGTTGCACAGTGAGCCTAAAGCCAAGAGATTGGCTTACATGAGATTATTGTTAAAGGCATCCAGTGGAGCGTAAAACATCTCCAGTATTACAAATTAAGAGGGCCTTGAATCTCAATCTTGAGTAGGGGATGTTCAAAATGATTATCAGATACTTAGGACTCAGGAGTCTCACTATGCTTTGAGCGTTACAATAGGTATGTTAGAAAGTATGAATGTCGAAAGTTTTTAATCTATCGCTCATATACTAATCCTCGCCCATAATAATGAGGGTGTTTGATATAACACTGCATTTTTTGTGTGGTCGATTGGATGACTGAGCGAGTGATACTCATAGTTACTGTGTTTGTGCGTATAAAAATAGTTTGGTGCATTATATCAATAACCCAACATTGGTATTTTCATTTGGTGTTTTACCTTGAAGTACTTGATTTTTTTTTTTTTTTTACTTTTTAGGTACTCACCCATTAAATTAAGAAAGTTAACCATGTGTCTAAACTATTGCTAACCATCAATTAAAACTAACTTGTAAGAGTGAGTTAATTTATTTCACTTAAATTTAGTTTATAACAATCTTATGAAGTATTCCTTGTTTTTGTTTTCTTGCTTACTTTAAATCTACAACACAAACGATTTGAAATAAAAGTAGACACAACGCTTCGTATTAGTCGACGAGGAGTCAAGGACCATATGGATAGAACACATGCAACCCCTACATTCATAGTTTCATAATAACTTGCGAAATGCGGGATAACACTACCACTCACTAATAAATGGTTGAGATCTCAACAAACCGTCCAGCTATAGCGAGAGAGTGACTGACCAAGACTTGCACAAGTAAAACTAAAGCATACGGAATTGTACCTCCTTCACATGTTGAGATATCAAGCTAACCTCCTTCACATTTCAACGCTTGGTTGGTGATATTGGACCTGTTTATAATAAAATATTTACTAATAAGATTAACTGAGTAAGAGGCATATATTATTTCTAGTAGGTGTGTTCCATTTTAAAACCTTTTTTTCAAGGAGGTGTTTAAAGGGATTTTTATTTTAATATAGGAGACATAAATTTCAGTTTAAATTATAACACAAATTTCATCGGTTTAATTAAGTAGGCGGAATGTGAGGAAGATGATGGAAAGGATCGGGGAAGGAAAATTTTACAATAGACTTTCAAAATTAGTTTACTATAAGCTTTGTTACATTTTCTTCTAATAAATTATTTATTTATTAAAATAATCTATCTATCTATATATAACTAACACTAAAGCAAATCCCACCTCCCAAATTTTTCTCTCCTAAATTTCACTCTCATGCACTTTATTAATATTGCCTAAAAAATGTAAATGTGCATTTATTGAAGGTTATTTATTAATTCATATACTTTTATAAAAAAAATATTTTTGTCAAAAATAAAACCTTATTTTAATAATTATTCCACAATTTAAAATTTTAAAATTAAATTAAATTTAATTTTAAAGTTTTAATTGATATTTTTAATGTAGATTTTTTGTTTTAATCAAAACATTTAATATTGTATATAAATTTTGTTTAAAATTGTTACGTGAATGTAGATTTTTGTAGAAAGTTTTTGTAATTTAATAACAAAATGTATTTAAATTTAAAATTTTAATTGATTTAATTTTTTAATGTAGATATTATTTTTTTATTACAAACTTTAGTATATAAAAAATCTTGTTTGAAATTGTTACGTGCATAAGTAGGTTTTTTTTTTGACGAGAAAGCCGAGAGGGCAATTTATTCATTCATATCACCAATAACAAAGGGACTAACAATATCAGGGTAGTCCTCCAACCAAACTTGTAACTCAGTACAATTCACGCTAAATTTAGCTAAGGTGTGAGCAACCATGTTGCCTTCCCGCTTAACAAAAGAAAAGTTACAAGTTCTACAGGATAAGCTTAGAAGCCTAATATCCTCAATTATTTTCCCAAACGAAGAGACCTCTTTCACTCCTTTRGTTAAGTGGCTGAACACCTTCATATTATCAGTTTCAAGAATTAGAACAAAGGAATTAAACCCAGCTTCCAAAGCAATCTGAAGAGTATGACGCATAGCAGCAGCCTCCATAAMCTCCACCTTCCACGAGCAATCAACACCCAAGCAAGTAGCCATGACAACATCCCCTTCCCAATCACGAGCAACTCCTCCAAAACCCCCCACGAGTCGACCCAAAAATAGCCGCATCCGAATTTAACTTATAAATCCCCATAGCAGGTGCAGACCACTTCGAAGAAAGTCGAGCAGATTGGCCACCCCCCCCCCCCAATTCGAAGCTCCTTCACCAGCACATACATGAATTTTATTAAGGACACACTGGATTGGTGGACCATGTTGCTAAAAAACAATCGAATTGCGACGATACCAAATACACCACAACACACACCAGAAACAATCCCACCACTCCTTCTTCTTTATCCTTGAGAGAAGCATCTTACACATAGAATGAAAAGGCATCCCTTCGAACTCCCTAACCTGCAACCTAAGGGGAGAAAGGTTCCATAGAATTCTCGAGTCCTCGCAATCRACAAACAAGTGCCCAACAGTTTCGGGTCCACTACCACACCTACTGCAAATCGGATCAAGCTCAAGACCACGTTTCAAGAGATTTTCCTGGGCCGCAATACCATTGTGAAGAGACTTCCACCCAAACATACGGACTTTGGGGGAATGTGGGCATGCCAAAGCAGCTTCCAATCGAAAACAATTGGAGCAACARAGGAAGAAGCACGATCTTACACTTCCTTAGTCCGAAGTGCATGATAAGCACTCCGCACCGAATAAATACCATTACTTGACAAATGCCAACACCAAGAATCTTCACTATCAAACAATGGAATGTGGGACATCATAATCTTGAATTGTAGTCGCTCTCGTTGCTCAGACCTTCGAGCTCACAACAAATAGATATCAAGTAAAGCCACATCCCTCCCCGATCAGTACCATCAAGTCACTGAACCCAAATAAAAGGCCTTATCCCATCCGGCAAATTCGCTAGCATTGGCACCAAAATCCGAAAGACGGGGACCAAGGTCTCATCCCCTAATTTGTAGTACGATAGACGCCACCGCACACCTTTCGAGCTCGCAAGCTTAGAGACTTCGCCGAGCCCCATATCGACCATCCAAGGTAGTAGTAACGTTTGGTGGGAGCGCGTCTACCGAAACAGAAGTAGAGCAGTGAAGGAGCAATAGCTTTTGAGGGACCTCTAGAGTGAGTCAAAGAATTGTAATTATTTGAGTGTACCGGCCACGCTTTCTTACCGACCGAGCATGGCCAAAGTGTGAAAAGCCGTATTGCGCCTGCCCATAGATGACCACCTTCTTTATCTCATTATGAAGAATCAAAGTGGAAGTAAGGTTTATACTCAAAGCAATCAACATATTATGTCTTTGTCTCCTTTTGGCCCTAAAGAAATTGCCGTGACAAAGATTTTCAATTACTAACAAAATAACAAAATCAGGGAATCTTGAAACATTGCAATGGCATACAGTAGGAATACGCTAGACAAGCTAGATTTGATAAATTTTCATCGAACTTGCTTTGTGCTAAAAATTTTCCTTCCACCTCTTTTCAATTTCTCAACCGATTTCTGATGATACTTATTAAAACACTGTCTTATTTGGATAACACATCAACTAAGTAGGAAGAAGGCAATAATACAGATCACTTTCATGAATTTTCAACGCAACCGAGTATTAAAAACAACTTCATTGAACAAATATTTCACTTTGCAAGTCTCTCAGAACGCATTTCGGCTAAAAGATAAACCTCAGACTCTCCATATGTCAGTTTCTGACCGGAAAGCCAACTCATTATATGTGAAAGATCATCCATGCACTTTATCTAGCCTCCTCTACATTGCTTTTGCAACGATAAACAAATATACTAATCATCAATTAAAATGGAACAAATGAGAGATAAGGGGTTCACAGTGACGAGCTAATCTTCACTCCAATGAATTCTACCATACGTTTTCATGCTGCACGCAATAAGGCCTGACAAGCTTCAGCACACAATGCATAAAAAAGAAGGAGGGAGGAGTGGATCCTAGGTCTTAGACCCTCGAGCCCACAAATTCTCTGGGAGGGTTGGCCATTCACATCAGTCAAAGGAGGCGCGTCCTACGACACTAAGTCAAACTATTTCAAAAAAATCAGAGGAAGCAAATATTATGCATCAAACTCCCAAATAATCACATGTCAAGCCTTCAGTCCAGCGTTAAGCATTGTTAAGCTCGCGCATATCCATGAGCTTAGGCCTCGATAAAACCTTTTTCCTCTCGTATCTACTTTATCTTAGATAATGGAAACACTCATAAGCCACCAAAATGTTATCAGTTATTAAACACCGAGGAACAAAACCACTCTGGGACTCATGAATAATATWAGGCAGAAAACACTTTAATCTGTTGGCAAGGACCTTTGACACAATCTTATAAAAAACATTGCAAAGACTTATAGGTCTAAAATCAACAGGAGACTCACAAATTTTCTTTTTCGGAATAAGGACCACATGAGTCTGATTAATAGAGCCAACATCTTCACCATTATTTAAAATTCCCAACACTTTATTAATTACATCAAAGCCAACAATATGCCAATATTTCTAATAGAAGAGAGCTGACATACCATCAGGCCCCGRGGCCTTAGAGGGATGCATCTGAAATAGAGCTTCTTTGACCTCATCACCTYGAAAAGGAGCCRTAAACTTAGCAATTTGGTCTTCTRTTAGGGCAGTGTCAATTGAATTAATAACTCTCGAGGCCTCTGTATTACCACAAGAARAGAATAAATTCTCAAAATAAGTAACCAAGATCTCCGAAATTTGATCCTCATCCTCATAAACATTCCCAACCTCATCATTCAACTTCCAAATCCCATTACGTTCCCGCCTTTGACCTGCCTTTTTATGGAAAAAAGAAGTGTTTTTATCACCATGTACTAGCCAATCCTGACGACTTCTTTGCTTCCAAAAGACTCCTTCCTGCTTCTCAAGCTCATCCATACGATCATCTAAGGCATGCATTTGAGTGATGACTACCTCAGTTTGATCAAGGGCCATAAGTCGTTCCATCTTCCGCCTACAATTTTTCATCTCCTTCATAAAGTTACCAAACTTCGATCGACTCCAAGCTTGCAAATTATGGGTTGTATTATCAATCTTGGCGCCAATATCACCCCCAGACATCCACGAGTTATCAATTATATGTTCACAATCCTCATCATGCATCCACATCTCCTCAAAGTGATAGAGTTTAATTCGTTTACGCTTTTGGGGGCTCAGAAATTGACCCTTTATGCACAGGAGAATCAGGAGGTGATCTGATCTCCTCTTCAAAAGATGAGACACATAAGAGTTCGGGAAACAAAGCTTCCAATCAGGAGAAGCAACAAATCGATCCAAACGCTCTTGAATAWTCTCCCYCTCCTCCCTATTGTTAAACCAGGTATAAGGATAGCYTGTAAACCCCAAATCCAGCAGGCTGCATTTTTCAATGCCCGTTCGCAAAATTTCAGCTTCCCCATAGTYAAACCCCCTCCCACCTTGCTTATCATCCGAGACTAACATCAAGTTTAGATCACCTCTACACACCCACGGCCCTTGAAAATCCTCACCCAACCTCTCCAATAATTCCCCAGTTCAATATTTATTTTCGACCTTCGAAAAACCATAAACGCCAGTGAACCTCCACCCTCCTGGAATAAGAGAATTAACCCAGGAATCAATATGATTGCTAGAAAAAGATCGAACAACTACATCAACATTTGATTTCCACAACAAAGCAGACCACCCTTCCTTCTCCTACCCTCTCCATCACAGCTCACTCCAA
This sequence comes from Bassia scoparia, assembly GCA_008642245.1. Taxonomy (NCBI): domain Eukaryota; kingdom Viridiplantae; phylum Streptophyta; class Magnoliopsida; order Caryophyllales; family Amaranthaceae; genus Bassia; species Bassia scoparia. The sequence goes on along the minus strand of SNQN01000073.1, from coordinate 596 downwards.
CCAAACCTCCCATATTTAATTTAACTTTGACCCTCTCAAGCTCATGCACCTTTAACTTAGTTTCTGAAAGGATGACAATAGCAGGACTTTCGAGCACAATAATGCTCTTCAGAGCGTTAACCGCAGAGGCTGTACCCAGACCCCTATAGTTCCAAGCAAGAATGTTCATGGGTTTTTAAGGCCATCGTGGCTGGCCGCGCCATCAATTTGCATCTCATATTCCTTCATCTCATTCGCCTGTTTCATGTCACTCCTTCCTTCATACCCTACAGAGTTATTGTCAACGGAACCACTCCCTTGTGTTCATTCTGCCTCTTTTAGAAAAACGAACAGTGGTTTCATTAATGACCTCCTGATCATTAGCTGCTACTGCAATTTTAAGCGCTTTACTTGATACTGACCTCCTGGCACCCTCCTCATTACARCCTTGTTGTTTATTTGGAGTGTCAAAGGTCAATTTCTTACGAGCTTTGTTTRATCTCAGACTCTCCTTTAGTTCATTACAACGACGAATTTCCTCCTCCCTTTGCGAGTCCAACACCTTGCCTCGTATTGGAGAAGCTTTGAGCCAATTACCATAAGGTAATTCCACCACT
>SNQN01000072.1:225256-247565 GCA_008642245.1 Bassia scoparia | reverse complement strand
CATCAATTTTTCCTCTTCTGTTATTTCCTCATAAGACAATATTGATTAGCTTCTTTCTGCCAGGACCGATTGACTGTGAGACCTGAAGATTACCCTAATTTAGTAGTGGCACTCGGTAAAATTTACAAAGATGGCGGTGTGGGTGCTTTATATTCTGGTCTTGCTCCAACCCTTGTTGGGATGCTTCCCTACAGCACATGCTACTATTTTATGTATGACAAGTTGAAGACATCGTATTGTGTTGCAAAGAAGAAGAAAAAATTGAGTCGTCCAGAGATGCTATTGCTTGGAGCTATTTCAGGTGAAATGCTAGATCTCATATTATATTTAAACTTTTTTATTTTTAAAYAAGTGAAAGCTCCCCTTGAATTACACCTACATTTCTCTATTGTTTAATTTAGACTCCAGCTACACATGACATTTAGCATTCTTWCCTACARTCTTCTTTTAGAACCCTTGTTACTCRGTTAATCGCGATAAGYCCTCATTTTGTTTCAGGTTGTTTGAAAATATTATGGTYATATTTGAAAGTAGTGATTATACTTGGGACCTTTCCATATCATTCTTAAACAAACACTTAAGCAAAAGCTGTAACGACTTTGGTAACGTTACATTATGGTGATGTGAAAAGTTGAATAGAGAAAGGATAGTTGCAGTATCTGTACTTAATTTTTCAATATGGCTCCCAGTGAAAGTATTGACCTATATTTAGGGAGAATATGTATTAATGTGACTAAGTYTAACACTATTAGCGTGTGTAACTGCTAATCACACTGCTTGTTACATTTTGTAGGTGTTACTGCAAGCACAATTAGCTTRCCGCTTGAYGTTGCCAGGAAAAGGTTGATGGTTGGAGCACTGCAAGGCAAGTGCCCACCAAACATGGTTGCTGCTCTGGCAGAAGTTATCCGGGAAGAAGGTTTAATGGGGATATACAGAGGTTGGGGTGCAAGCGCTATGAAAGTCGCACCGAACTCCGGCATAACCTGGATGTTTTATGAAGCTTGGAAAGACATTTTACTTGTRGAAAGACGTCATTTATGAACAGCATCAAAATTTGTCCCCTGTTTTACGAWGGGACAACARCCCTCTTTTGCTTGAATCTGATTMTTTCTCTTTTTGCATTTTTATACAACCATATTGCGAGGCTCTGTTTATCATCTAAAAGGAGAGGAATCCAATTCATTAGCAAGAGTAGATATTTTTATGTTCTTTAGGACTTAGAATTAAGCTGACTGAGAAAATAATCTTGTTTCAGATAAACCTTGTTACTGTAAGACTGTAACTATAAGAATATCAAAGATGTTGCCCTAAAACTGTATGTTTTATGTTTGAAGCATTAGCTTTCTCATGGCTCGCTTACACTTACGTGACAACTTGAAGTAATTGCGAGTAATATGTACTATTATGTATACATCTTTATGAATTTAAGTAATTTGGAAAATTGGAGTGTTGCGTACAAAATGGTGGTATTCATTGAGAAAAGGAGTACTAGTGTATAGATGAAGTGTTATGTGGTATACGGGATATGTTACATTAGTATAGTGACGTTAATATGTCAGTTAGAGTGGTAAGTCAATTAGTTTGCTAACTGGATCGACATATATTGAAATAGACATTGGATAATAAACACGAAGGATAAAACGTCTTCACAAATTTTATTAGTGCAGTGAGGGAGTTCATACTGGCGTCATGAGTATTTGTAGAGGTGGGGATAGTTGCGCCAGTGTGTTAAGAGGAAATCTGGTTAGAATAACTTGAAAATTCTTGAGCAATATCGCAAAATTAAATATGCCATGCGCGAAATGCATATAACATTGTGACGTTTCGAGCATGAACAATGCAAGACATACAAAACAGAGATTCTCTATTCCCAAGTATCAACCTGCACTTGATGTAGATATATCCGCCCGAGTTCAGACACAACGTGAGAACCTCATACAGGTGGAATTATCAGTCGCAAACTACAAGCTAAATCTGCTATACAATGTTACGCTACAATGTGATTCGATATAACTTCATTTACAGATCTAGCCAGAAACAAGGTCCATCTACTCCTACAAACTAATCATGTACCCATCTGCAACGTTCTCTCTTCTTGTAAATAAATGGAAGGACTCTGATGGCAGGGAGCATTTCGGACACAACTATAGAGGCACATAACACAAAACTGATAAGAAAACAGCATAGTTAGCAAACGTACCAAGTACACATGATGTATAAAATCAAATCACATAAAGATACAATGTAGCGGCAAACAAACAGTATCTTGTAAAAAAGAGCTACCAGAAAGGTTGGAAGCTAGGTTACTGAGAGAACAACGGAAGGGAAAAAGAAAGAAAAGGGGAAACAAATAAATAGGAGAGTGTCGATGAGTATCAGGCTAGCAGTCACATGACTGAAATTATTTCAGAGCAACAAACATTCAATACTCATTTCCATTGACAATTGCATTGCCTCTAATGAACAATTAACACATTGAGATCAATAAAGCGCATTGTTAAAGGAAAAGCTAAAAATTCCGTACAGCATAAGACTGTCACCCCAGAGCCATCCTTCAAGAACTGATAGAAATAGAGACAGATAAACCACTGAAAAATACACAAAACAATAATAAAAAAAAACCGATTTAAGCACATTTCTTCCAGGCAACCATCCCAAAAAGATAATACTCAACGAACACGAATATTAAATACTTAATAGTGTAGACGAGTTATGGAAGCAGGCTGAATTAAAACTTCAACACTGGAAAGTTCCAAAATTTATTGGTTGATGTCTCAATTGAATGAGAATCAATTACAATAAAAGACACACATCATGTAATGAATAACTTTAGATATCTGTGTTAAGTTGCTGTGCTGGTTAGTTGTAGCTTGAATGCCTTTCTTTAAAGCTAATGATGTATCGCGGACTTGATTTTCAGTTAGGTTTTAGCTTTCTTTTTTACATTTAGTTGCATGCTACATTATCCAATCATTCCCTTCTTGATCTCGAAGGTTTAATTGGCTAATGKATAATCAAGACATKGGRTMGCCMTTAGACAAACAAGCCCCTTCAACCAAAACTCTAATGAGACTGCTTCCCATAATTCTGTCCCAAAGATTTTCCACTCTTAGCACTCATAAACATCCTCATTTTTTYCCATTTACCAAGAAACACAATTAGAGTATYAAAATACCATACATTACACATCAATGAAATTCAGCAAAACAAAGAATAACTGAACAWGAACTSAATTCTGAAATCATATACCCTCACAAAGAGTTTCTTGTCATGACCCGTTGCGGCAACACGGAGAACAGACTCAGCAGCCCCAACAGTATTAGCTAAGCATGCAAAAATGCTGTTGGCAGTGTCCTGTGAAATCTGCCATTCTAGTGGATCTACTGGCACACTGCATTTACACATACCACCAAATCAATATATCATTTCACACAACCCCATCACCTAAATAACCAACATTTAAATAAACACCCATTTCATACCCAAATATACAGTCCAAATTCATACCCTTTCTTCCCCTAATAACCAAGTGAATTTACCTATAGAGCTATACTCATAAAAGGAAAAAAAAAAAACATCATTATAGATATCAAAATCACACTCAATGAAAAGTGAACATGTACAAAACCCCAACTATCAATTCATACCCAACAGCATAAATAGTAACTTGGTACAATGTCATTTGCAGCCAAACACAAATTATAGATTAACAACAACAACTTCAGAAAATCAAAGATTAAAAGCCAATTACCATGTTGAGCCCAATTGCAAAGATACTACTTGTACAATTCATTTGCAGCAAGACACAAATATGAATTCAATAACAACCCCACTTGCTAAAAAATCAAAAACAAGAAAATCCCCTTCTCAATTTTCAATCGAATTGCAAAATATAACTTGCACTAAGCAATTGCAGCAAAACATACTTATGAATCAAATAACAACCACAATCAAAATGTTAAAAATATAGACACGAAACCACAACTGTCAATTACAACCCAATTACAACAGAAATGGATATTGCATAAACCAAATCATACGAAAAAAGAGAGAGAGAAGACTGACGAAATATTGAAGTGGCGAAAAGGAGCAGAATGGCGAGAGACAGAGATGACGAGAAGACTCGGAGAGGAAGAGAGAGAAAACTGGAGTTGCGAAACGAACAGTGATAGTATATACCTTCACTTATTGCATTACTATTGCTTTCTCTTGTCTTCTGCTGTTGATGATCATAATCATCTTCATTTCTTTCTGATCAGAAAGTTGGTTTTTTTGGGTTTTGATTTTTCAGTTTTCGCTGTTTCTATTTTGTGCGGTTTGTTTGCTTGGGATTTCTTTTCTTTTGTTTGTTGTTAAAGTCCTTGATTTTGAATATGTTATTGACTTCTTGAATTCAGTATTTAACTGTATTTTTTTTTTTTCTGTGTGTGGAAACGATAATAGTATATTTTTGGTGGATAAATAATTCATAATTTTATTTTGTAATAAAATTAAAAGGAAAAATAGGGAAAATTGTCCGCTCTAAAGATACTCTATAAAAATAAATAATTCAATCAAAAAATTATGTGATAATTAATTGTGCATTTCGCAGCTAAAAAATTAAAAGAACGAAATTATATATAAGGCAATAAGAAAAGTTCGGTTTTATTTGTTTTGTAAGCAGCACACCTACAAGTCAATTTATATATAATTGAAAAGACACATCATCAATAGGTCATGTGTTCGTCATTTTTTTATTTCATATAGTTTCATTAAAAAGTAAAGTCAGACTTCCAGTAAATAATAAGTTCAACACATATGAGAATATTTTGTTAATTGTTTCAACAAATAAGTTCAGTTCAGTAGCCAATAAATTAATTTAGTAATAATAAGTTTATTTCAACAGTAAATTTCAGTTGATGAGAATCATACTTGAGACAAGCCCATTGAATTTTCGTATAAATAACATGATTGACTTAAGTCTCTTATAAGCCGATATATTTTAGACTTACTATAGTAATAAACGAGAAAACCATAAAAGCTATCTCACAATCATTCCGTTCTATTCCACACTAGGGTATTAAGACAAACAAAAGGATAATATTAGAAACAATCTAAACTATCCTTTTTTAACTTTTATCGTCGGCCATATCCTAGCACATACCAAATGAGTAGGGGGTGTTTTAACGAGGAGGAAGTGTAAAATAATCACAATGTGGGGATAAAAGGTCATATTGCTAAAAAGGAATGAATGTGGTCCCACCACAAAAAATGTAAGAGAGAAAGTGAAAAAGGATTAAAGTGGGTCAAATTTTTCGTGCTCATTTATTAGAATCTATGTAAAATAAAATGAATTAGTGTAAACAAGGACATCATGTAGAAATAAAAAGAAATCTATATATTGATTTTTATTTGTGTCAACTTCCGTGATTGACCTCTTTGGTCACTCACCGTAATTGTTTTTAACTCCCCACCGTTTAACGAGCAAGTCGATGATGGAGCTGAGGTGTCGAATCCGTGCTCGTAATTTCAAGAGCAAATACGAGTTGCTCATTTAATATTTTATACCCTCTTGAAGTCTACATATTTTTGACAAATATTATTGATTTTTTTTTCTCGTCTTGAACTTTTTCCATAGTGTATTCAATTTAAATTGTTATTAAATGTCACAATTTGTTCACTTTCAAAGACTTAATAATGCAGTAGAAAATTATCGACTCTTTTGTATAAAATTATAAGTTTCAAGGCTGATTTGAGTGAATACGGCCACTCAAGCGCAAGTTTTTAACCAGAGGGTCGAGCATAAGCATAACGAACCCGACAATGAAGTGTAACTAGAAAACGAGGGTGTGAGGTGTAACGGATAGCTTGAAAGTCAAACAATTACTAATTACTCGTTTGTGAATTATCATTGATAATTGGTAACCACTTTTCGTTGTTGAAATAGCACTTCTGAGTTCTGAGAGTTGAAGGATGAAGCAAATTTGCAGAATTGTTGGCAGCTTCAATAATGGCAATTTACTCGGAAGCATCAGCTTGCTTCAACGCCTTCGATTGTACGTATTCAACCTCTTCTTCATTAAGGATGAAGGTAACCCTAATTGTTCATATTGCAGAATTTTTTGTTGAATACTGGCTTTTCCAACGCCAATCTCTCTCTTACTTGTGCCAAGATTGTAGAAAGACGAATATATGATCTTTCGAAGTTGAAATACTTCAAAACTGTGAGTAATGCTCATTCTGTTATTCAGTTTTTTCTGGCACTTAGGGTTTCAGAATCGGAGATTAGAAAATTGGCATCTTTACTAATTCCAGGATCCTTATTTATTGCGTAAGATTGAAAAAAACGCTGAAAAACCAAAATTGAGCATTCTTACGGTTAGGTGTTTTCTGGGTCTTGATTTAACTGTTGCAATTTCAAGGAATCCATTTTACTATATAACGTCATTTCGGTCCTATAATTCTATTTAGGATTGGTTTTAGGTAGTGATGAAATGTATGTTGCTTTTTTGAAAAAATCTTTTTCCTATATGTGGAATCGAAGGATATCAGGATTCTATAATTGGTAAATGTCGAGTTGTTGCGAATTGTTATGTGGCATTCTCTACTGAAATGATCGGAATGTCGTTGTTATGCTAACCTAATTTGTTGTTTGAGGAGGACAGGATTTGTTTCGAGATTGCGTGGTTCAGGGTTGAACACAAGTTGGGGATTCCTAGACATTCTCAAACTTCTTCTATGGTAACACTACGTCGCTTTTTTCTCGTGTCGGCGAAAAAGCTGGAGGATATATTGCTGTTTTTCAAGAAGTTTTTGGCTGGACAGTCTGATGTCATGGCACTGCTCAGGCGAAATACGTCGTGTTTGACATTATCAGCAGCGATGATTGAGAAAAAATTGGGTTTTCTGATGAACCAGTTGGATTACAAGCCTGATAACATATTATTGCTGCCAGCATTATTGTGTTATAGCTTTGAGAAAAGGTTGTTACCTAGGCATAGAGTTTTACAAGCTTTGAAGGAGAAGAGGCTCTGTAAAAAGGATCATCGTCTTACTTCTGTTGTTGTATTGACTGAGTCCGTGTTTTTYAAAAGGTTTGTGCTGCCATTTGAGGAAGTTCATCAACTTTATGAYCAGCTGACAGGATGTAAACTTGAGTCAGACACTGCAGAAATAGCAAGAGGGAAATTACAGCCATCGATATCAGATTTGAATGCTCCTAGCTAGAGGTTAGTACATTCGATAACTATGCTATTTTCATCCATATCTTGCGAAGTTGTTTCCTCTTTGAAGTAATAGTCATACATGATGATGTGATTAAACCATGACTAGGTAATGGCCAGTTTAATAGCGAAGGTTTGATTGTGGAGACATGACTTTCAGTGAGGCATAGAAGTTAACTGCAGTAGAATATTTTTCATTAGGAGGAATGGTGACAGTTTGAGATCCGTAATGATTTAGGAACCCTCTCGAGTTCTTGCATGATATAATTTGTATTCTACTGTGAGAGTGTGACTAACTGACTATACTCTGTGGATTGTGAATTTGTGATACACAATTCTTGGGGAAAATTGGTTTCAATTTATTGTTACTTCGTATTATTATGAGGATGTGTATAGTTCTCTTTTCCTTGATAACATTATTTTTAGCAGATGGCTTCACACTTTTTTTTAATAAAATAAAATTGAGGGGGTAGATGTAGATATATAGAAACAAAAACCTATTCCATACTAACTCTAGGTAAGTAGGTATGAGGTTTTTTAGGAATCTTTTGAGTAGACAAGTAATATGTTATCGTTTTTTCAATAGAGGATATAATGTTACCTTAATAAGTTAATATATTGTTACATGACACGTATTGTCTTTACGAGTTGAGTTGATGATTATCATCTAAAGAACTTTTCTTATCACGATTTACAAATTAAGTTAGACGCACAATTACTATGGTATACTTGATACAGTATAATTTTCACCAGCCACTTAACTGTATAATGTGATACAGGTGTGCAGGGTGAACATAGCAACAGAATCTATGTCACCTGTAGTGTCTATTGAGTCTGAAGTGCCTGTCCAAACCTATAGGTAGCCTATGGTCTAATAGCGACGGGTGTAGTGTACCCGAGCGAAAAGGAGATTTCCCAGCAGTGAGGCGAGGGAATTAAAATGATAGTAAGATGAAGTTCCTTTTGGTTAGTTAACCTTGTTAGTTTTCAATTATCTCTTATAAGTTTGCGTGCTGTGATGTTAGGCCTAACCGTTCTCCAGACGCGCTCATACCTATAGTAATGATTAGTTCGACACTATTATGTTTCAGGTTGATGTTTAGTGGATTTATCTCTATTATATAAACCAAGGGTGACAATGGTGTCCCTTATGAATACTCTTTACCCCCACTAAAAAACAAAAATTACCTATTCAACATATTATTATCAATCCCTTTCCTATTTTGCAAAATATATATGATAAGAATTGAAATTTCAGCATTTTTCCACGGCTAGCTAACATAAGATATACGCAATTAAAAAGAAATGTATGTTTGTCAATATTATACACATAATTAAATCAATTTTCAAAACAAGATAAACAAAAAAAAAAAATCATAGAGTTTTGTTCAAACAAACATTTTAATTTTAAACAATTATAATCTCAAAATTTTCTTATGCATAAATTTTATAAATTATCATTTTTTTAGTTGAGATCTTCCATCATTTCTTTAATTAAGGAATTTGTAGTTAGATAATATCAACAAAAAAAAAATAAATAAATAAAATTAACACTGCACGCATCGCGTGCACAAAATACTAGTTGTCAATTGCATTAGTAGATATGGGATGTACAATCATTACTTACATTATAATATTAAATGTAGGATATATCACAATGGATGGAAATATGACTATTATGCATTGCATGAGAACATAGTTTACAACAATTGTATACAGGGAACTTGTGCATACATTTTGGAGCACTAAGCCTAAATGGGAAATCAAGTTAGATCTTCAACGGAGCAAGATTTTCAAGCAAAACACTGAATGTGCAGTTTTGTCAAACACTCGAACTTCTTACGACATGTAGAAGACACAGACAGGAAGAACCAGCTGCATCATATAAATTTGTACGATACGTCGTATGATCAACCCACTCCACTTCATTTCTCCTGGCTTCAACAGAGAAAACACCTGACATCAATTGATCCTGCTAGAATGCTACTTGTCATCGATACATCCCCAAAAGAATATGAAACCCTCCAATATAGAGGTGAATATCTGTAAGCTTTGCACATTCATTGAAACGCCAACGAAACATGAGAGTTACAGCTCGTGACCCTGGCCCTTTTTCAGCGAAAAGCCACAGCAAACCTTGCTGATCATAAACACCCTAAAAGCCGGACTTGAGATCAAATTTGGGATGCCAGTGCCTTCCTTGTAGCCACCAGGAGGGGCGAAAGCCGCTGCAAAACCTACAGAGATGATTAATGTCGCTACCACCAGAAAGATGTTGGCTCTCTCCCTGTTAGTTACACTTAATTTCGCATCTAATGATGGGGAGATTTTGTCCTGAGTTGGTTTCGCCTGTTTGATGTCGTTTTCTTTTCTGTAGTTTTCTTGATCCTCACATCTGTGAATTAATATAGATTTTTTCCCATCAACTCTTTGCAACAACATATCCATGAGTTTGACCTCTTTCTTTCGGGGAACTTTCTGGCAGGGATCTTGCAGATGCATTTCATACATATCTCTAGGCGTCAACAACTCATGGTTTGTCGAGTTTCCATCGYAATATTCTCGCAGTGTCGTCAATTGGTACACAGTTTTGTAATGRSCACTTTTGACAGCTAAATGCAGTGGAGTGTTACCGTTGTCATCACCCGTATTGAGTAGCTCCTTGAACTCTTGGAGTCCGAGTAAAAATCCAACGACGTTCGCTTGACCTGTCTCGGCTGCTACATGGAGAATGTTCTGATTCTTGCCATTCAGCAAACAAATTTTGGGATGTAGTAGTTTGATTACTTTCACTTGGCCTCCTTTTGTCGCATGGTGAATTGGAAAAGATCTGTCATCATCTTTATCACGTCGAAACTCCAWATTCGGAAGTCTTCTMAGCAATAACACAACCCCCTCGACGTAACCTATGTGTGCAGCATACGAAAGTGGATTTCGCCCTTTACTGTCTAATGAATCCATTAGTCCRGGAGCTTTCGTCATTATGCTATTCAGGATTGCTGCATCYTAATTTRAAATCCATTTGGACTTCATTGAGATACACTTCATTTCCAAACATTGGACTAGATCATATTATATACATGTATCATAAAGTCTGCTTATTATCAAGGGACATTTCAACTTGGATTAATTTTTGTGTCATGGACAAARTAGCATGAAATTGATCTATTGCATTAGAAGACTCGAGCAACTCACCTACTCTTCTAGTAAAAATTGCCATATGAACAATTGATTTCGCGCCTTGTAAGTCCGTTTGAAATTGAGTATTGCCTTCTAGTCCGTCAATCATGTCATCCACAACGCTATGATCGTCCGAATTTCTGATAGCTAGAAACAAGGGACAAATATTGTCCTTGTTCAAGCAATATGCTGCTTCAGGACATTGCTCATACAAATACTTAGCCATCTTCGGGTGATTATTCAGCAAGGCAATATGTAGCGCTGTGTTTCCTTCCGCATCCCTGCYTTTACACATCCAATCCACAGTAATGTTGGGCCATTCAAGAAGAGCTTTAAGCGACTGAAAGTTGCCAGCTTTCGCCGCTGAATGAATTGGAAGGTCGCCCTTGTTGTTGGCCAGGTACACGAGTGCATCACAATTGCGTCTAAGCAGATCAACAACCAGRAGGGGTTGGCCTATGCTCGCGGCAATGTGCAGAACACTGCACCCGTCCTCAAGACATTCAAGGTCCTTTAAATCAAAGTTTCTCTGCGAAACAATTCGGAGAACTTGATTTAGATTTCCACAAACCAGGAGGCTATACACATTATCATCAATGGGAAAAGACTTRAGCCCTCTCGAAGCCCTTTCCAGTGCCGAAATTATTAGTCTTTGAACCTTATCATTACCTTGTTCCGGTAACAATGTCAGCTTCTTGGACAGATGCAAAGGGGTATTACCATCGTCATCTTTTTGATCGATTACAAGCTCGACATTATCGTCTAGTAAGTCAAGCAAACGACAGACCATAGCGAAGTCAGCAGCAAGTACTGCCACATGAAGAATGTTTTGGCCTCTGGCATTCAGCAGAAACCTRGAGCTACTTAGCAAACTGATGACACTTATATGACCCCCTTGAACTGCCAGGTGAATTGGAAATGAGTTATCCTTGTTGCTTATGAACGCGCAATGTGGAACCTTGTTTAGAAAAAGTGTTGTGTAGGAACAACCTGAACCACTGTCGATCCCGTACCCGTGTATGTCTGCATATAAGATAAGCTGTCAGCCTGTTTTCCACGACTTTTATCAAGGTCCACACCATCGAAGCTAAGCATGTCTCATCAAATTTCTTGTTCATTTCCAATATACTTTAATTCGGTTCTAGGTCTTCAATGGAATAGTTCAAGACCTCTGCAACGAAGGATTTAAAGGATGGGTCGAAGGGGGCTGTGAAGCCTTCCTGCTACGACACCCTGTCCTCATAGTTCCAATGGAAAGTTCGGTATGGATAAATGATGGACGAGTTACAAAGTATTCCTTAGCTGCTTCAAATTATACTTTATATGAACTGATATTTAATTCTGTAAATCATATTATAGAATCACTCTATCTACTTTGTTATAGATATGAGCATCATCTTTATTTTTATTGTTTATATATTATAGTATATATAGACCTATATATATATATTATATATATAATTACGTATATATATTATTTATATATTATTATATGATATTATATTTATATATATATTTATATATTTATTATCAATTATATATTATACGTTATTATATATTTTTACGTACTTTATAATGTTAACTAACAATTACAACACAGGATTGCAAAAAATGTATGTTTGACTTTCATTCAGTATTGTTTCTCTTAAAAAACTCATAGTGTTGGGAGAATTACTACCACGTACCCTTCTTCCAGATGAGTTATGCCAGATTATTATTCTGCTAACGCTTCTCAATTCATATTTATAATATCTGTTATATTGTCTTATAGTACACATGTGTATATAATATTGAATATATATAATTCTTACTCAATATTTAATCCGAATTAACAAAACCGTCACATTGACTATATTTATTCCTTATACATTAACTATTTATCAAAATTCTCTCCACTTGTGAATAAGTTAAAAAAAACACGACTGACAAGAATCTGTCAAGAGTACAGCAGAGTGAGTACGTATTACTATACTAGTATATCAACATTTAACTGATAAGCCAAACAAAGCATTTTCTTTTGCATTGCTATCATTGCCCACTGTATATAACTTAATGTTAGTTTGTCTAGACCTTTGAAATGTATTCTGATGAGTTAGATTCAGTGCCAGACGGAAAAAAGGGTTCATATCTATACTTACGTTATTATCATTCTACGTTGTATTGGAACATTTTATTTTTACTCGTAACAGAAAATAAGCAAACTTACAGAAATAAGTATGGAGTAATTTGTGACTATTAAAACATCTCGTTTATCATACTATACTTTATGTTTTTGTTCTTTTTCCTGGTTACAGAGGAGATCGAATAGTAGAAGAAATGAGTGTGGGAATGAAACAAAGGATGACATACATCCCTTTCCCTTGGCTGAAAAACCAGGCAGCATGTAGAACTGACTTTCCTTTCCTCAAACAAAGCGAGAACATGTTGTACTAGAGGGCCGAGCCTTGCGGGCATGTGTCGAACAGCCTACAAATTCCTTCTTGATGGCCCAAATAGCAAGGACAGATTACCTCTTTTTTCATACGAAATAACAGAGCACACGGGGATCAAGTCACCAAAGTGTCGCGCCTATCCCTCCATGTTTTTCCCACCAAACTCGTTACACAATTTCCAGGGGCAATAGTGGGAGCGACGTGTTTCCTTCCACGTCGCGTGCACCTCCTAGTATTGATCGCTGTGTTGTGCCCTCCCTGTTGCAGCCAGCCGTAAAGGCTTCGAACTTCTGCGAGCTTGCCGAGTTCCTTGAGGGCCCGAGAGTGCACGGGGAGATCTCCTTGACAGTTGCTTCATGAACCAATGAAGTTCTTGGCCATTGGCTAAGAATTGTGATCTATACAATAATGTAATGTCGCAAAGTGGCAGGCAATATAGAAGTACATTGTTCTTGGTCCTCTTTGCATTCCTAGTGAGACCTTTAGAACAATCAAGTATGCCTCAATCAATATGCTTTCGTTGAATGTATCGTCGAAATTTTCCAGGAGATCTAAGTGCTGGTTATACACGCACTGCATCGATCGTTATGATTACCAGCCCATAGCGCTATCCACTTCTAGAGAGAAAAAGAAAAAATAAAAAAAGAAAAAAAAAAAACAAGCAAACAATCTTAATCACTTTTTTGAATCTAGTCACGAATTTCATATTAATTTCCAAAGTTCCCTTATATTAGCAACATATAATACGATGCTAATATATTTGGAAGAGTTTAAGACAATCCAAAAAGGATACAGTGTAATTTTTTTATTATTACTAGAATACTGACGAATCAGTGGATACCAATGTGGTCGACATGAAGAAGCTTTGGTTTTACGTTAATCAAAGCAAATGAGCGAAGAAACAAATGAATCTGGTGTCTTTTATCAGCTTATAAACCCCTCACCATTTTTGTTAACTTTCCGTTAAATCATTAACTTATAATAAAATAAATTAAGGAAATTCTAAGGCTATATAAGTAACAGGTAGACGTGATTTCTAGCTGTAAACTCATTTTTGAAGACCGTGTCTCAACTATACCCATCCAAATTGCTTTTCATTTTAATCTAATTAATATATAACCCCACTTCCTATTAAGATCTACGTCAGCCGAATAAGTTTTGTGATTAAAAATACTGTATATATTAAAACATTAAAAACTAAATCAAGCCTAAATTCCCCTACCACAACTTCTAAAAAGCCACCATCATAACACCGACCACCGAATCAGCATCCATAGCCCCTCACAACCAGCCAACCTTCGACCACCATTACTATTAAAGGTGGCCCACCTCCTAACTATCCAGTCACTAACCCAACCCCTTTCAAACTCCACGTCCTTATTATTGCACCACTCTCTACTCACACAGCTACTCACAGCTATGCACCCAAGCCTTTCACTAGCCCACAAGGGTTTTGGCTCGCGTTGGGCGTGCTCGCACTGTGTGGCAATTGCTGAGCGGCTGATGGTGGCTGAAGCGTGTAGAGTTTGTGGCTCGCGAAGGTTGGGGCTCATGGTGGGTTTGACAAGCGCGGGTGGGTTCAAGTGCATTACGGTGGAGTTGAGATGAGGTGAGTTAAAGGTGGTGTGGTGGTGTTTATGATTGAAAGATAATGATTTTTGTCGAGAGGTTTAAACTTTTATTTAATTAAAGTTTATTACAGATTTTCACGCGATAGTTAACAGGAGAAATTAGGGGAGAGGTATATTTGTTAATCTAAATAATATGAATATAGCATTCTCCAGCGTGGTATAGTTGAGAAATCTCAAAAGCATATTACAGCTTAGAAATTGCTATAGAATGCTCCCTTCATTTGTGTATCTGCTTATTTATTATATTAAAGTAACGGTTTTTTAACGGAAGTTACGGATAGAGATTTTGAGGAGGGTATTAGCTGATAAAAGGAGTGAGAGCAAGTTCATGGGTACTATACAATGGATAGAACTTTTTAAAAAGCTTGGAGACTAGCTTTATGAAAGGTGCCAAACACTACTACCTCATGGGTATAGCTTAGCATTATCCGCCAAAAAAAGCGAAACTTGGTCTGAATTTATTGGGGACTAGGTTGTATATTTCAAAAAACATCTGAGCTACACAAAGGAATTAGACGCCCCTATGCATCACAGAACAAGTAAATATTCGTATCAATTATTCCAGATTGGGTTAAAAATGCTTGGTGGTCATCACAATGACTAGGCTGTAAAATTATACGATTTAAATCATGTATTAATGTTTACTTCAAATTAATTCAAATATTTACTCTTGAACCTCCTTACACAAACGCCTCCGTAGGAACTGCTTCGTTTATGTTTTAGACCATATAAAAAATCCTAAAATAGGGTGCTATTTACACTATCGGGTCATGGCCCGCTGAGTATGTTTTTTTTGAAAGAGAGAAGAATAGGAGGTTTAAAATGGCCACACCGAATACGGTTGATGGCGGTAAATGGATATGGACAATTGAAAGAGTACTCAACAAAAGTTCACTATACACCGTGTTCACCGAGTTTACATCTTAAAAATATATTGAAATACGTCTATAAGGGTAAGATATGTGACCTCTATTGGTGTGACATATTAGTACACAAGTACATTCAATCATATTCTATTCATGTGGATTTCAAAACACATGTCAAATCAAATGTTAGGGTATCTTCAGCCATGTATTCACTGATCACTTCATCTTCCCTTTACACAATGTATGAAATACTTGCTATATAAAAATTTTCTAAGTCGAACGGTTATGATATTGAGAAAAAGTAAAGTATGACATAGTACAGTCACATCAAAGTAACATCTATAGTAGAGTGGATGCTAACGAAGTCGAAGTTCGAGCTGAGTAACTATACTTGTTCGATCTAGAGCATGATAATAACACCGTTAAGTGAGTTCGAAACCGTAGATTCAGATGCATAAACCTCAGCTTCCAAAACAATCTTGTAATCGTAAGGTTAGACTTATTTAATTTAACAATGGTTTGAGTAGTTTCGGCAGTCTCCGACTTGTCGTTTACAATATTCTGAACTCGAGTTGGTAGAAGCGAGGTCACAGTACAGTGCACAAATACTTTGGCTTTAAATGAGCTTGATGTGATATATACACTTTTTATGTGCAAAATTAAAACATAATATGAGGACTATACTTGTCACGTCTATTTAACAATAATTCAAAGCATAATTAATAAGAGTTAATATATTTACTTTTCAGTAATCTATAAATGAGAAATTTAAATATCAAAATGAGAATTCAAATTGAAAACTGAAGCTTTGAGAGAATTTAATGCAGTTATAGACGAGTTATTATATAATTGATATCTATTGAAAGAGACTTGTTCGCCAATTAGTCTTTTACACTAGGGTTAGTAGCTTAGCATACAATGGGATAGGTTAGTTTGTAATCAGAGCAAGGCTTGTCTATTATTGGGAGCTTGTGCTAAATATGTTTCATTACTGCATTTATATAATATTTGAGAGAGCTTTTTACCAAATATTGTTCGAGCTGAGAGTAGTCCCCACGAGTTAATCATAAGATTCATATACGTCCCTAATCAATACGAGCTATACGAGGCTATCACCACTACCCCATACTACTTCTCGGTAGTATTATTGTGTTACACTTATCAATCCTTGCACTCGACTGCCTAAACGCTCCTCCACAAGCAACAAGTCATTGTGGAAAGTTACTTTGAAATCCGCAATTGAATGTAACCGTGCGATTTAAACGGCTGCTTCAACAAATACTTCACTCTTTTTAAAAATAGTATCATCCTTCGAATTTTAAGCGATTTTGAGGCAAAATTAGAGTTTGGATTGGTGTGTAGGTGGTATACCTGGCAAAAATAACCCGATCCACTTTTAAGCTGGAAACGACCGGAAATAGTGGGTCCTGAACAAGAGATTATGACCGAACATCCGTTTTTTTGACGAACCCGTAACTTGTATTAGAATGATTGACCGACCATGTTATACTGACCGAAGCGATTTACGTTTATCTAGGTATAATTACTTTTTAATGTGTTTTAATATGTACCATCCAAATATTAGTCAACTGAATAAATGAAATATTACCAGAAGTTTTGCATAAAAGGAGTTTAGAATGATATTTCGAAAAAATACGTAGTGAGTATGATCACATTATAGATTTTTACCTTTTGAACCCTATCTTAGGGACCTCTTGCAAAAATTTATGTAGATTCAGACAAATATATAGTTTAAGATAATTTATCTACTTAGTTTGTACATTATCACATTTTTAATCCTTTAAAACTAATATTGATCTATTTTGATGAAACATCGAAAGAAAAAAAGGCACTAAAAAACATGACCGATACCAATTCGACCTGTTATCGAATATTGGTCTAATTGAACAAGGAATTCGACCCGTCAACCGAAAAAAATGACCGATCTTTAATGCCCAGGACCGAACATTGACGACACTCCATGTCTGACCGTCATTTGCAGTATAGTAAGATGGGGATCACAAAGAGAGAAATAATACGTAGGGCATCTTGATATTTAATATAATATGGTGTTAGAAAATGGTATTTTACATTTGTAAACTCCACATAAAAAAAGTTAAAATGATGAGTTTTTTTAATGAATTTCTTTTTAGAAACGAAAGCGAAGTTTTTAAGAAACGGAAAGTACTTCGCATGTTTCACTTACTAGATATGCAACGTTTGTCATAAATTCATATTGCTGAATCTAATTAAGTGAACGATTTGAACGCAAATTGCAGCTTCACTCAATGGCCATTATACCCGATAGCATAAGCTTGTTTCACGACTTCGAATTGCCGTTATTCAACCTCTCTTCAATCAAGGATGAGGTAACCCTAATTGTTCATTTTGCAGCTTAGTATTGAATCACTGGCTTTCAACGCCCATCTCTCTCTACTTTTTTTCATTTTGTAAAATCGTCGATTGATCGTCCATCAAGTTGATAGTTCAAATTGTGAGGTTTGCTCACTCCGGCTTATTCAAGTTTTTCTCCATGTGTTTTCAGAAATCGGAGATTCGAAACTGTATCTTTTATCAACGATTCTAGGTGTCAGATTGAGAAAACGCTGAACCTAAAATTGCTTCTCTTACGGATTAGTGGTTTTCTGGGGTCTATTTAGCTTTTGCAATTTCAGGAATCCATTTTATTTCCGTCATTCGTCGTTCTATAATCATATCTTCAGATTGTTGGTCGTGATGAAAATTGTTGCTTTTGAAAACAAATCTTATTCCTATATGTGGTTGAAGCTAATCAAGATAATTTTATTCTTACATGTTGAGTTGTGCCAAATTTATGCATTCCTATATTAATCCGGAATCGATTGTTATGTACCTAGTTTTTTTTGAAGAGGCGGATTTGTTTTGAGATTGCGTGGTTAGGGTTGACACAAGTTGGGATTTCCTAAACATTCTCCAAACTTGTTCTGCATCCACTCGCTTTCTTCAGTGTTCGGAGCACGCTGAGAAAATTTTGTTTTCAAGAGCTTTGGCTGTACCCGTCTGATGTCCATGGCACTGCTCAGGCGAAATTCGTCGTGTTTGAAGTTCTCAACAGCAAGCATTAAGAATAAGATTATGTCCTTTCTAATGAATCAGGCTTGATTATAACCTATTTTATTTCATCACGACCAGCAATTATTGGTCTTATAAGCGGAGAGAGGTTGTAACGTAGGTACTCGAGTCTTTACAACTTTGAGGCAGAAGGAGGCTCTCGTGAAAAAGGATCATCGTCTTTAGTTCTTCGTTGTATTGACCGTGAGAGTACCTTGTTTTTGAAATGTTTGTTCTCCCTTGAGGAAGTTCATCACTTTATGAGCAGCTTACAGGACGTAAGTTGAGTCAGACACTGCAAAATAGAAGGGACATCGTATCAGATTTGATTTCTGTACTAGAGGTAGTCGTACATTCGTTAACAGGTGATATTTAACTGTTGACTATTTTCATAATATCTTGCCAGGTTTTTGCATTCTCGAAATGACGAATCATATTTTGATGTGATAAACCCGAAGGCAGATAGTATGGGCAAGTTTAATAGCGAGGTTTTATTGTGGAACATGGCTTTAGCGGAGAGAGAAGTTCTTACAGTGAGATATTTTCATTGGAAGATGGTGACAGTTTGAGTATCGTAATGATTTAGAATACTCTTGAGTTCTCGGACGATTATTATTTGGTATTATGCTGTGGAGAGTTTGACAATTACTCTGTGATTGTGATCGTGATACATTAGTTCTTGGGGAAAGTTGTTTCATGTTTTGTTATTTTATGAGGATGTGTATTGTTCCCTTTGCTTTGATAATATTGTGTTATGCAGAAGCTTCACTTGTTTTTTTTTAAATAAAAAATGAGGCGGTATGACTGTATCATGTATGAGATCCTCTATACTTAATCTGTGTGAGGTTTTGTTTAATAATCTTCGGACATATGGATACTTGTCTTCATTGTTTTTAAAGAGATATACTGTTTCTTAGATTGTTTAAATTGAAGTATCATCATTATCGAGCTGAGTTGATGTTTCGCGAATGAGTTTCAGTTTTAAGCTATCTTAGGTGAGCATGAACATAGCAAATAATACACGGCAGATGGAAGGTTACATGGCCAATAAATCTGTAAGCTTGGAGTTGGAATGGTTTGAACTGAAGAATCTATTGAACCTTCAGTGTCTTTGAGATCTGCGTGCCTGTGAATCTGAGATCGTGGAGGGAGGAAGTAAAGGACCAGTAGAGCCGCATCAAGTGCAGCAGGACAGCTGCAGTGGCAGTTCCTTTTGGTTCGTTTCTTAGCCTATGCGTTTTCGTTAGCTCTTGGTAGTCTTGCTTGATTTATAGGTCCTAACCCACCCTATAGTAGATGAGTTCGACTCTTTAATGTTGATGTAGTTTCAGTTGAGTTTTAGTTGTTATTCTGAATTTGCAGTTGTTTGTATATCTAGATTATTAGCGTATATTTCTGGAAAAAAGTTAGTAGGAAGGACTGTGAAACACTACGTACTACAAATATATGGGTATAGGCGGCAGCACTCAGCCAATTATTATGCAGCAGTGGGTGAATAAATTATTATTGCAAAACGCGAATTAGTTCAACAGGTTCATTTTGAGCACCAATCTTAGGAATCAAGGTGTGTTCTACTATGAAATATGCAGACAAATACTTAGTGTGCAGTTGCTGTCGGAACTACTTTGAACTTTTCATCACTCGACAAGATGAACTGAGCGAGAACAAGCGATAATCACTTGTCACTTCATTTTCTTTCATTTGTCGGGATGGAAGTGGCAGTTGTCATCACCCTCAGCTTTTATAGCATGGTCTTGCAAGTGTACTAATGAAAGTCAGCATCTGACTGTCTTTGCCGCTTGTTGGGCTTGACAAATTTCTGAGTTTGCCGTTTGAGGCATCGGGTTTCAGATGCTTGTGCAGGTGCACCGTGGGGGGGGGGGTTGGGGGGCTCTATGGAAAGTTCCCCTTTGAACAAAGAGTTTTGTTTCTCCTAAGAATTCTAGTGACAATATGTTACTCATCCAAAGATGACAACAGTATTAGCAAGGTATATATGGTATTACTTTTGTATTTTATTTATAGCAAACCTTTTAACGATGAGGCACAATTTTCATAATTTTTCTTGGTGCCACCGTCAATGTGCTTTTATACCTTTTGGTGTGTCATATAACAAGTTCCTGGTTAGAAATTCTTTGCACAATTAAAAAGCTTCGGCTGGTTTGAGAGAATCAATTCGCCTGGGCACATGTACAAACCCCTTTGTGTAAATATGCAGAACTGCAACTTACTATCAGCTTATAGTTTTTTCTTATACCTTGTAATCCGAGACATCAATTGAATCATAAAAATACAGACTTGCCGGGGGCAATAACGACGAACAAAAAGGGACCAAAAACAGATAAAGATTTCGTTATATAGTTCGAGGTATATAAATTTACAGACTGTAGTTGCAAAGCTTACCATTCTATTGTGATCTGGAGATTTGGAAAAATATACAGAAAATTGGAGAATAGAGCAGCTGAAAAAACGGATGCCAGCGGTCAAAGAAGAAAACGACGAAAGTCGAAAATATCACATGATCAACATCAGTTATCATGTAACTAGACGGAAAATCTCTGAGCTCCATTGCATTATGTTCACACCATGGGACTTAATCAAAATATCTGTTGCACCCAACCTTAGTTGAGCTAGGAATGACGAATTTGCTCATTCAGAGGGCTTGAATGCTGTCAGGCACCTTGTCCACACTGTTCATCGTCTCCTGTACGCAGTCATCTGCAATACGAAAAACGTGTAGACTATATGCAAATCGGACGCAGAATGTAATAATTTTCCTGAGTTTAATAAATGCGCTACTTCATACTGGCGACCTGCAAGTTATCTTCTTATATGATAAAATCAATAAATCTGCAGTATTTTTTCGTGTAGCTTGGCCTTGATACAAGATCTTTACTAATATAGACCTGCATTAGACGAACAAAATCTATGATGCAGAGAACTAGAGGCAAAAGGACACCAACTGTTTGCATCGACAGACACATGTGCTTACCGTAGGTGACGTTTTTTTCAAAGCAGGAAGTATGAACTTCGATAACAATTCTGCAATATCTCCTTTTGCTTCTCGAGGCCAATTTCAAATTATCTTCTGGACAACACATAATTTGCGATTGGCTTCATCCATCATCTGGAAAAGACATTGGTTCAGAAACAGAAACGTTAGAGCCATGGAAGAACATAATCCCGGCGCTTTCATCCTACATAAAATTCAAAGAACCTCATAATGATATCAATACACAGGCTTTGACTCTACAATCACAACATATTCTTCGTTCGACGGTATTGTAGACTGCGGTAGTTCCTAGTACATGTATTTAGGCGAGTTCCCTACGTCTATCTGTTCACATGATTTGCTGAATTTAGTTTGTTATGAGGCAGTTCAGTAATAAAACCCTCACTGGCCAAGTAAGAACAATGTCGATAATTAAAAACTCTTTTTCGGCGAATTATGGAATCAGATGTCTGCTGCGCAAATCTTTACAAGAGTGCATTCGATTGTTTCATGACGGTGCAAGGCATTTTCACTCCATTAATGAGAGTCTCGCTCTGAGTCGCTGCATATTATGCATTTTCTCAACAACATTGGATCGCAAACTTATGCTGACTCAATTGTCATGAACATTTACCAGGTCAACTATTAATGTATTGCTTGGTCTTTGGATGGGCTTTCCCATGTTCTCATAACATGCTGGCAGGGGGGAAAAAACTATGATCACATTATGCACAAATCCTTAACGAGAATCAAAATCAATGGAACCAGAAACATCTGGGAATATATTCACGAAGTAGAAAACTTCATACCACGATTCTTCAGAACTAGGAATTAATAGACAATCTTAAGCTAATCACTCCAATTAGTAGAAGTCTTCAAGCGGAGTTAATTCGTAGTTGATATCTCTCATTTT
>SNQN01000072.1:98202-225231 GCA_008642245.1 Bassia scoparia | reverse complement strand
CAAGATTAAAAGTTTTTAGTTTTCACCTAAGGTTTGTGTTTTCACATGATCCTATTCCTATATATATATATATATATATATATATATATATATATATATTACTCTAATGATAACAACCCACAGGTTGCAAAAAATGTATGTTTGACTTCATCAGTTTGTTCTTCTTAAAAACTCCAGTTGAATTCTACCTACCCTTCTGTTCCATGAAGATTCTGCCGATTATTATTCATACGCTTCCCAATGCATGTTTTATATCGTTTATGTCTTTAGTAACACATGTGTAAAATTTGAATATTAATAATTTACTCATTAACACGAATTAAACAAACACCTCACGTGACTATATTTATTCTTATACATTAATACTTATTTACAAAATTCTCTCCACTTGTAAATAGTTAAAAAAAAAATACGACTGCTATTGATCTTCAAGGAACGGAGAGGTAGTACATATATATATCAACATTTAACGTGAAGGATTTTTTGGATAATACCACATTTTAGTTATCTCTTTTTAAAAATTCCCACCTTTTGTTTTTTTTTAAATTCCCACCTTATAGTTCCATTTTCTTAAATATTCTCACCTCTTAACGGAATAGTTAACAGAATTGTTAACTTGTGGGTCCCACTTTGTTTTTATCATTGAAGTCAACCCATTTCTTTCCCTTTGACCCCGATACTCCTTCACCTTCCTCTGCTTTGTTACTCCATCATCTTCCTCTGTAAATTTTTTTTTTCGTGAGCTTATCTATTCTTCTTCTTCCTCTGTAAATTTTTTTTCTCATGAATTTACTCCATTCTATAGAATGTTCTGACTGTAGTAAGCACTAGTAAAATGTTCTCCATTCTATAGATCTGTTACCCGAGAATTCATGAATTTCTCACCATTATTCAATTATATATATATATTACTCTAATGATAACAACCCACAGGTTGCAAAAAATGTATGTTTGACTTCATCAGTTTGTTTCTTAAAAACTCCAATTGAATTCTACCTACCCTTCTGTTCCATGAAGATTCTGTCGATTACTATTCATACGCTTTCCAATGCATGTTTTATATCGTTTATTTCTTTAGTAACACATGTGTAAAATTTGAATATTAATAATTTACTCATTAACACGAATTAAACAAASACCTCACATGACTATATTTATTCTTATACATTAACACTTATTTACAAAATTCTCTCCACTTGTGAATAGTTAAAAAAAAATACGACTGATATTGATCTTCAAGGAACGGATAGGGTAGTACATATATATATCAACATTTAACATGAATAAGCCAAACAAAGCAGTTTCTTTGTTGCTATCATTGCCACTGTATATAACATATAATGTTAGTGTTAGACCTTTGAAATGATTCTGGCATGAAGTTTAAGGATAGTGACAGGAAATAAAAAGGGTTCAATCTATATTACAGTATTATAATTCTACGTTTGTAATTGAGACATTTTTTTTACTCGTAACAGAAAAAATGCAACTTAGAATAAGTARGGAGTATTATTTGTGAGCTATAAAACATTCGTTTATCATATATTTAATGTTTTTTTTTTCCGGTTACAGAGGATCGAATAGTAGAAGAAATGGAGTGTTGAATGAAACAAAGGATGAATACATACCATTCCCCTTGGCTGAAACAGCAGCATGTAGAACTGACTTTCCTTTCCTCAAACAAGCGAGAACATGTTGTCTAAGAGGGCCGAGCCTCGCGAGCATGTGTCGAACAAGGCCTACAAATTCCTTCTTGATGGCCAGATACAAGGGACAGATCTCTTCTTTGTTCATCGAATAACAAGCACGGGGATACAAGTCAACCAAGTGTCGCGCCATCWCATGTTCACACTCGTACAATTCCAAGGCAATGTGGAGCGCAGTGTTCCTTCCATTCGCGTGCCACCCTAGTACTTGATCGGCTGTGTTGGCCCTCCCCTGTTGCAGCCAGCTCGTAAAGGCTTCGACACTTTCGAGCTTGCCAGTCTTGAGGGCCGAGTGCACGGGGAGATCTCCTTGACAGTTCTTCTGAACCARGAGTTTTGGCCATTGGCTAAGAATTTGATTAACAATATGTACATGTCCAAAGATGGCAGCYATATGAAGTACATTGTTCTTGTCTCTTGCATTCCTAAGCTTTAGAACATCAAGTTGCCTAACTAATATGCTTTCGTTGAAATCGTCGAAATTTCCGGTGACTAAGTGCTGGTATAGCACTGCATCGATCGTATGATTACCAGCCATAGCTGCTATCAACTTCTAAGAGAGAAAAAAAAAAGAAAAAAAAAAAACAAGAAAATTAATCCTCTCTTTTGATCTAGTCACAATTTCATATAATTTCCAAGTTCCTTATATTAGCAACATTAATGATGTAATTTAATTTGAAGATTTAAGAAATCCAATAAGGATACAGTAGTATTTTTTTTTATTACTAACAATCTGGCAAAGTTGGTACAAGGAAGACTTTGGTTTACTTAATCAAGCAAATGGAAGAAACAATGAACTGCTGTCATTTTATCAGCTATACCCCTCCCAAATTTCTCTGTTAACTTTCCGTTAAAAATCATTAACTTTAAATAAATAAATTAAGGAAAATTCTAAGCTATATACATAAGGTATAGCAATTTCTAAGCTGTAACTATGTTTTTGAGACTTTCTCAACTATACCCATAAATTGCTTTCATTTTATCAATTATACCCTCCTTTAAATCTACCGGTTAAGTTTTGTTAAAAAATCTGTTAACTTAAAAAATAAAAAATAAAAAAAAAAATCAAACCTAAATTCCCCCATAACCACCACTTCTAAAAAACCACCATAATAACCACCACCACCTTGCATCCATAGCTCCCTCACAACCAGCCAACCTTCGACCCCATCACGTTGGCCCACCCCTAACTACCCAGTCAACAACRCAACCCCTTTCYAACTCCACCGTCCTRATTTGCACCACTCTCTACTCCCACACTCTCACAGTAGCACCGCCTTTCACTACCGGTTTTGGCTCGCAAGTTGGGGCTCACTGGTGGGCATTGCTGGCGGATGGTGGGGCTGCGTGAGTTTCGGCTCGCAGGTTGGGGCTCAATGGTGGGTGTTGACAGCGGGTGGTTGTGGTGAAGTGAGAGGAGCAAGGTGGTGTGGTGGTGTTTATGAGAAGATATGATTTTTGGAGTTTTAAATTTTATTTAATTAAAGTTAACAGATTTTTCAACGGAAAGTTAACGGAAGAATTAGGGGAGGGTATAGTTGATAAAATGAAAGCAATTCATGGGTATAGTTGAGAAAGTCTCAAAAGCATAGTTACAGCTTAGAAATTGCTATACCTCATGTGTATTTGCTTATTTATTTATTTAAAGTTAACGGTTTTTAACGGAAAGTTAACGGAGGAATTTGAGAGGGGTATAGCTGATAAAATGAGAGCAGTTCATGGGTACAAGGTAGAACTTTTAAAAAGCTTGGAGACAGCTTAGAAAGTGCCAAACCTCATGGGTATAGCTTAGAATTTCCCAAAAAAATAACTGTTGTTTATGGGAATGTTGTTATAAAAAAACGATCTTGCTAACAAGCGCCCCTATGCATCAGTTAAGAATCAAATATATTTCCTAAATTGGTAAAAATGTTGGGATGCATGGCAAAATCACACGTCAATCGATGTAATTAATGTTTACTTCAAATTAATATTTTTACTTTGAACTACCTTATCAAACGCCCCGAGAACGCTCGTTAGCTTTTGCCTAAAAAAAATCAAAAGGGTGCATATTTAACTATCGGGGTCATGGCCCATGGGTTGTTTTTTTGAAAGAGAAGAATAAGTAAAATGGCAAACCAATCGTTGATCGGGTCAAGATGACAATGAGTATCAACAAAAGTTCACTTCACGTGTTCACCGAAGTTTCATCTTAAAATTATATGACAATGATGGGATGAATCCCCTTATTGGGGACAATTTAGTACAAGTACATTCAATATTTCTATTCAATGTGGATTTTCAAAACACATGTCAATCAATTTGGGGTACTCACATAGTCACATGATACTTCAATACTCCCTTTACACATGAGAAATACTTTGTATAAAATTTTCTAATATCGAACATTGATATTGAAAAATGTAAAGTTGACATAGTTCACAACAAACGTAACTATCTATAGTAGAGAGGTCAACGAGTCGAGTCGAGCTGAGTAATAACTTGTTCGATCTAGGCTTGAATAACGTTAAGTGAGTTCGAACCGAGTTCGAGCATAACCGAGCTTCCAAAAATCTTGTTCGAGGTTGACTTATTTAATTTAACAATGTTTGAGTTCGGCTCGAACTTGCTCGTTTACATATTCGAACTCGAGTTTGAGCCGAGCGAGGTCACAGATAAGCAAATATATGCTTAAATGAGCTTTGTGGATATATACATTTTTGTGCAAATTAAAACACAAATAATTGAGAATATACATTGTCACCAAAAATTTAGCATTAATAAAAGAGTTATATATTTCAAGAATCTAAATGAGAAATTAATATATATTGAAATTCAAAATTGAACGAGCTTTGACGAGTATTTAATCATTATAGACGAGTTTATTAATGAACTTGAAAGAATTGTTCGCGAGCTTTTAACGAGCCGAATATTAGTTTGTTCGAGCAAGGCTTGTTTATTAGTCGAGCTTGTAAATATTGTTCATACTCGTTTATTAATATTTGAGCAAGCTTTTACCAAATTTGTTCGCGAGTTGTCCACGAGTGTATCGATTCATTGACGTCCCTAATCTACAGCTACTACGAGGCTATCAACCACTACCTACTACTCGGTAGTATTATTGTGTTAACGTTATCAACTGCCTCGACTGCTAAACGCTCCTCACACAAGCGACAAGTCATTGTGGAAGTTATTTGAAATCCGCTTGAATGTAAACCGTTGCGAGTTTAACGGCTAGCTTCAAACAAATACTTCCTCCGTTTTCTAAAAAATGTATCACCTTCGATTTTACGGTTTTTGAGGCAAAATTTAAGAGTATGATATGGTGTGTAGGTGGTATACCTGGCAAAAATAAACCCGATCCAATTTTAACCTGGAAACCGACCCGGAAAAGTTGGGTCATGAACAAGAAGATTTGACCGAAATCCGTTTTTTGACCGAACCCGTCAACTTGTATTAGAATGTTGACCGACCTGTTATCGACCTGACCGAGCGATTTGACTGATTTATCTAGTATAATTACTTATAAATGTGTTTAATRATGTACAAATCACAAATATTAGTCAAACTAATAAATGTAAATATTACAGAAGTTTACTTGTTGCAATAAAAAGGAAGTAGAATGAGTAGTTTCGAAAAAAAATTACTAGTGAGTATGATCACATTATGCATTTTTTACCTTTTGAAACCCTAATACTTAGACCATCTTTTGCAAAATTTATTAGATTCAGACAAATATATAGTTTAATGACTAATTTCTACTTAGTTTAGTCACATTATACATTTTTAAGTCCTAAAAACCTTAATAATTGATCTAATTTTGATGAAACATCGAAAGAAAAAAAAAGGCGCTAAAAAAAACTTGACCGACCGACCGACCTGTTATCGAAAATATTGGGTCATGAACAAAGAAATTCGACCCGTCACCGAAAAATGACCGATCTGTAAATGCCCGAAACCGAACATTGACCGACCGATACCGATCTGACCGATCGATTTGCCAGGTATAGTAAATGGGGATCAACAAAGAGAGAAAATAAATAAAGTAGGTGCATTGATGAATATTTTAATATAATAGGTGTTAGAAAATGAGTATTTTAATTGTAAACTCCACATAAAAAAAGGTAAAATGATGAGTTTTTTTTAATGAAATTTCCGTTTTTAGAAACCGAAGCGAACGTTTTTTAAAGAAACGGAGGAAGTACTTCGCAATAGTTTTTCACTTACTCGTATGCAAGTTTCATTCATAAATTCATAATTGCTGATCTAATTAAGTCGAACGATGAAGCAAATTTGCAGCTTCACTAATGGCAATTTACTCCGAAGCATAAGCTTGTTTCAACGACTTCGATTGCAGTATTCAACCTCTTCTTCAATRAAGGATGAAGGTAACCCTAATTGTTCATTTGCAGCATTGTTAGTTGAATCACTGGGCTTTTCCAAACGCCAATCTCTCTCTACTTTTTTCCATTTATGTAAAACATCGTCGAATTGATGATCCATCCAAGTTGAATAGTTCCAAATTTGTGAGTAATGCTCACTCCGTTATTCAATTTTTTCTCCAGGTTTCAGAAATCGGAGATTCGAAAACTCGTATCTTTTAATCCACGATTCCTAGGTTGTCAGATTGAGAAAACGCTGAAACCTAAAATTGAGCTTCTTACGGAATTAGGGTTTTCTGGGTCTGATTTAGCTGTTGCAATTTCAAGGAATCCATTTTTATTATACCGTCATTTCGGTCCTATAATTCATACTCTTAGGATTGTTTAGGTAGTGATGAAAATGTGGTTGCTTTTTTGAAAAAATCTTATTCCTATATGTGGTTGAAGGATAATCAAGATAATTTAATTCTTAATGTTGAGTTGTTGCGAAATTGTTATGGCATTCCTACTGATATAATCCGGAAATTCGTTGTTATGCTACCTAGTTTGTTTTTGAAGAGGACGGATTTGTTTTGAGATTGCGTGGTTAGGGTTGAACACAAGTTGGGGATTCCTAGACATTCTCCAAACTTGTTCTATGCAATCCACTCGCTTTCTTCGTGTTCGGAGAAAAAGCTGGAGGATATAATTGCTGTTTTCAAGAGCTTTGGCTGGACCCAGTCTGATGTCATGGCACTGCTCAGGCGAAATTCGTCGTGTTTGAAGTTATCAACAGCAAGCATTAAGAAAAGATTATGTTTTCTAATGAATCAGGTTGATTATAAGCCTGATTTTATTTCATCACAGCCAGCATTATTGGGTTATAGCTGGGAGAAGAGATTGTTACCTAGGTATCGAGTTTTACAAACTTTGAAGGAGAAGGGGCTCTGTAAAAAGGATCATCGTCTTAGTTCTTTCGTTGTATTGACTGAGTCCGTGTTTTTGAAAAAGTTTGTTCTCCCATTTGAGGAAGTTCATCAACTTTATGAGCAGCTTACAGGACGTAAAGTTGAGTCAGACACTGCAAAAATAGGAAGAGGGAAATCGATATCAGATTTGAATTCTGCTAGCTAGAGGTAAGTCAGTACATTCGTTAACAGGTGATATTTAACTGTGCTATTTTCATAAATATCTTGCCAGGTTTTTGCTTTCTCGAAATGACAATCATATTTGATGTGAATAAACCACGAAAAGCAGAATAGGTAATGGGCAGTTTAATAGCGAAGGTTTTATTGTGGAGACATGGCTTTTAGCGAGGAGAAGAAGTTGACTACAGTAGAATATTTTTCATTAGGAAGAATGGTGACAGTTTGAGATCCGTAATGATTTAGGAATACTCTTGAGTTCTCGGACGATATTATTTGTATTATGCTGTGAGAGTGTGACTATACTCTGTGAATTGTGAATCTGTGATACATTATTCTTGGGGAAAGTTGGTTTCAATTTATTGTTATTATTATGAGGATGTGTATTGTTCCCTTTTGCTTGATAATATTGTGTTTAGCAGAAGGCTTCACACTTGTTTTTTTTTAAAATAAAAAAAATGAGGCGGTACTGATATAGTCATATAGATAATGAAGATCTACTCTATACTTAATCTAGGTTGTGAGGTTTTTTTAATAATCTTCGGAACATATGAGTATAATGTTATCATGTTTTTAAAAGAGGATATAATGTTATCTTAGATTGTTAAATGACAGGTATCATCATTTCGAGCTGAGTTGATGATTTCCCGATGAACTTTTCATTTTAAGCTATCTAGGTGTGGAGGATGAACATAGCAACATAAAATCACGGCAGATGGAAGGTACATGGGCCAATAATCTGTAAGCTTGGAGTTGGAATGGTTGAACCTGAAGAATCTATTGAACCTTCAGTGTCTATTGAGTCTGAAGTGCCTGTCGAATCTGAAGAGCAGTGGGGGAGGAAGTAAAGACAGTAGGAGCCAGCATCAGTAGCAGCAGCAGCTGCAGGTGGCAGTTCCTTTTGGTTCGTTCTACCTATGGTTTTTCCGTTAGCTCTTGGTAGTTTTCTTGCTTGATTTTAGGCCTAACCACCCTATAGTAGATGAGTTCGACTCTTAATGTTTAGATGTATTTCAAGTTGAGGTTTTAGTTGATTTATTCTGAATATTGCATTGGTCTTGTAAATCTAGAATTAGCGTATATTTCTGGAAAAAAAAAGTAGTAGAATGGAATGTGCAAACACTACTAACTTACAATATATGGGATATAGGCGGCAGCACTCAGCCAATATTATGCAGCAGTGGATGGAATAATTATTTATTGCAGGAAAACGCAATATTCAACAAAGTGTATACAATTTGAGCACCAATCCTTAGTGAAATCAAGGTTAGTGGTTCTATCTATGAAAAATAGCAGCAAATACTTAGTGTGCAGTTCTGTCGAACACTTGAACTTTCTACAACTCGACAAGAGAACTGAGCAGGAAGAACAAGCATAATCACTGTCACTTCATTTTTCTTTCATTTGTCCGGGATGGAAGTGGCCAGTTATCATCACCCTAAGCCTTTTATAGCATGGATCTTGCAGATGTACTAATGAAAGTTCAGGCATCGACCTGTTTCTTCTAGCCAGCTTGTTTGGGCTTTGACAATTTCGAGTTTGCCGGTGTTGAGGGCTCAGGGTTCAGGCTTGTGCAGGTGCACCGTGGGGTGGGCTCTATGAAAGTTCCCTTGAACAAAGAGTTTTGTTTCCCTAAGAATTCTAGTGACAATATGTACTCATCCAAAGATGACAACAGTATGAAGCAAGTATAATATGGAGTATTACTTTGTATTTTTATTATAGGCAAACCTTTTACGAGAGCACAATTTTCATAATTTTTCTTGCCACGTGAAGTGTGCTTATAACAATTTGTGGTGTGTCTATAACAAGTTCCTGTAGAAAGTTCTTTGCACAATTAAAAAGCTCGGTGCGGTGAGATCAATTCCCTGGCACATGTACAACCCCCTTTTGTAAATGATGCAGAACTGCAACTTATATCAGCTATAGTTTTTCTTATACCTTGTAATCCACATCAATTGTAACTCATAAAAAACGACTTGCCGAGGGCTATACACGAACAAAAAAGGGGACAAAAACAGATAAAAGATTTCATTAATAGTTCGATGTATATAGATTACAGACTGTAGTTTGCAAGCTTAATTCTATTGTGATCTGAAGATTGAAAAAATATACAAGAAATTGGAATAGACAGCTGAGAATAGATACAGGATGGCCAGAGGTCAAAGAAGAAAACGACGAAAGTCGAAAATCTGCACATGAATCAAACATCAGTATTGTAACCTAGACGAAAATCTACTGAGTCCATGCATTATGTTCACACCATGGGAATTAATCAAATTCTGTTGCCCCAATTAAGTTAGCATATGAAATGAAGATTGCTCATTCAGAGGTGCTTGGAATGCTGTCAGGCACCTTGTCACACTGTTTCGTCTCCTGTAACGAGTCATCTGCAATACGAAAAACGAGAGTAACTATATGCAGAATAGGAGCTGAATTGTAATAATTTCTCCTGAGTTTATATAAATTGCGCTACTCATACTTGGCGTACTGCAAGTTTATCTTCTTATATGATAAAATCAAAAACTGACAGATTTTTTCGTGTAGATTGGCCTATGATACAGATCTTTACTAATATAGCTGCTTAGGAGAACAAAAATCTATGATGCAGAGAACTAGAGGCAAAAGGACACCACCTGCTAATTGCTCGTAGCGAGACACAATGTGCTTCGCATAGGTGACTTTTTTCAAAGCAGGAAGATGAATTCGTATACAATTCTGCAATATCTCCTTTTGCTTCTCAGAGCCAATTTCAAATATCTTCTGGACAACATAATTTGCGAATTGGTCCTTCATCATCATCTGGAAAACACATTGTTCAGAAACAGAAAAACGTTAGAGCCATAGGAAGAAAATAATCCACGCGCTTCATCCTACAGTAAAATTCAAAGAACCTCATAAATCATAATCATACACAAGGCCTTTGACTCTACAATCACAACATATATTTCGTCGAGCGGTATTGTAGACTCGTAGTACACTAGTACATGTAATTTAGGCAAGTTTCCTAGTTATCTGTCAATGATTTGCTGATTAGTTTGTTATGAGGCAGTTAGGAATTAAAAACTCACTGCAGTAAGAACAATGGTCTGGGATAATTAAAAACTCTTTTTCGGATTATGAATCGATTTCTCTGCCAACTTACCAAGAGTGCTTCATTGTTGTCAGACGGTGCAAGGATTTCCTCAATAATGAGATCTCGCTCTGAGTCGCTGCCATACTTTATGCATTTCTCAACAACATTGGATGCAAACTTATGCTGACTCAATTGTATGAATTTACCAGTCAACTTATTAATTATTTGGCTTCTTTGATGGGGCTTTCCCATTTCCATAACATGCTGCAGGGGGGAAAAACTAGATCAAATTAGCACCAAAAATCCTGTACGAAATCAAAATCACATGGAAACCAGAAAACATCTGGAATATAATTCACGAAGTAGAAACTTCTAACACGATTTTCAGTAACTAGAATTAATAGACAAATCTAAGCTAATACACTCATTAGTAGAAAGTTTCAGTACCTGAGTAACATAGTTGCCATACGGGTCGTGAGTGAGGATAGAAGTGGATTTAAGGATTTCATCAACTATCCACTGACTTGTTTGCTCATCTGAACAATGCTCCAGAATTCTCTGTACAGTTTTTTAATTCAGAACTTGCAGTTAGAAGGATGAATAAGATAATATACACATTCATACAGCTGAAGTTCAAAGATACCTGAATGACACGACAACCATACGGGTGACATGAAAGCGTTGCAACTTGACCAGTAAATGAAGAAACAATAAACTTAATTTTCTCTGTTGGGACAGATTCAATGCATTTCTGTATCACATGGTTTCCATTTTGGTCATGTACACATTTCATAACGTGCCCTTCAAGCTCCTTTATAAGCTCCACCTTCTGATCGAGCTCAATTACCTCAAGTGCCTACAGCCATGAATAAAGTTATAAAGCTAATGCGAAATGCTCTACTGCTAAGCTTTCCATGCAACTATCAAGACTGAAGAAACTTACAGCATTCCTAACAACTGACGGTTCCACAGTATAGATAGCGATAAGCATATAATCAAGTAATTGAGTAATACTCAAGGATACAAGTAATTCATTGATATCCATAAAGAGTTCTCATATAATTTCGCTTGTCGGTTAACCATTCTAAACATATATCATGGAACAGGACCCCAAGCAAGATAGTGAAAGAATCCCAGGATAAAATTAGAAATTTCCAGGTAGAAACCAGGGCTACTGAGAAATATTCGCTCAACCTCCTCTTTCGGTACATTGAATCTTACATTCTTACTCCCTCTCTGCCTATGAAATTTTCTCATATCATTGCATGACCATTGTTTTTAAGCTTTTAATTTTCCAGCTTTGCTCTGCCCTTATAGTTAACTTGGACCGATTTGCATTTCTAAACCAGAAGAGAAAGAAAGGTACATATGAAACATCCATATTGGATTATAAAGGATCCAGAGCTCCAATGCTCCGTCTTATATAAATGTCAATGATAAAGTTATATACCTTTTGAATCACACGACAGCCATACATTTGCAAGCTCAAGGTCAAAACCTGCCCAGTAAGTTGCTGGCCAAGCTTTCTCCTCTGTTCCACAGTTCCATGCTCAAAAAACTATAATGACAGACAAAACACATTTCAGAACTTCACGAAATCTGACCACAAGGAAACCCGAAAACCAATAAATTCATACTTGTATTAAACTTTAAGTCCTCTAAGAGCACCTTTTGTACGACATAATTTCCGAATACATCAACCATTAATTTTGAAGCTTGTGGAAGAACTTCTTTGAAAACAGACTCCTTCTCATCGCTGCTACAGCTCTCCAACTTTTGTTGGATGAACCGACTTCCATGTTGATCAGTGCTGCAAGAGAACAACCAGGCATCAATTGTAATGAGACCTCCAGCTCCAATATCTAGGAAAGTGACCAAAAAAAAGGCTTCAGAAACCTACCTGAACTCCACAATCTGGCCAGAAATATCTGACAGTTCGAGTGTCCTAGAACTGCAGGATTTGAGCAATTCAAGAGTAGTTTGTCGTTTAGAATTATCAGAACTCTCAGAACTTCTTTGCCCTTTCATTCCGGAAGAAGCAGCTGTACTTTTTGGTGAATTTTGTGAAGCACTGAGATCATTTTGTAGACCTTGGTGAACATGTCTATAAATGGAAGATCCTGGTAATTCAAAAGAAGGGGAATGAAGTTGTGGCTCCAAGTTAGGAGGATATCCATGGTAGGGCACACTAATATGGGGTCCACTTATTGGAGGGTACAATCTTGATTTCTCTATTGCGGCCTGATTAAGCTTCGTATCCATTATTGAAGAAGTTGCATCAAAATCTCTTTGTGATGCTAGTGCATTCAGTTGGCACTGGACAGCACTTCTTCGAGCATCCTCATAAAGTGTTTGAAAAATTTGTCCTTGAAGATAAGAACCAAAAGAAGGCCTTAGAACTTGACTTGTATATGGATTCATTTCACTAGGTAAAGCCTCCAAAGGTTTAAAGAAGGATGACTTGGAATAAGCATCAATAGGAAGCGGAAATGCATTATTCTGAAGATATCCTGCAAAATGAGGATGTAAAACAGAATTCGCACTATATCCGCCCATAGCATACTGTGGACTAGCCGGGAAGCCAGTTTGTGGAACACTTGGATAAAATAAGTTTCCTGAATTCAGCTGGGCAGCTGTTGAAGCATACAATGGTGGTACAAGTCCAGGGTTAGGCATATATGACTGATGCACCGGTAGCATTTTCTGATGGACAGCATATGTCCCACGGTGAATAGCATAAGCTTGGAATCCAGGAAGCTGATATGTCATGTCTTGTGAAGGATGGGGAAGAACCCTATTCTCATCAGGCAGATGTACACTTTCATGGTCTTTCATTCTTCCATCTGAAACATCCAACATCTTCATCCTTGACTCTACTATGGAAACATCTGACCCAACATTACCCTGGATAGACGAATTATCCTCCACATCGAGGTTTCTGCTGTGAGAAGCAATTGACACAGAGGGATTGCTAGAATTTGAACTTGACTCCTGCATTTTCAAAACCTGATCTGTCGTTGAAACATTATCAATGTCATTGTCATTTCGTCCTTTCGCAGCTGTAACAGATGCAGGAGATGGAGCCTGAGTTAAGCTTCCCTACACCACCAAGAAAAGAAGGAAACCATGAGGCCTGCATGATAAGATGACAATATAGCTGCTAACTGATATCAAAAGCATAGCTTATCAAAAACTTTGAACAATGAGCAAGTCAACAAAATTACCGCCTTTTTGACATTCCTTGATGTATCTACACACACATGATTAGGTAGAAAAAAACACATCCTACATGACAAATCACACAGATTCTGGTCGAACGAATCTCAACACATATACTCAATTTACTTGTCACATACCTCCATTCCATCAAGGCCAACTAAAGAAGTGCCATGCACAAAATCTCCCTTCTGATCATCTGAACTTTTGCTTGGTGACTCAGCTTCTTCAGGTTCCTCCTTATGAGTAGCCAGCAAATTTTCAGTTACTGACGAAATATTTTTACCACCAAAACCACCCATAAGTCGCACCATATTACGGTTCTCTCGTGAGATAAGAGGTGGGGGAAGCCTTGGATTCAAATTAACATTAGCATAGTAATAGGCAATGTAGGCTGGATCAGTACGCATCTGTTCTTCCGCCCCACAGTCCAAAAACTCATTATTAGAGCTAGGCAAAGTTGAGTTTCTTTGTTCCATAAAAGCCTGAAAGGCTGCAATTGATCCCTCAATAGTAGGTGGAGCACTACCACTTCTATTGGGCGCTGTGCGAGTTTGCTCTCCATACACAACACTTTCTTTTAAAGCTTTGCTTACAGCTTCATGGCCAGCAAGATTACCGTAAGGCGAAGGATATAATGCAGATTCCATAGAGGGTAGCCACCTTTCGGACCCATCATTCTCTAGCATCCTTATTGGACTCTCAGTTGCCATTTTTTCTCAAACTTAATTAGGCAGCTTCTTCCTTGACAAATCAAGTATTCAAATTCAAACACTTCAACCTGCAATTCAACAGCCACATTCTATTCTATCAAATAACTATAACCAATGAAGATGAAGCACAACTCCAAAGTATACAGTACGATGAATTACAAACCAATTTCTTCAAATATGATGCACAAAACCATACTTACAAGCTTCTAATTGCAGAAAATCATCCTACAGAGGTCAATGAGCATCCAAGAACTCCCTTAATCTCAAATTAGACATCTCAATTAATCTCAAATATTAACTTTGCCATCCTTTCCCTACTTCCCACTTCCAAGGCCCTTAAATTAAGGGTTAATTCATCTCATTACAGATTTTCTCCCATGTAAGTGCTCCTGTATTACAGCCAAATTAAGAGGTGCACCTGATATATATGATTTGGTCGGGTTCGAAACG
Source organism: Bassia scoparia (assembly GCA_008642245.1). NCBI lineage: Eukaryota > Viridiplantae > Streptophyta > Magnoliopsida > Caryophyllales > Amaranthaceae > Bassia > Bassia scoparia. The sequence continues at coordinate 210,588 of SNQN01000072.1, read as the reverse complement.
GTGTCACAGGATTAAGTAACACGACTTTTCCATAGAGTATACTACCCCGTAACATAATTCTCTCAACGATTAGACATTTTTTCTCTCTATTTTATGTCAAACCGTTGCGAGAATTGTGTTACGAAGGCCTAAGGGAGTACAACTTACAAACTATGGCAGCTGAACTCTAACATCAAGTCATCAACATAAACATCATCATTCATCAATCATCATCATCAATTCATCATAAAATATAAGAAATAGATAGCGTGGACCAAAGAATCAGACTTACATTGTCTCAACAAAAACAACAACACACAACACAAAAACAAAACAAACACTTTTCATCATCAAAGAGCAAAATTCAAGCACGTACAATGTCATACATGATACATCCATCATCATTCAACTATTGATTGAAACATTCAACAGTACTTCAGAAACCCAGAACAGAAGGAGCATAAGACTACAATTTTATTTTTTTTTTTGTCAACCCTCAAAAAAAATTTTTTTTAAAAAAAAACAGTAGTAGAAACAAAGAAATGTAAGCTAAATTGTAAGAATAAAAGTTGACAAAAGCAACAGAATTACCTTCCCACCAAAAAGGGGGCAAAAAAGTTGAGCCCTTTAAATTAAAAAGTAGTCAAAATCACAACTTTCTGGGAAATTAGTGAGAAATTCACCTGGGTATTTGATCAAGATAGAATGTAAGCTTCCTCTTTCTTCACTTGCATTCAACAAAGATGAACAAAATTATGAAAATTTATAAACTTTTTTTTTTTTAAAGTTCTGATCAAAACCCAAATAAGTTCTTAGAAAAAACAACAATAATATAAAATCATATGATAAATTTTGCTGGTTGGTGCAAGAACAGATAATATAATCAGAAGAATAATGAATGAATGAATCTTCAATGGTGTAAGAAATCAGAAATGTTAATACTCTTAATTTGAATAGTAGTATTGTATTGTAGTAACGTTACTAATTTATTCATCAAGTCTTACACGTCACGAAATTGCAGCTTTGCCATTTGCCATTAACATTTGATTAAATTATTTAAAAGTAATAAATAAAAGAAGTGAATTGACAAATGAAAAACAATGAATAAAAAAATGTCAACGTAATAGGAGGATGAGGATTCAGTCGTATAGGAATGGTAAATCTTCTTGATGTTGGACGGGCCCATTGGCCCGGCTTAGGCCCGACGTTAAATGAAGTACTCGTATAGTCGTATCACTCGTATGTACAATTGTACATTGAGGTCGTATTTTTTTGGACTTATTTACCGTTTTTTTAATTTTAATTTTGATTCATCCCTTATCAATTCAATTTTGTATATACGCTCAATTTAATTAGTTTAAAGTTGAGTTCAATAAAAAAAAAATTCGTAAAAGCTTTATGTCAACTAAAGTTGACGTGAGTGGTTAACAAATTCAGAGTACTATGTCCGAAATAATGTACCACCATGATTTTTATAGAGCATATGACTAATTAATCAAGGTTGTTGGAATGTTTTCATGGTTATATCCAAATTTTGACATGATTCTTTCAAGATTTAAATGTGATTCTATTTGGTTAGGTTGCTTCTAAAATCTAAAGATGAGCCATGCAAGAATATCCCATTTATTCACTAAGTATTAAGAAACAAAACTAAAATTAAATTAATTGTGAAGAGAAAGAAAGGAAGAACTCAAGAAAGTGAAGACCTGTTTTCTTACATATGAAGTATAACTACACCAATCAAGAACCTGTCAAAGCATCCGAAAGCGAAGAAATCATAAGCATTGACATTGAAATGGCTGGTAGCTGATCACCAAAATAGGCAAATATTCACACCCATTTACATAATAAGTCAAGGGTGCTAAGCGCGAATGGCTTTTCGGACATATGATAAGTTACAGTCAGATGGTTTTAGCCATTATTCCTCAAATACTACCTAGAATAAATGAACATCACAATGAAGGCAGAAGTTAAAGGTACATCTAATAATTACTTGCAGCACTCGACAAAATCTCCACCACATTGTGCTTGGGTGTCCGAGGAAGGAAAGCAAAAGGGTATATACGAAGAGTTCCGTGAAAGAAAGTTGGAACATAATGGGGGGTGTGCTAATGGATGCGGCCATCAACAAGGAAAGAGAATGGGAGATGGGTTTCTGTGAAGCTTTCCATCGATTAAATCAAGTCTTCTCATCTTGTCTTCGCACCAAAGCAATTGGTCTTTGGTGATCCTAGCCATTCTCAGCACTCTGGACACTACTTTGGCATCGATGAGGCTTAAGAGCAGGAGCACTTCTTCGTGTGTTGAAGGCCATGACTTCTTCTTAAAGCTTTTCTTCTTGCGCATTTCCTTTAGTTTCAACCCTTTCTGCAATTATAATCGCAAAGCACTGGTTATTAACTTTTAACCTGCTCAGCCGACATTATTCGAGGTACATAATATGCCATTCATTCAACATATGTTTTACCATCAGAAATGTGAAAATAATATCCCCTGATTATTGCTTTCATTTCAATCATTTATTGGAAAATAGTATCAAGCAAAGGACTATATCCAAGTTAATTCAATCACGTATGCTTCTTAATTACTTCATAACTATGTGTGCTTCCATTGCATGCTCGAGAAATGATTGAATCTGAAATTAGTATTTGTACCTTTTCCGCAACTGACTGAACTTGTTGAAGTGGCYTATCAAGATGATTCTGGCTTCCAAACAGATTACGCACCCCACCAGATTTTTTCTTATCCAGCCTCGAGAACGTGTAGAAAGTCAAGATTGATGTTTCAATTAACTTAAGAAGGTAAGGGGCATGAATTCTGTAATCTAAATCTTCGTCTTCCACTGCATTTTGATGGGTACCTGAACCATTCAGCATGACTTGTTAGAATATAATTCATTTTGACACATACATTTGCAACTATTTAGACATGAAGCTTAAATATTACTCCCATACAAATTAAGTAATTAACAGTCACAAATGCGACAACTACTTCCAGAGAGAGAGTATGTTGGAGGTTCGGGCAAAATCTTACCGTGAACTTTGGGAACCTGTAGTAGCTTGGACAAAGAATTCCTGCCTCGAGCATACTTTTCAACCCTTGAACCTTGCTCAAAAGGTTCATTTTCGATAAACCTCTACAGCAACACCTCAAACTGCTGATATAACTGCGCACAGTGGTTATAACACATATTATCAGGCTGACTTGATATCTTTTGGCTCAGCTGTGTGTATTGGGTGTGAAGGACTTCCCACGTCAAGCATATCTGAGCTACATATGTTGTTTCGAGGTCCTGGCAAGGAGTATCATCTGGTTGCTGCAGCTGRTCGGTGTCACTATCAGGTTCTTCCATCTTTTTCATAGATAGACATCTGAAAGAAGATACAAGCTTTCGAGATGCAGATCTTGGAGATGGTGTTCTAGGACTCACAGGGCCTTGGATCACAAGAACAGCATCAGTCAAATTCAAAACTTTGGCTGTATAACAGTTCAAGCGTGGCAACATAGGAGAAAGAAAGCAAGTGATGCAAGATTAATTTTGACCAGCTTATTTTTCGGATTCAGAGTTGCAATACTGCTCTGGTTAATGTGCCTTAATTACTTGGTGGATAAAACCAATGTGACCCCAACAAGAATAAGTTTATAAGGCACAATTCGATTCAAGGATGGACGCATGATCGTGTAAACTAAGGCCTAATGATTTTCGTTACAGCAGCAAATCAAACCGAGAATTTTAGAGGACAACAGGTCACATGTAAGATCTTAATGCATGATCTTTATCGACAACATACAATCAACAACAATAACCAATATGTTCACCACAACATAGTATCACAGAAAGCAAATTTTCGGAAACCCGATGTTCGAGGTTGGAATCGCCGGTAATATTTTGGTAGGCAACACATGATCATATTTCAACAAGCATGATAGTATCATAGTATAGTAAACGAGCAAATACAGTCTAAAATCTTAAGATGACGATGATCAGCACATACCACTTACATCCAGCTGCTGCGCGCTCATCCGATCAAAGAACAGCATCCGCTCACAATACTTTTCATAAATTGATTCAAAATCACAATACAAATGCTCCACTTGAGACCCCATGTCTTTCCCCTCACTCGAGCTTGTTTCACCCTCCTCCCCGTCGTCCTCCTCTCCTTCGCCGCCTTCCTCTTCTGGAATCAATTCCATAAAACTGTTTCTCCTCAATTCTTTCAATCTCCTCTTCACCTCATTTGTAATGAAGTCATCATCATCATCATCGACATCGGGAGGGGCGGTGTCCATAGCAACCGATTTCCCAGAAAGATTGCCATTCTCATGCTTCGGTTCTTCGGGGTGTGGAACAGGCTTCTCCTCTAGTTCCTCCTGTGGATTTGGTTTCCTAGCTTTCCTAAACTTTCTTACTTTGAAGAAATCCATCACTTGAGATATATACTGTAACACACAATCCCAATCACTGATTCACAAAGCCAATGCCAATAACTAGAATCTCCCAACTAAATTGGCAAGAATCTCAACAGCATTTGCACAAAATCAGCATTCTTTCAGAAACAAGCAACAATTTTCTCAGAGTGATTTCTGAGCAATGTATGATATAATCACAAATTCACAATGTACATCTATTTCCAAACACAGAAAACCCCAGTTACTCACAATTACTGCTCACTTGCTTTGCAGGCTGAAAAAACAAAGCAATTACACCAAATTAGTGCACATTGCCAGCAAAATGTACCCAAAACATGTAAATGTTGAAGATCTATCAAACAAACATCAGTTGAATCACATACTGTAAAACAAACAAATAAATACTTCGTAGTTGAAATGGGTAATGGAAAAAAAAGAATATTCCTTTAAATTTTAACAGAAATATGAAGTCATAACAACAACAATAACACTAAACTCAATGACACTAATGTAAAGATCCCATCTTTAAACTACCCCTAAAGAAAGTTTCATACTTTACACAAGAACGAAGAAGCAAAATGGCATAAACAGAAAAATGCAGGCATTCTTATACTAAAAATGCAAGAGAAAGAAAGCTGAAAATACACAATCAAACAACTTACATGAAAAATCAGAAATTCAACAGCCCAGAAAATGCAGCAAAAATCCCACTCTTCAAGATTCACATTCTACTAATAAAGCTTAAAATTTTCAAAAATCTGAGATGCCCAAATCACAACTATAATGCAGAGTTTGAGTTACAAAAGAAGAGAGAGAGAGAGAGAAAGCAAGAGGTTGAGAAAGTACCAAATGTGTGAGCTTTGGTGGGTTAAAATCAGATAGAAGCATTAAATTAAAACCCCATTTCCCAATTTTCACAGCTTTTAAAACTTTTTTCTTCTCAATTTTCTCGTGAATTGAATACAGTAGTATACAGTATAAGTATAGACTGCAACTAGGAAAGTACACCAAGTTTGTTTTTTAGTAGTAGAACCTCCTCTCCTATGATAACAGTAACAAAGCAACTAAAATCCCTTTTTTTGGTTAATAAATATGTTTTCTTTTCTTGTTGTTTTCTTGTTAATTTGATTGATTGACTAATTAAGTTAATGTTTAATGATGTTTGAGGTATTGGGGGTTTTAAAAAATGGGATTATTAAGAAGAAAGTGAAGGAGTTTTGAGGAACCCTAGGAAGTTAAGTCACAATCAATGCCATTGTCTTATAATTTTCTCGCGTTTCTCTCTCTAATTTCTCTCTCTATAATTGAAGTGCAGAGAATATTGTCAGTGAGAGTCCAACAGGCTACTGCTCAAACAGAAAGGCCGCGAAATTAGAGGTTTTTTTTGACTTAGTGCCTTCTTAATTTACACTTTTACCCCTAATGGTAGATTTGAAATGCTAGAGAATACTATATATAGTATACTCCCTCCGTATCAAAATAAACGCAACGATTTGATAATTTTTCTTTCTACTTTATGTCAAATCATTACGTAAATTTTGATATAGAGGAAGTACAAGTATTACAATTAAAAAAAGTAAAAAGCTAAATGTAGCCCTTAGGACTAATTATAAAAAGCTAAAGTGGAAATAATATGTCATAATTGATCATTTATTACATCGATTAGTGTATTATTTTGTCTTGTATTTACAATTTATTTCCATTTTCAGTAACATATTTATATTTTAAATATAGCCTTAAAGACTGTATTTAGCATAACCCTTTATAAAACTACTGTAGTAAACTAGTAGCAAAGGGCAAAAAGCTAATGATTTTAATGTTATGTTTTTTTTTTTTTTGTCTTAATTAATGTTATGGTATTTTGGTTTGGTTCGGCGGATTTTAATTCAGTTCAGCCCACTAAATCTAACTTCGATTCAGTTCAACTCGAATACTTCAACTCAATTTTATTTCAGCTTTTTCAAATCATCTTTACTTCAACCAACTTCAGTTCAACTTATTTCGGCTCAAAAGAACGAGGGCTTAACGAACATTGAATTAGATAACTAAAAATGAATATATTAAATGAATCTAAACATTACTTGTATCGATGGTTGTATGAATTTAGTATGCATTCAAAGATCGATACAAGTATAATTTAAGAAATATATTCAGTGTTTAGCCAACGTTTTGCTGTTCGGGATGCCTGTTAGCAAGATTGATAACAAAATCTGAAGCTTTTTAACTCACCTTCCATTACGAACTACATAGTATAAAAGAGTATTTATTGATAGTAAATGCACAAGACAATATGGAACGAGAGAGACTAATTAAAGTAGTGGTAGGATACTTTGGATCCCACTTTGATTTTGATTTTTCTGAAATTCTGATGTGAGTTCGTAGTGGGGGTGGCCCACATCCTAGATCCCAAAAATTGAAAACAGTATCATGGTATGGGGGGACATATTAAACATGGTCAAAGTAGTCAAACCCTTTTCTGCAGCTCTAAAAAACAGTAATAATAAAAACGATGATGCCAAGCATACTTGCATCATCCATGCCATGCCATGCCATGAGGTGTGATCACCCTTCTTGTGGTTCATGAGTTCACCCCTGCTTTTGTGTCAACAATGCAGCCTTGTTGTCTCTCTCTTTGGAGCATGATTTGCTTTTGACATCTCCCCTGTGCGTCTTTCGATTGAATCGGATCTAAACTGAATTGGTATTTTTGTATTGAATTGAACCCGAATTGAATGGAGTAAAAGATTTGAACTTAATAATAACAATGAACAATAAAGGAAGAAGTTTTTTTTTTTCTTTCTACTTCCTCCGTATCAAAATAAACGTAACCATTAGACACTTTTTCTCTTTACTTTATGTCAAATCGTTGCGTTTATTTTGATACAAATAAAGTAATAATCATGAGATAAGTTTAGGGGTTAGATTTTTGTTGGAACTTGTAACCATGGTTACCATACAAAGTACTTTTGCAATAAGATAGTTTTTAATCATTTGCATGGATATTTATGACCAACTTTGTTTACCATCTAGTATACTCTATACGAAGTATTATTTTTATATATCACGTAAATCACGTATATATCATTCGAAATAATAAATGTTCAAATTGATTGAAAATAGTCTGTGTGAAGTTGTGATGGGCGAACTTCAACGCTAAACATGTAATCGATAAAACCAACCTGAAAATATATTTTATGAAGTAGAAATTTATTTGTTATCTTCAAGTTAAATTTTCCACCAATTGTAAGAATATCAAATCCTTAACTTTTTTTTCCATTTAAATTACACGTTAATCGATGTGAAAAACTTATTTAATGCTAATTTTCTTTCTTCAATTTCAATGACTCACAAACAATACCATGAGACCAACTTCTTATTTGGATGGGCTAGAAAAAGCTACTTGGGTTGTATTCCATTAAAAAATGGATCGGGCCCAACAATTAACGTGGACCAGGTTGGACAGGGCTCATCAGCCCATCAACCATCTCTAATCATTAAAAGCTTTGTGGCTAATTTATCTCGCAGATTTGTGAAAAATGCAAGTTCAGTGTCATAAAATCGTACTTTTGTAATAAGTCCTAATAACTTTCTTTTTTAAAAGTTTGATGTTATTACTTGAATGTTAAATACTTTATGGTTTGTTTGGATTCTAGAATTTCATTTGAAATTTTGGAATTAGGATAATTATAGAGTAAGAATTTCAAATGAGATTTTTGCGAAAATTCTACCACTACTGAGTAATAAGTATAAAGGTCAGGATTTCAAATGATAAGTTAAACCGTGTCATTTAAAATGCTCAAATTTCATAATTCAAAATGATACATTTGAAATGAAATCTATCTTTCCAAACACAAGCTTAATGACATTAAATTTGCATTATTCACAAATTTGCGAGATGCGCGAGAAACACCCTTTTGGCACAATGGCATGTGCACTTTTCGTCTCTGAAAAACTTGTGTGTGTGCACATCAAAAATTGAGAAATTGAAGCTAAAGAGAATATTGTTTGGTGAAATAGTAGAGCACGTTAAAAATTGATGAAAAGGCTTGAAAGAAACGACAATTAGCATATGAGCATATGTATGGCAGAATTGACTAAGTAAAGTAAGGTGGAATAAATTATGAATTGCATCCTTTTGCATGTTTCAAATCTCAAACTATATTTTGCAATCTCAATCTGTACTGCCCAATCTCTACTAGAACCTAGCAATCTAGCATTGTCCCTAATCATAGTGTGCCACATTAATAATTAATTCTTATATAGTTGCACTTCCGATGTTTTAGACTTTTTTTTTTAATTAACAAGTTGAATCAGGATCAATCGGTCCAGATAAGTTCGGTTTGAATTATTTATGTTAAACCAGGTTTAATAAGGTGAAGATAATGCACCCTTACTAAGATAACTTATACACTCCAATAGGGTTACAAAAGCAAATAGCAAATAGCAAAATCTTCTAATTTCGGTACCATTATACGAAAGAGGGATAGTAATCCAGTCATTCGATAATTCAATCTGCTGAGTCATATTGAGCTATTGACATATAGTCATATATATGTGATTACAAATTTAAAATTGCCGAGAGTGAAGGATAGCTCAAGTGATTAAAGCTTCCCTCCCGCTCCCAGGAGATCCTCCTGGCCCTTGTGGCTCTCCCAACACCAAAAACAAATTTACAATTGCTGAAAAGCCTCAAATGCTCAGGCAAACTGCCTAATATAGCACGAAAATAATATTGAAATAATGCAGTCAATGCTCATGAAACCACGCACAACAAGCCCCTAAAATTGGTTCTCAAGAAACAATGGCTACACAAAAGTGAGAATGCCAATTTTTGTGATAACCGTTGCATACATTATGCTCGCCTTGTTAGCCAACATGATAGACATGAATGATGAATCACATCTACTATCACATATGTTTTACTTCACAATTATGTCGCGACATGGTCACTGATACACTTGCGAAGTGGGTATTCTACCCACATAATTTAGGCATGTACAATAACAAAGTGGATATATGTCCGAGTCAAAATGCAGTGTTTTACTTATTCACAGCTATATGCCTATAAATATTAACCAAACTGTACAAGTAATCACTGAAACAGCCAAACAGGGATTAGTAACCTAACCAAGTAGATGGTATTGGCTGAAATCTGGATTTTGCATTTGCCAAGAGGTCATAGTAGTCATAGTTCAAGCAATCACGAAAATCGGTGAAGAGCTTCTCAAATATCCTCCATAGCACTTTGTTTGATCTTGAATATGGGAATGAAAGGAAAACCTGCCATATGAGATGGGATTGGAATTCAAAGGGTCACTTGCAGCTTGACTGGATAAAAGTGTAGGAATTAAAACTTGAATTGAATCATGATACCAAAATTAACCATATGACCAACTTATAACGATTTCTTACATTTCCCTCCAAAGCTAAACGTTTCAGTAAATGAAACGACTTCTCATTTTCCTCTAGATTGTCAATGACAGCAAGCCAGATCAAAGAAGCAAGCTCGTGAGCCCTTTCTCTAGATTTCCCACATGCTATGAATTGATCTGCTGACAAAAAGAGTGCGAGCTGGTTAGGATATGAAAGATTTTACATGGATAGCAGTGTTAAAGCTGTTAACTTAGCACATCTTCATATTCATACTCAAATGTCATGAACTTCTCTAGCATTAAACCTATGATTTCGGCTTACAATCTGACATCCACGTACCAATACCAAGTCTGTATACTTTGAACGAGCCTTATAGCTTCTAATGCTATGCTTTCTACAAACAAGTAACAGGAGTAAACATTCACAAAGCAATGGACAATGACTTTATGATTCCCACAGATTATGGATTAGGATTGAAGACGAACATAATGCTCCAATGTATACCTATTATTGTCCCATGAAGTATTGTAGAAGGTGCTGGCATGGTAAAATTTTCAAGCCGATCCTTCAGAAAGAGGTATGTATGACCCACAATCTCATCCATCCCGTCATCTAGGGCTAAGATATGTTTACTGATGTACAGCGCAGTGAATCTCCTGCATCCAAAGGTCAAACCTTTTTAAGCTAACATACGTTTTTATTAACATACTCACAATGCTAGCATATGTGACATACTTTGTATAGCATGTTAAATGCCAAGGAGAAACCAGCCAGTTTTCATAGTCCTATATAAAGGGCATTCCAGAATAAAGACAAATATGAATCTACTCTAAGGACAGAAGAGCAACTCTACTTACTGCTCTTCAAGTCTCAATTAGTGTTCAAAATGTAAAATTGCCGCCAAAGGTAAGTGGTTTAAAGAAAAGCAATGCTTAAAAACTAAAAAGCTATTTAGTCAAAAAATAATAATCTTCAAAGATATAAAAAAAAAAAAAAAAAAGCTATATTGAGGCTTCAAAACCTATGTTCCATGACAAAATCAGTCCATGCCTAAGGATCAGAAGTAGAGACTGATATTAAAGATATACTACCTTCGACTTAAACCTCGAGGAATTGGTCCTGGCCACCTTTTAGCAGAACCAGCAAAAGGATATGTCTTCACAAGGGCAGCTTGCCATAGACACTCGCCTTTGAAGATATTTGCCCATCGTTTCTTGATGCAGGATACATTAGCCCAGTCAGTCAAGGGAACTCGAATGAATATCTCAATTAGCAAATGATCAGGAAGCTTCCCGAATGGATTATCGTATGAAGTCGCAATTTCATTGGCAATAGTCATTATGTATCTGCACTTATGTCTGTAACTAATATAAGGAGTATTACATGGAAAAGATTGTTCCACAAAAGAACCATATTTCATGTTTCCAAAATCAGAACCAAAATTGAAGCAAATGTAACACCATGCAGTACCAAGAACTTAAAGGTAACAAGCTATGGTAGCAGTCAAGCTATCTGGTTTTACATAGTCAATGCTCCTTCAGTGACCTAAACTTTTCCAGATATCTTTCGGATAGCAACCATTTCCCGAAGAAAGGAGAAACTATTTTCCAATCAAGAAGTAGCAATTATAAAATAAATACGGTGTAAAACATTCATTAGGTTCCAATTATAAACTTTTGTTAGACAGGGTGTAAACTTCTATCTCAGCTCCGCCACAAAAAAAAATTGAAGATAAATCAATGGCTATAACCCTATGATTCCCACAAGTCACTGCCATATACCAAATAAGCCATTGAGAGTAATTTCTTCTTCTATTAATTGCTGCACAAATGCACCAAACACTATAACTCCCCAAAAACCAAGTTTATCATTCCCAAAGGCTAATTAACATAACCCAGATAAGAGATGATCCGTCTTTCATCTTCTCCTATACATATCCTAGAGATCAACTAAAAATTTCCCTACAAAAAAATTGGAAAATGCTACAGTAAAAGCTTGATAACCTAAATCCTAGGCAAACAAGCTAATTTGGAGCAGAAAGTGCCAATATCATTGATAAACCTTTTACCCAATTGTCAAATTCACCTAAAGTTCCAATATCAATCCATCAATTAAGCCTTAGTCCCGGAACTGGGGTCGGCTACATGAACAAAAATTGATCATGCCATGTGGTCATCCACGTAGATCATTCCGTGTGCTAACCAAAATTAAAGTTCCAATAATTTAAGCAAATTCAGGGATGCATAATTTAGCATCAAAATTTGTGGTTTTAGCTTATCACAACACCAAATGACCAAATTGAAGAACTTTCAACTTATAGTAAATCATCACAAAATACAATATAGTCCGGGATTAAGCAGACACTAAATTAATCACACATACATTCATCAAATACCCAACTAAAATTACAAAGTATACAAGTGGCAACAACTAAAATTTCTAAGAATCACCAATATTAGACACTTCAAATTCAAGCAACATATATAAACTGAAAAGGACTACATGATTAGAATTTAAGCAGATTATGAATAAAAATCAGAACTTTAACAAGAATATGAGACAATTGCGGAGTAAAAAGGTTTTTTTTTACCTGTTAGGAAGAGAAGAGTTAGAGAGAGAGAGAGAGAGAGATTTCTGGTTGAGAAGAAACGTGAGGTCACCGTTTATTCTATTCTATTGCTTCCTACTACAGTGATATAGAGTCATATAGTAGCTGCTACTACTACTACTAGTCTTCTACTACTACTACTAGAAATGGTAGGCTAATTAATTAAGTGGGTTGGGGAGTGATAGGGTGACCTAAGGGTTGGCAACCCTCGTAATATTGAATTTTTATTGGTTTAGAAAACATTAAAATTTTATTTTATAAATGATCTCTAACTAATTTATTACAAATATAATATTAATTTATTGTCTTGTGTCTTAGAGGGTTGATAATTCTTAGAGTTGCTCAATCATTTTCCTAATTAAGCCAACATTTTTGCCTTTTTGCGCAACATGGGAATTGGGAATTCTGGTTTTTTCTTTCTTTGATTGGAAATTGGGAATTCTAGTTTATCTCATTTAGTCATATGATTTTTTTTGTACTTCTTCGAGTACTACCTTGATAAGTAGCATCCCTTTTAACTACTACCTCCGTTTTATATTTGTAGAATTGTATGTCAATTGAGGAAAATTAATATTTGGATAAATTATGTTAGTATTACTTAGAAGTTGTATTATTTTTTTAATTTGTGTTGAGAGGTTAAAGTCAATCTTTTCATATTTAAAAATGAGTGGATGAGATAAGTTTGGGTGGAAAATCAAGAATGGTGAGAAAAAAAATAAGAGGTAATATGAGATATTTTAGGGGTAAAAGTAATATTAATGTATAAAAACATAAAATATGAAAAGGAAAATGTAAAGAATAAAAGGGAACGTAAAAAAGGAAAAGTAAAAAAACAAACTGGAACGGAGGGAGCGCAATTTTTTCATTCTCAAGGCTCAATCCCTAGACTTTATGACAATATGATTTGTAATTAAGCTACGTGTGACATTTCTATGCATATTTTTATTGTTTTTTTTTTTTTTGCTTAAAAAATTTGAATTGATTTATGAAAATTTCATTAAATTTGAACTATTTACAAATGTTCGAAAAGAACTTGGAGTTCTCGAGATCGACACTCCATGAACTAAGAGTTCCTCAGGTCGACCTTTAATTCAATACATCATTAGTCCAACTTTTGAAATCAAAGTATATATTTCTTAAATAATCTTAAAGTTGAACTTAATTACGGAGTGTCATATAACAATACTACTGATTATTTAAAAATTCCCCTTCAAAATGTATCTTAAACGCATTCAATTCTATCAAAAATACATAACTTAAACACATTCAATTCAAACAAGTAAGTACTATTGTGGAGGGAGAGTGAGGAATAGCTCTTCTCTTACTATTTTTAAAGATCACGAGATCGATTTTCATTACCGTCCAACGCCCGTGATTCTCATATCACCCAAAAAAACTATTGGGGAGGGGGAGAAGACCGTCTTTTCGCAATTGAGTTACATGAACTGTTTCAAATCGATACTACTCCGTTCTTGAACAGTTGAACACTATGATTTGTGGTCAAAATAGTAAGGTATCTACTTGTTGAAGACTAATAACTGATTCTTGGTTTTTTTCAATTGTCATTGGGTAATTTGCGTTGCCTGTTCTTCTTCAGGTATGTATGCCACCCTCAATCTCAGCTTCCCTCCAATTTAACTGTCTTGGAATTACGTGCCTTTATCTCATATCATATCAAATGAAATGAGTACGATTTATTGATTTTCAGCTGTAAATTCCCCTTTTTTGGGGGCTTAATTGGACGATTACAATTCTCTCTCTAATGCCCTTTTGAAAAGGGTAGTAAAATAAGCAATCTTTACATTCAAGTTTGCATCTTTATTCATGAGAATGCATCAAACTGCTGTGAATGGCCTATGATTAGCTAATTACATGTAGTTTGGACTGTTTTTGTGAACCTTTAAAAAGAATCTTGATTTGAGAATTATTGTATTCAAAATTCAGGTTTTTGTGTCAATTTTGTGATAGAAAGTTGGTTCTTGGTCATGTGATCTCCATTTGACTCTGCCTAATAAAATTATTGGATTTTGGGGTTTTGATTGAACATTTTGCAGCTGATTTCTGTGCCTTATAATTTGGTAGAATGAAAGGTGCAGTGCAATGTTAATCATCGTCAAAGACTGTATTATTACTGTTTTATACCCTGGTTGTTCTACACGGAATGATCACTTTTGGTTTATGTAACGAACCTCAATCATGGGACTAAGGCTTTGAACTGATCGATTGATACCCAATTCATTATACCCAAACTTCAAGTGGCAAATATGTTTGGCCTTTGTAAATTGGACTTTAGGATTGTAGACTTGTAGCTTTAGACCTTCCAAATTAAATTGTGGTAAGTAGCATTTTAGGAGGCTTAGAATATTTATTTTGATTTCGGATCAAAGAAAATAGAGCAGTTGAAAGACCTCTATTCTTGGCCTTGTATCATAATTTATAACTAGAAGTCTAGAAATGGGGGAAGTCATTCGGATTATGGTGAAAATGGGTTTTCCTCAATTGTATTTGGGCTCTTCAACCTTTTCGATTTCTGTGGGTTCGGAAGCTTCCCTGTCAATCCTTCTGCTTTAACTTGCTGGATATGTAAAACTTTTGAAGTTGCTGGCTTTCTGCTTTTGTTAAGGTTGAAGTCTATTTTACATACCAAAAATAGTTCTGTGAATTGTGTGATTGAATATTAAGCTGTGTGATTGCTCATTATTGTCTCAAATTTTGTGTTACAAGGTCTGGCCAACAAAGCCTTGTTAGCTGTATTTCTACCTGAGGTGAAGCCATGCAAATGAACTTGACTGATCTCAACAAGGTCTGGGAAGTTAAGCCTCTCAAGATGACCGGTGAAAATGAGGCTCGTCGAATTTTGGATAATGTGGCTAATCAGGTACAGCCAATCATGCATAAGCATAAATGGAAAGTTCGGGTCCTTTCTGAATTCTGGTACGGATGCACAAGTTTCTACCTCAGCTTAGTTGTGTGGTATAACGCTTTGTTGAGATAGCAGGCTAAAAGGGAAAGGAAGGGAAGAGGAAGAGAAGGAAGGGGGAGGGGAGTTCCCATTTCCCTTCAATCCTCTCCAATTTGGGAAATATGAATGGACGATGTTTGTTAAAAGATAGTTGGAATCCCTCCATCTCCCTTACCTTCCTCCATCGCTTTATACAAACAAGGAAAATATCTCAATTCTTTTTTCTTCCCTTTCTTTTCTTCTCCGTTTATCCAAACAAAGTGTTATTGTCGATTTGTTTCAAACCATGTACTGATGAGGTTTGTAATGTTCGAATCACAGTCCATCTAATCCATCCCTCATGGGATTGAACATAGGAGGAGGTGCAGAGATTAAGTTACGATTGCGGAGGCCTGAAAGAGAGTGGGCTTTCTTTCCTTATGAGCAGATTCTTGATACTATGCTCCATGAACTGTGCCACAATGAACATGGTCCCCATAATGCTGATTTCTACAAACTCTTGGATGAACTCAGAGTGGTTAGTGACTTCATTGTTTTGAATTTGAGTGAATGAATTAAACTGCTTTTGTCTGCTTGCTTTAAAACTTCCATGAAGGGCCTTTATGCTGACATGATCTGCACTTGAATTTTAGAGCTGATGGCACATTGTTAATATTAATAATGTCTGGCAAATTTTGTCCGTAATAACATACGAAGTAGTTTCTTTTACTAACTTCCATGGCTTTTTCTGTGGAATTTATTGGTATTTGCCCATCCTCACTATATTGCACTATGTTGCTGCTGAAATCTATTAGACTATAATAGCCGGGTGTTTTAAGCTAGTTATCCTTCGTCACTCTTATTTTGAAGTTTGCATTTACAGCAGGACTACAATAATCTATGTTCAGAATAGTTTTAAACTTTTAATTGCATCAATGACTAAAGTTGAACAAATCCTTGACTCCACGGAAAAACTGACACAAAAATCCTTCACTCCATGGAAAAACTGATGCAAAAAATTTCTCTGTTTACCTGTAGGAGTGTGAAGAACTAATGGCAAAAGGAATTACAGGGAGTGGGAGAGGATTTGATCTACCAGGAAGACGTTTGGGTGGGTTCTCAAAACCACCACCTTTGCCATTGCTTCGACAAAATGCATTGGCTGCTGCTGAAAGAAGAGCGCAGAGTGGAATGTTGTTTCCATCAGGGCCTAGGCGCTTAGGTGGTGATGGCAACATCAAGGCTTCTCTAAGCCCAATCCAAGCTGCTGCCATGGCTGCAGAAAGAAGACTCCGTGATGAAGTATGGTGTGGGTCCCAATCCATGGGGACCCATAAACAGCTATCAGATAATAATTATGCATCTTCCTCTCAGGAATCTCTATATCCAATTTCAAATGTGCAATCTCGTGCCTCTCAGCCTCCCCGAGGACAGATAGAATGTCAGGAGACATGGCAGTGCGCCACGTGCACTTTGATCAATAAGGTGAACTCAATGAATGCTATATCTTGGATATCTCAACTACTGTACCTTTGTCGGGCTAGTGGTGTATAAGTACTCATTCTTTTCTGTGTGTGTTAGTGTTATAGACTGATTTTTCGGGCAGATTTGGGTGGTGAATGGTGATGTTGAACAGTGAAAATGGGTGAAATATGAATTAAAAAACTGATTTGGATTACAAAGCTTGAATGTATTACATAAACCAAAAATTAAGGATACAAGAGATTCATCTCATCATCATTCATCAATATATGATCACTCATCCTTGCTACTTAGCTATATTTATAGACAACTCAACCTAAGAAAGTAAGAAACTTCTACTAACCCCTAATATCTAAATTATTATAAATTACATAAATTACCCTCTTTCTAATAAATATCGAGTCATTACAGTTAGTCTATTGTTTTTTATATGTGAGTATTTTGAGGAATCGAGTTTGAATTCCAGATGTGATTTGTGCAGCATGACATACTTAGAGCAACTGTAAAATTATTCCCTGAGCTTTTATGATTTGCATTTTAGCTACATGTATATTACTAATTTACTATAGCCTTCCCTTCCGGAAAATCTTATATAGCCGATGATTATTTTGCAGCCGCTAGCACCGGTATGTGAAGCTTGTCAAATGCCAAGAAGAGAGGAAGCTGACCAGAGTTTCAGCAACTGGTCATGTAAATTCTGTACTCTAATCAACGACAGGAAAGTCGAAAAATGTTCTGCTTGTGGGGAATGGAGATACTCATATGGCCCTCCTGCTAGCAGTTACACACCTCATATTGGCACTTGATTCAGGGCTCTAATTCTTTCTGGAAAGTTGTACATACTGTAAATTTGTAAAAATATGTATAAAATCAGTCTGTGAAACTCATGGAATTATATTTACCAATTGCCATGTAAATTTCACATACTTCCCAATTACTCATAAATTTTTATTACAGTTATAGCTTGTCTCCCAAAATGGCTATCTGAAAAATAATACTCTATAGACTAAGTTTAGTACAGTTATAGCTTGTCTCTCAAAATTACAGTCTGAAGATCCTGATGTTCTAGTAAAGCGAAAACAGCTACGCTATTCTTCTCCGATTGAGAGCCTTTTTTAAGAGTGTCTCTCTTCCAGGAAATGGATTGTAAACTCCTGCATTTGAATCAGAACTCTCTTTGATCTGCTTATAATCACTCCCACCTTCCTCATCCTCAATAACATTGCCAAACCTACTGTTTCTGCTCACATTCGGCACCCCCCTCTTCGTTCTCGACCTGTCTCTTCTCTCAACTCTCTTCCCCTTCACTCCGGCCTGGCTACTTCCATCCTCGCTTCTGCGAGTACTGTCTCCTCCCCATTGCCTGCGATCTTCACCTCCACCTCTCTTCACTTTCTCCAACTCCCCATCCCTCCCTCCCTTCATCCTCGGTATCCTTCCGCCTTTAGAAGTTCCGAGCAGCTGATAATCAATCTTACTCCACCCAGTCTGATCATCATTATCCCACCCAAACCTCTGGCTAATCTCAAGCAGCTCAGCAACCACACCCTCAGTCTTACCATTGGCGGTTAAGACATCCCCATTGAGGAGCTTCTCAGCATACTCCCACTCGATACGATCGTTGTAAACCGGGTCCTCCAGGACTTGATCAGCCAGCTTAGCCCACTCCTCGAAGTCCCTAGCTCTAAGGTTGTTGGACACCCATTTTAGGTAGGTTGAAGGCAGTGTTCCCAGCATCCTTCCCTTGTATTTTCCAAAGTCAATGATTGTGTCCCTTGCTGGAAGCGAAGCAAAGGTGACCGTGTTTCGCAAAAGGTTTGAGTTTTGAGAGCATGGAACGCTTGAAGACCTGAAGAATGTGCGCAGTGACTGGTGGCCAAGGAAAGAAGCCATTATGAGATTAGATAATAATGATAATGAGAGGTTTGTGTTGTGGTATGGATGTCTTATCTGAATGCAATGTCAACACAAGCATATTTTAAATCTAACGGTCCAAAATCAAGTATTTTTAAATGATTCTAATTATCTGAACCCCCAGGATGAGTTATTTTACCATTTTGCCCATTTTCATTCTCGACGGTCCCAATCAAAAAGCTCAAATTTTGAATATAGTTATAATAATCGGACTTTGTTCTCTTCGACTTATTTTTAATATCAGGCTCTTAGAGATGTTTAGACACAGTAAATTCACAAATTATCAAAATTCAACCTACAAAATTTCAATTAAGTCTTTTGAAATGTGATCGTTGTAATTCTAAACCAAAAACTGGGAAAATCTTTTGTCCATAATTCAAATCAAAAGCTAGTGAAAGTTTCCAGAATCATTGAAGAAATCAATGTTTGAAACCATCTTGTTCTGTGTACGTTCAGCGTAAGTTACAAATATGAAGTAATTTTTTCGTATTTCTTTTAGTAGGTACAATTTGATCTTGAAAGAAATTTGTTGTTAAAGATTGAAGAAAATGCAGGACTACAAAAGACTCATGTAAGTAATATTCTGACAATATATATGGTACAAGGCTAAACTCTGCTTACAAGTGAGTTCTGAATACAGAATATTGAAAGACGCGTAAACCTAAGCAACCAGTAAGCGAGAACAACGAACTGTCCAATGTAAAAGGACTGGGACATGAATAGCTCTGAACATTTTGAAGATAATTAACCAGGGCCAACTTTAGGAATGTCATAATGCTCACTCAAGTTTGCTAAATACTGATTGAAGTCATCTAGACGATCACGATGGGAATTCTTCGACATTTTTGAATACTTATGCACATCGAGCTGTTCTCTCTGCTCTATGTAACGTTTTTCAGCTGGGGTCAGAAAATCAGCAAAGTTTGGAGCCTTCCCTTTCTTGGTTGACTTTTCTGATTCATTGCCGTGGTTTTCTGATTCATCGTTGTCTTCTTCATTATCAAGAGTTGATACTTCTGCAGTTTCACCTACAACGAAAGTCAAAATAAGATGATGAGATCCACAGACAATTGCATAACTAACAGCACTTGCTCGTGAAATAGAATACTATGTCCAAAGTATTAGAGTGAAGAAGCAAATCAACATCGAAAAAGCAACCACAATTAGTATATAGTTCAACACTTAACCACAGAATTGGGCAATAATATACGAAGTTATAAATTGGTTGCAGGCTTGCAGCATGAAAACATACACACCACACCAATTTCAGCCTTGTAAAATTGTAAACTAAGCACCTATATAATGCACAATTTCACCATACTTTACACCAAATAGACAACTTCGGCAAAAAGTGTGAAGCTTATAGAATCTGAATGACATGAATGGAAAATCATAGAGCATTAGAATCAATTTATCAATGCCTTGATCCCATGAACGAGGTCAGCTACATAAACCAACGATGTTTTTCCAAGTAATCATCGAACAAAAACCTCCTCCATCTCCTACGATTAAAAACCTCGTTCTCAACTCTCATGCAAATCCATTAAAAGAAACGACAATGGTATTGACAATACAAGACACATGATTTCATACTGCATAGTTTGAAGCATGAAACAAATCGGAAATATAAGCTTCACACGGAATCACCAAAAGTTCACACCATATAGACAACTTTGGCGAAAAGTGTAAAGCTTATAGAATCAGATGGATTATATGAAAGGAAATCATAGAGCAGTGCAATCAATCAATCTTCCGATCAATACTTTCGTATATAAACCAAAGTTGTTATTCCAAGTAATCATCAACCGAAAACTTCCTCCATCCCCTGCGATTAAAAACCTCGGTTCTCGTCTCCCAAGCAAATCCAATAAAAGAAACAAGAATGGTATCGACGATACAAGACATGGAATTGCATAGTTTAAGGCCTAAAACAAATTAGAATTTAGAAACGTAAACAATATGACGATTAGCTAACTAACCGTCTAACTTTTCCCCTTGTTTGGTTTCAGAAACTTCGTCAAAATGCTTCTTCTGCTTCTTCTTCTTCTTAATGCTGCCACTCTTCACATCTAAAGCTTTTCCTTTAAGTTTCAGCTTACCACCAACAACATTCTCATAAGCTGACATCTTCTCTGCAATCAATTCAACCACATTTCAAAATCAAGTTCCAGAATTAACAATTGTAAAATGTAATACTCATTTGCGTGGTCAAATCACATCAAATTCAACAATCAATTCATCAAAAGCATTGAATTTACGATACAATGATTAAGATTGACAGACAATTAAAATTAAAAAATCCTTGTTTATTTAAACCAGAAGCAATAGCAGCAACAAAATATACAAATCAATTGAATACTGATCTACAAATTGACTGCAACCTAATGCTAAAAAATCCTTTAAAATTCAAAATTATATTAGGGTTTCCACAAAACATGAATAAATTAACCATGAGATAACGATTGCATAAATAAATAATCAACATCAACTAACAAAACCCTAAACAATCAACTCACTCACTGTGATTCTGATTCAAGGAAGCGCCCAACAGCAGCAACTGTGTCGAGGAGAGAGAAACGAGGAGGGTTTTGCGAGTTTCGGGCCGAAGTCGGGTTCACAAATTACTCCCTCTTTTCAATTGTGAGTGAGTATTTTGAGGAAACGAGTTCAATTGAAAATTTATTTTTCCTTTTTTATTTTATAAATAAACTGGTCGTGCTTTCTTGAGTAGTTGAATATTTGGTCTCATAAAGTCGTAATTCGAATTTGAGCCGGGTTATGTTTATTGAACAACGCTTATCTAATGCATGTTTTTTCTGTTTTTAGAGTTGAATTTGAGTTATTTGAATTTGAGCCGGGTTATGTTTATTGAACGATGCTTATTTAATGTATGTTTTTTCCGTTTTTAGAGTTGAACTTGAGTTATTCAAATTTGAGTCGGGTTATGTTTATTGAACGATGCTTATCTAATGCATGTTTTTTTTTTACGTTTTTAGAGTTGAACTTGAGCTATTTGCTCAACGTAAATCAAAGCCTTTGTATATAGTTACCCAAAACTAGGCACGTGCTTGTGAGCTCGACTCGAAATTTTTATGAATCGAGACTTAGTTATGCTCGATTTGAAAGCTCGCAAATACACTAGTCAAAATTCATAGTCATCAACTATTATATGTTTTTAAAAAATCATTATATTGCTATAGTTTCGAACTCTAATAGAGTTTTAATATATTTTGAACTTGATTTTTAAGGTTAAAAATAACTCAAAACTCAACTCGAGGATTTTCGTCACGAGGCTCGCTAACACCTCTAGTCAAGTCGTATAAAAGCGGGCAGACTTACCGGAATCTATTCCTCTTATGACCTTCTAAACACAAACAAAGTTAGCCCGCACAAAAATAAAAAGATAAACGATTGAAAACAAGAAAAGAAAGGGCAGTGGATAATAAGAGAAGTAATTAATCTTTGATGTGGTAAAAATATTTTATTGGATACGATAATAAATTGTTCTAATGTAACAAATAATTGCTTAGATAAATGTTTGTCTAATATTGCCTAATGAAGTCTCATACACAGCACTCATCTGTGTGTATCAGCTCTAGGCACAATGGCAAAAGGGCGAGCCGGCAAAGGTAGGTAGATCTACCAAGCACATAGAGTCTTAAGATCTAACATCAAAGTTGTACTACAAAGTCTACAACATCAAATATTTACAGTCTCAAACGACTAATCGAAATTACCACTAAATTTGGAAAAATACAACATTGTGCCTTCTGTTCTCCGCAATCTTAGAGAAATGTCAGAGATAGAATCCATGCAAGGAATACTCTCAAAAGATTCCAGGTAAAATCCTGTAGGGGACCTTGTCGCAGTAAAGCTTCCAGTACTTGCCATACCTGCAAAGTGTCACAAGCTTCGGATCAATTACAAAACTCGAAACTTTTTTTTAATAAAAAAGGAACTTGATCAACATTTGATGCATGAATAGAGGGATTATGAATATTGTTAAACAATATGGCGTGGGATACAAAAACACCGGGTCCAGTAGTTTGCTCATCAGAGATATATGCAGTAGGGTTTCCTTACTTTGTAGCATTGGGAGTTTGGGACATAACTCCCACATTAGTAAGTTCATAACAACAGGCACAAAGTACAAATTAGCTTACTTGGATCGGCATCGGTCATCATCCCTTATAGCTCTGTCCACGAGGAGGATTGTGAGGAATATCACATAAAAGTAGGGAAGGAACTGCAGTAAGAAGGCACAATACAACACCTCATTAAACAGAAAGAACAAAAGAACTATATAGTTTAGGCACTGTAAATAGATGTACTACTTGTAAAAAATTTGCTTACATGATTAAATAGAGCAGGAAGTGTCCAGAAAAAAGCGCCTAATATCTCTGGGACATAATGGAAATGTCGAGATAAACCCCACCTGGGAATCAAAACAAAAATATTCAGGAGTTACAACTGATGCCACTGTGCAATAATAATCATAATATCAAGGCTATTAAATCATACATACCATCCTGAGGTCAAGAGGAGGCTAGTTTTGGATTCGCCAGATGTTGTTTTGTATGAGGCTATAATCTGCAAGGGCGTTCAACCGCTTCAGGGTAATAGTGTGGACAGGATATAAAAAAAAAACAGATAGCATGCATTAGAAAGCGAACAGCGAAAGTATAGAAAAGAATGCATCAACGCACCTTTGATGGAGCTTTACCCCATACCAGGCATTTGCCATTAGTTCTGCGAAATTCTTGTCTCTGTCTGTCGCAGTCATAATTGATAAAGATGCACAAAAGACCAGCCACAAGTATATAGGCAGAAAGCTGGAGTAGGAGAAAGATTGATTGTAAGGAACGGGTATACTTTCTGCTATCTACGATGACAGGCTGACTACACACAAAATTTACCTGAATCCCAAGATGTACAGGGTGGTTTACTAGATACATTCCAGGAGAAGTATATATTGATGGGACCCACACCAAGCATCCCCAGCAAATGTAAAATCCAGCTGCCGTAATAAAATTCAGACATATAAAGAAAAATTAAGCTCCACCAAGTTTGTGGGTCCAGAATTTGAAACACGCATTGAGATTTTACTTTCATTGAGATTACATATTACACAATGAAAAATCACTTTTGGTTCATGTAGCCGACCCCACTTATGAGATTAAGACTTTGATTGATTACATATCACACCATGGTTATGGTTGCATACTTGCATGATAATGTGTAGCTTTATCATATGAATTACACTTGATACAAATACAGAATAGCAGTGTTGTAAGGCAATTTCCACATATTCATTATATTGTTGTAATACACACGGGGAAAAAATTCGTAAATTTCTACCAGCAAGATAGGTTTGAAGTATTCATCAAAGACTAAATAAACTTGACACACGAATCAAAAATTTCAGTCATGGACTAGTACTTACTCTGCACATATCATATGAACAATCAGTCACATAACAATGGACAGAACCAAAGCAAGAGTGCTTAACCTTAGATCATCAATATTGATAAAGGTCAAACAATCAGATAATGAAGTACCAATATAGATACTGAAAATTACAAACCTCTATCATGGGCAATGTCCATGGTATTCCAATACCCAGCTTCCCACCAGAAAAATTTTGTGACATACGCAACCATTAAAATGGTATTGACCAGCATGGAATCAGATACCTTCCCATACAGCTCATACTGTTCAAATTAAATCCCCAGAAGAAAGCAAAACAGCTTTTAGTATAAAAAAACAGCCATCATGACAACAAAATAAAGGAATAAAATGTAGCACAATCTAATGTTTTTAAAACGGGTTACTTTTAACAGCTTATAACCAATATCATAGTCACTACACTTAAACTCAATGGATCCCTAAGCTTACTATAAATTCCTACTTGATCAATTCAAAACCATTGGCTAATCTTAAGTTATCATCATCCATATCATTTCCTGTTTAATACGTGCTCTCATCTCACTTGCTTTTTGGCAAGTTTCCCATCCTTTATTAATTGACAGAATACAAATGCAGCTGTGGTACACTACTTCCCTTCCATCATCAACTTGAAGGGTAGTACCATAGTTGAAACGTGCAGTTCCTCTCCACCAATCATCAACCACTCCCAATTTGTCAGCCAATAGACAGAACAATAACATGATGCCCAAGCCATTTCCTAATTTTGTCTGTTATTACTCATGCCAAGTGTAGTCTTATGTTTGGGATTACTAAACCGCTATAACTTATGTTTGGGAATGCACAAGTTTCTAAATATGCATATAATAGATCAGGATTATTCTCAGAGATATTACCTGCTTTATACAGTATGTCAAGGCAAGAACAGCCCAAGACATCATTCCAAATCTGCAATTCGTGAACACTTTTATGTCGAAGTTCTTACCAATCCGTGGATATAACTCCATACCCTAAAGAACACGGTGAGCACAATATCAGCGAGGCAAGCAACTGCCTAAATATTAAGCACAGTAGCCTTTCCAGATTTATGCACCAAAGACAACAGTGCAAGATCAGGAATATGAGAAATATAGACAAATGTCGTATGAATATGCTCACCCAATAGAAGTCAATTATGAAATTTCCACAAGAACCAGCATCAGATGAAGATGGTGCGACGTGCCCCTACATGTAAACCAGCACTCTGTTATTAAAAATCACACATTCACACATAATAAGTAATTGAAGAATATCAATTGGAGTCTACAAGAAACCGTATTATCATACTTTTATGTACAAGAAGATGCAAAAGAAGAAGCTCCCAATTATCAGTGTCGAATATATCTCCCCCAAATGATCATAAACAATTGCTGGATTGAAGATACCAAACCTAAAAGCAAATCAAGAAAAATGAACAGTTGGGTACAGTGTGATATATATAATGCCATAATTTAATATTTGGAATGTAATATTTGTACACAGAGACTGGTAACAAACATAGAGCAGACCAGAGAAACATTAATACAGTATAATCTACTCACCACCAAAGCCCAAGGTAAGTGATCAATGTGACAAAATATGCTTGCATGCCATTTGCCTGCAAGAGATGTGAAAGTAAGCTATGATTTCCATAGAATAAAATCCAGCTAGTCCAACATGATGCTAGCGTCATTCTCATAAATGAATAGATGAATGAGAATTATGCATGTGAATAACAAAGAACAAGTACTACATACCTTATAGACAGGACGAAGCCCTGTAGGAGATATAGGGCCTTCCACCCTTTTACCAGGTAATAGTAGCTGAAGAGCAGCCTCAAATGCTCCATAACAAAAGATAATTTTGCATGCAATGAATGTTGGTTTAGGCCATATGTTAATAAAACCTTGTAAACCTTGCTCACTCAAGTTTTGCCAAGTTTGCAATATCGAGCCATCGGCATGTACCATAGTGTACCATCTACATTTGACCAATATCAGGTTTTAATAAATATCAATATATAATCATTAGTCAGCACTTCTATAACTATCAATATGCAGCACAAATCACATATAATTCCTTTAGCAGATATTTCTGTATAATTTTATATTCCAGTGCATTTCAATTACAAGTACTAAAATGGGGAAGTGACAACATTTCAGTGAATTAGTTCCTGGCAAATTTCATTTAACCTTCGACAACAAAAGGTTAACAGTTGAAAACGCTGCATAAGAGATTCCATCTCCTACTATCTTTGCAAACATATATATACCCGAAATCTAAACTGCACAATTCTTCACTAATTAACAATTCAACATCATTGCTGCCACAATAAAAACAACAAATTCACATTTCTTAAACTCAATAGTATCTTATATCGTCTGTCATATAGATTAAGATCATATCACCTCCTCGTGAAAATCTCAGACCATCTGTGACTACTGTGAGAAAAATCTCAGACCCATTTTAAAGATCAATCCAACAAACAAGGAACCAATCATTTCAATCTAGATTAAACTAAACCCATGAAAATTAAACGACATTAATACTAATCCCAAATCTAATCGAGATTACAGCATACCATAATTCATGAAAAATCAACCCAAAATCAAATCTTTTTTACAGCCCAACAAAAGCTATCAAAATTCGACACACCCCCATAATCAAAGCAGCCATAATCACAGATCTAAACCAAAAATCAATGCATTCAACATTAAAGATTAAAACTTTCGAAATAATTAAGTTGGGAATTGACAATGAAATAAAGGGTTGAATCAGGTTCTTACAGAAGAATGACAAATGGAGGGCAGAGGGTGAGAAGTGACAACATTGAAATGTACGTCAACGCTGCAGAATGCACGGTTTTTGATTCTGCCATTTTTGTTCTTCTTCTTGTTCTTCTTCTTCTTGCTTTCTCTCTCTAATTCTTCACTCACTCTCTCTCTCTCTTTCTCTGTCGTTAAGACCAATTAATGGGTTGGGTGTCAAATAATTTGAGAAAAAACGATCATTTATTTAGAAATCTGAAAACATGTGATGATTAATTAGTGCTAACTTAAGAAATTTCTAAAAAGATGGCTGTCATTCTAATTTAGTGCTCACTTGTCCTTTCAAAAAAATATCGGAGCACTACACATTTCATCATTTAAATGTCTTAATTGTCATTAATTTTAACTTATTTGTAAACTTGTGGTGAAAATCAATGCCTAATCGATAACCTAAATTTGATAATGAAGGAGATATACTACCTCCGTTTCAAATTAATCGCAACGATTTGACATAAAGTAGACAGGAAAAGTATCTAATCGTTGCGATTAATTTGAAACGGAGATAGTATAATACTTGACAAAATTGGTGTGTGACATACAATACGAACTAAATTGGGTGTAATGTACAACACGAATTACGTGACATGAGTGTATGAATCGACATGAACTATGATTTTGGATGACTAAACAACAGACTTTATGATATTGGTATACAAATCTTAAGCCAAATTCGACATTTATGTTGATTTATACACCTGAATCCTAAAATTTGTGTTATACATCACACATCGTGAGTCGTGACGCTTATGTAGAATTATTTTTTTTTTCCATACTCGTAATTTCCTACTTTGCATTGTATGTGTTTCTTCACTTTCTTAAGCGTGGGACCCTTTCTTTGAAAATAAAGACCTTGACTTGAAACATGGAATTTGGAAATTCCAAGTCTTCCAACTTTGCCGTAACTTGCACTAATGAGTTTTGACTCATTAGTCATGACTTGTAACGCCTCACCAAACAAACAATCAACATAAGTTAACCCATATCATCATTCTCTTTTTAATTATCTACTATTGTTGTAGCCCAATGAACTTGGGCCCAAATCTTCAAATGGGCTAATAACTATTCAAGGCCCAATGGCCCAGTGTCAATAACCAACCTCATACAACATGCTAAATACGGCCCAAATACACAATCCATATACCCTTATATGCATGAAAATACATATAGAAATTCGAAGGCTTCTACTCAAGCCCTAATTCTTTACAAAGCCTACTAAGGCCCAAACTCCAAAATCGTGTCATTTGTCACGATCCTATAACCCAAATGGATCTATAAGTATCCACTCAAATCCCAAAAAATCACACATTCTCATATGTATTAAATCAGTCAACTCAACAATCATTACCTCTTACTTCTCTTAACTTTCTCTCTCTAAACGTTTATTGATTATTTTTTCTCATTTATTGTTTTTCCCTCTCCATCTTTCACTTTCTAACTTGAGCGTCGAAGGAGCGATAATCCCAAGGGATTAGTCGCCTTCTTGCAAGTGCTTGG
This sequence comes from Bassia scoparia, assembly GCA_008642245.1. Lineage (NCBI taxonomy): Eukaryota > Viridiplantae > Streptophyta > Magnoliopsida > Caryophyllales > Amaranthaceae > Bassia > Bassia scoparia. The sequence goes on along the minus strand of SNQN01000072.1, from coordinate 182,117 downwards.
AGAGGGGTGCTACTCCGACACACTTAGACTTGGAGACTGTATCCTCTAGTCTTGGAGAACAAACTCATAGCATTTCGAGGAAGTCTTCCACGAACCTACAAGTAAGTGTCTCTCCCTTTGGGTTGAAATATTAGCGTCGTCTGTGAGGAAGACTATTCAAAATGGTGAGCGAAGATTCCATGACAAGTCCTCAACAAGGTCAGCATGACCAAAACAACAACAACAAATCCACTCCATGATAGGGTTCCTTTCTTTGTTCCCAACGAAGAGGGGGACCGAGCAAGACCAAATCCCCAAGAAGATGTGGACTTGGGTGTTGGGGAGTATGTGACGGTGGGATCGGGCAGTTGACCGAACTCATGAAGGATTTCTCTGGCATCATGGACCTTGTCAAAACTAGGCCTTTATTAGGTTGAGGTATCAATCTACTCTATATAGTAGATTTAGTTCTCATCAACTTCTGATGTGGGATGGAATCCTAGTTCTCTGTCACCCACCCTGGAAAGGGAGCATGCGTCCTCGAAGGCACGATAGAACACCGGATTGGGCCCTGGCTCTGATACCATCTGTAACACCCCATTGGTGTGAACAGGAGCCCACTGGTATATATTATACTCTTTGGGTCTGGCCCATAAGTATTTGCTTTTGGTGTGGGCTTGTTACCCACCCAAAAGGTCTCTGCTAGGTTGAGGTATAAATCTACTCTATATAGTAGACTTTGTTATCCTCAACTTTTGATGTGGGATGAAACCCTAGTTCCCTGTACAAGTGGGTCATCTAAAAAAACGGAGGAAGTATAAAAATTTGATATTAAAATATTCCATCCGTTCCAGTTTATTTTTTACGTTTCCTTTTTTGGAGTTCACTTGTTTACGTTTTTTTTTTACCTATTAATGTTACTTTTATTCCTAAATATTCTCATATTACCCCTTATTTATTTCATCTTTTATCTCGTTTTTTCACTCAAACTTATCTCTTATACTCATTTTTAATTCACTTAAATTTTACTACACATATCTCAAACAAATTAAAAGAATAATACAATTTCCAAGTAATACTAACATGTATAATCTAAATAATAATTTCCCTTAATTGGTGTGAAATTTTACAAATGGAAGGAGTAGTATTTAGCGGAATTTTTTGTGGGGAAGTACCACTGAAATATGTCATTTTATGGAGAATTACCCAAATAAATCAATTTTGTGGGGAAATACCAAGATATATTTATATTTTGTTAAAAGGTACCTAATGGTCATTTTCAGGCCAAAAAGTCAATTATCAGGCGTTGACCTCGCACGTGATTTACACCCCTGTTTTGAACTCTTTAACTAGTTATTTGGCCCAGCGATGCTCGGGCTAAGTTTATTGCATTATACTTAGGTTCTTTATGGAAGTAGAATTCGTTATTATCTAATTATCTAATCATCTATTTTATGAACTATAGATGTTAAGGTTYAACTCCACTARTACTCCTTTTGTTATTGTGAATTTGATGTACAAACAATGTCTAAACAAATTTATTTGATCTCAACGATGTAGTGTTTTTTTATATTTTGGTCACTGAAAGAGGATAATCAACCTAGATGTAAATGTACTTCCTTAGACAATATAAGAACTTTTATAGATGACATTATACTTAAATTTACATGACCTAACACATTATATACTACACTAAGCCACGTCAACAAATATACATGTCAATTCAACAACAAATGCATATGCATTCAAACAGTAATTCAAATTGAGAAACCAAAATCACAATTGCAAGTAGCAATTACCATATTATACACATACAATATAACACCTTTTAATAATATATGTAGATATATGCAAAACAATCACTAACCAATAATAAAAAGGCATGCAAATACAAAATTGGCAACTCAAAGACAACAATAAATTATCAAAACCCATTTTTCTATATATTAGCTAGATTGAGGTAAATTTTCAATTGAAGAAAACCCACATGACAAACTCTGTAAAAGAGAAAAAAAAAAAAACATTATAATCGATTAATAAGATAAAGGATACAAAAACTCATAAATGATTGATGAAATAAAGAGGAGTAAGAGAAAGACATACCAACACATGCAAGTGCAATTTGGAAAGTCTAGTACAATGTATATAAATACTATCCAATTGAAAACATTGTTGCCACAATTTATTGGAAATGTAACATAAGCAATTGGAGAGGTTAAGGAATATGAAAAAAGCTACTGTATAATGAATGATTAAGAAGATGAAACAAATAATTTCAGGGGAGGTAGAACTATTGAAGACCAAAGGGAAAATTAAATATTTTCTATTTTGTTTTTCATTGAATTGTAGAAAAAGAGCAATGACAATGTCACGTGGGGCTAGAGAAAAATGGGAAATTTCGAATGCAGGTACAAGAGAATGACTCATAGATTTTTAGGGGAATGTTTCTATATATAAGTTATAAATAGATAGTTAATATATTAAGAAACCAACAATAATAATAAGGAAAATTTGTTGAAAACTACCTTTTTTTTCAAAATTTTAGAAATAACTACCCACTATTTTTTTTATTAAAAATAACTACCCACATTTTACAAAACCTTTGTAAATCACTACCTCATTTGGTTTTCAGGCCAAATAAAAACCATTTCCGAATTCTGACGTGGGTCCAACCTCTTGTTCTCTCCTCCATTACTGCCTCCCCTAGGTAGCTCCACCTCCATTACCGCTACCACTCGGCAGCCCTACCTCCACCACCAAGCAGCCCCACGCACCTCCATTATAGCCACCACTGGCAGCCCTACCTCCACCACCAAGCAGCCCCACACACCTTCATTACAGCCACCACTGGACATCTCGAAAATTCTATAACAATAAAAGATCTAATTGGCCTAGGGTTTGCGAAGTACCTTCTAAATGCGAAGTAGCAGCGGCTAGCAGGGAGGAGAGGAGTAGTAGCGGCCAGCGGGGAAGAGAGGAGCAGCGAAGAGGAGAGGAGCAGCAGCGGCGGTGGCGCAAACAGCAGCAGAAGAGGCGGCAATCAAGCAGCACATCTGTAGAAYAGGCGGCGGACGAGTAGCAGAGCAGCGGCGTTGTAGGAGCAGCGGCAACCCGTCGTGGGTAGGAGGAGGATGGTGCTCGTGGGGAAGAGGTGGGTGGCGCAGCAGGCCCTTCCTTCGAATTTTTCTGAGAGAAAATTGAAGAGAAAATAAATTGAACAACAAGTAATTATGTGATTTTGGGGCAAATAAATTGAAGAGAAAATTGCAGCAAGAAATTAATGTTGTTGGGAGTTCAATTGAACAACAATGAAGCTGAATTGATGATCTTTAAATGATAACGACGAAATAGCAAGATTTGAATCAGAAAACTGCTCGGAAAACCGCTTTATTTGACCTGAAAACCAAATGAGGTAGTGATTTACAAAGGTTTTGTAAAATATGGGTAGTTATTTTTAATAAAAAAATAATGGGTAGTTATTTCTAAAGTTGTGGAAAAATGGGTAGTTTCCAACAAAATTTCCTAATAATAATAATAATAATATGATGATGATGATGATGACATGGAGCAATTTTATTGAACAATATGAGATCCACATGGAACCCCCACGTTGAATGAAAGTGACATGTGGCACACTTACATGTAATAAAACGCCTTTTAATAATATTTGTAGATTTCACGTGCACCTTAATTACTCCTCTAATTACTTCTCAACGGTCCAAAATTTCCTTCCCCCTTCTTTATAAATCCCACTTCCTTCTCCGTCCTGCTACTCCATACTCTATTGAAATTCGTTTTTCCACGTAATCTTTCCTTGTTTCCTTTCAATTAATTTCATTTCAGTAGTTTTAATTGTGCCAAATTATGATCTTGTTTCATTTTTTTTTATGTTAGGGTTCGGCATGTGTTCTTCATACTAACTCAAAGTAACATTATTCATCAAATAACTACCAATCGATATTAAACAAATAATGTCACTCAAACTAACTAGCATTATAACAATTTCTTTATAAAAGTTACCAAATTATCATTCAAAAACAACAATCATACAATTATATTAAGCAAAAATTCAAACAAACATCACCATTTCTAAGCAATAACCAATGGAACATTAAATGAACAAAACCAACCAAAAATCGCAATAACAAGCAATTTCTGTAATCCCCCGTAAATTTCGGATATTTATAATTATATTTTCTTATAAATATAAAACAATTATTTTATAAAACGATTCGARTTACTTAAAATTCCATTTAATTTTATTATTTTGCTTAAGATATATTTCATGATATATTTTTACTTGATTTGATTTTATTTTATCCAAAACAATTGTTTAACAAAAAAAAAAAAAATTAAATAAATAAAAGATATTCAAATCTATCTAAATAAAACCTAATTTAAGACAAAGGGTTTTATAATTCCTTCCTCACTCTCCCTATTCACGCCACCTTCACCATTCAGTTTTTCAAAACAAAAAAAAAAAAAAAAAAAAAAAAAAAAGGGAGAAGCCGAGAGACAGAGAGAAAAGCACGAGAGAGAGAGAGAGAAAGCCAGCCTGCCGCCGCCTGCCGTCTGCGTGTCCAGGCCACTGAGCCGCGCGACACCTGCGGTGTTGAGTTGCGTGCTCTGCTGTGTGCTGCGTGTTGTTACTGCTTGTGCTGCGTCGCTGGTTGCTGCCCCCTGCCTTCTTGCGTTGCGTGCTGCTGTCCCAGCCCACCACCGCCGTGAACCACTGCCACCCCACCACAGCAACGTCCTCCCCCTCCCCCTACTTCTCTTCTTATTTTCTTCTTCTCTTTACATATTTCAAAATCATGCTCTAATTATATTCTTTATGTTAGAATTATAATCAATTACTTATACAATCATTTTGAATAGGTTGTTAGATATTAAATCGTTTTGATGATTTCATTAATTTTCAGATTCGTTTAATTATAAAATTAGGCTTTAAATTGGGGTTTCATGTTTAGGGGTTAAGGAAGGATTAATACTCGTTTTATGACAATTAAATTGATTGAAGTTAAAAGTTGAGTTTTTAAGGGTTTAAACAAAATTCAGATTTGATTTCAAGATGTTTTGAGGTTTTGATGATTCTAAAATATGTTTTTTTGTATGAATAAGCTTGTTTATGAACTATTAAATAAGTATTACAATTTCTAGACTTGATTCTTCCAAATTTTAATAAATTTTCAGGTTTTCAATAAATATTTTTCAATTATGGGTTTTCACATCAAAACGATGGTTTTAATATATTGTACCACTTGTATGCCATATGTTTTTGAGTTTTAAAGGTTTATATTAAAAGGAAAATTTTCAGATTATTCGATGAATTTAAGTGTTGAAATTCTTATTTGAAAAGTTAGATTTTTCATGATTTTTCAAGCTAAGACTATAGTATATTATTCATACTATTAAATGAGGGTTTTGTGAGGTAAAAAACATTGTTCGAATGATTTTTTCGAGGCTTGTTAAGCTTCTCATATTGCTGTAAATTACGTTTGGCAAAGTATATTGAATTCAAGTTTTGTAAATGATTAGGAAGGAGACTTCGTAGAGGTCTATTTCTGAGTATTGATTGACTTTGTATTCAATTGGCTCAAGTACGTAACTACTGCGAAATCCTTGATGTATGTGTATATGTTATCCTTGATGTATATGTTTCCTTGGAATCGATTGGGAGTCTCAATAAGCCATTTATTTGTGTATTGGGATCGATGATTTGAGGAACGGTGGAATATTGAGGAATTTCGTTTGTTCCATGAGTTGATATGAAGGATTGATATTTGTCTATTGCTCTATAATAAATTGGTTTATGGTCTAATTGATGGTAATAAGTGGAGTCAAGTATGAACTTCTTCATGAGGTTGTTAATAATATAATAAGGATGGAATAAGTGGAGTCAAGTATGACTTGCTCCATGAGGTTATGTTTTTTACTCGTTCATGATATGAGGTGTGAATCGAGCAAAGGGAAGTATTCAAGTCTTAATGACGAGTTAGTTGCTTGTCCAGCATGTTGTTAATTAAAGGAATAATTGTGTTAAAAGTATTGCAATGTGGTTTGTGGTCTTGATTGTGAGTCATATGATCTTGTCAAATAATTAACAATTAATAATGAAATATGAATGAGCAATAAAACTCTGGATTTGTGTGCACTCTAGAGTATTGACAATCAGGGGTTGGGTGTTGCGATTGATTCGCTTCCTTACTAGGGCCGTCTGATCAACGCGTCTCTATATTTACTTTAAAAACGGATTTTATCCAAATGGGTTTTATCCAAATGGGGTTAGTTTGAATCTCATCTAACTATGGTGACGGAGTCGCGCCCGTTCGCCATCTGGTTTATTGATTTTTTTGATGTCTTTCGACGGGAGGCATGGGGATGAACTATGTCACCTGTGTGTCTGTTCGAATAGTGGCACCTTGTGTGTTCTGGTTGAATTGTGCACCTCGTGTGTCTGGGATTGGACAACCTTGTCTGTTGCTCATATCTTAACAAATGTAATGAAATGTATTGAGTCTTATATTGGAGTCGAGTGAGTCATTTTGCAGGTACAGGCGCAGTTGAGGATTTGGATTGTATTGTTTTGGAAGCAGCTGTGTGTAATATTTAGTTGATGGTTTTGTTTGGTTTGAGGTCAACTGTATATATGCATAATTTGTTAAGTTGTTATGAACACCACAGTTGGGTTTTCTCTTGTTTTTAAGCAGGTGTCGTAACTTGGTATGTCCAGTTTTAGGGAGATGCTTCCGTTTATTTTCTGATTTCGTAATTGTATGTACTCAGCTTTGCTGATTGCGTGTTTTTGTGTTTTGTGTGTTGTCCACATTTTCTCCTTTGTGGACCTGTGATGATCCTTATTTCATTTGGAAATTATGGGGAGCAGACTCTTTAACAGGATTTGCAATCAGACGATTAGCCTTGGATGGTTGGGATGAGTGAGAGCCGATCGTGCTTTAATAGTTTGATTTAATAACGTAGACTTTACTTAACGACTTTGCTACTTAGATCCATTTTGTTGTTTTAAAAAGAATTTTATTATGGTTTACGAATAAGGGCCCTAACGGTTCCAACTTGTCAGTCGATCTTATACAACTTCTGGATTTTATAATTTGGTTGGACTATATTCTTTTTGATTTCCGCTGCAAAAGATTGTTTTGCCTAAACGTTTGAACACGTGGCGGTGACATGCCAATGATTCTCCGTATTTTAGTTTATTTATTTCACAGGTAAAGGTGGAGAATTATTGGGGTGTTACAATTTCACTCTGCATTACAATTAAAAAAGCATAAAGCTAGCAAATTTACATCGATGAAGTGAGAAAGAAGCAGAATTCTGCATCAATTGGTGTTCTCCAATGGTGTTTTGTGACAGGCTTGTCGCGTACCTATCAAAAATACCTATTAAGACTAACCTGCAGCTAGTGGTAACAGAATCGTATCCACGAGGAAACAACAACTACTGATTTATTGAATATAAGCATCTAAACTAACAAGAGAAACGTTGGTTTGTGATTAAGATTAACTAAGACTAATGACAGATTAATAGAAGAAATTAAACTATATAATTAAAGAATCTAGAGCTATGGTTCACTATAGCAGTAATTGACAGCAAATTGGCATCAACAATTCATAACATGYCATAATCAAACAGGATCAAAGCTCTCTCGAATCAATTGAACCATATAACTATTACTCCTAACCGTATCTCTCGACCTAGGAAAGTCTCATTCTACCTATATATTGATGTTGATCTTGTTCTAAGTCTCAATCGCTAGATCTAGAGACTTGTGATTAATCAGATTAAGCAATTAAGTCGGGCCCTACGAAATTGATTAACATGAATAACAATCTAATAGGAATTTGATTAAAAGCCAAGCCATGAATTGAATCAAACCAATTATAAATCAATCATATTGCTATAGATCCCCAATCGCTCTAGAAATTAGACTACTCACTCATAATCGAATTAAACATGATGATTGCGATTGAGAAAGACATAATTAAAGTGTAGAACAATTAAAAGCAATAATAAAAACCCTAAAACAATTAAAGACAATAATCAAAAGCATAAACAATAGAAAGCAATAAGAAAACGAATTAAAGAAAGAATTAATTACCAAAAGAATGATTGCAATTGATGAATGATTGATTGAATTCTATTCAAAAGCCAAAGTTAGGGTTCCACAATACGTAATTGAGATCTCACTATTATTTCTGATAAAACTAATGATAGAATAAAAGATAATTACAAAATTAGGATTTCTCCCCTTAAATACTCTTGCTATTTTCTAAATTAAATCCAAGCTGCTTAATTACAAGATTGTCATCCTCATTAATTACAAATAAACCGAATCAAGAACCCAAAACCGAAACTCAAACCGATCGGTTTGGATCTGAACCGATCGGTTTGGGCTCGGATTTCCATGCTCAGCCCAATTCCGCTCGATCCAAAGCTCGTGCTACAACCGTGAAGCTTCGTAGTGATCCCAATCAACCCAAAATCGATCCAAAAGCATTGAAAAGATCCTGAAACTAATCAAAACACTAAACACACAATATTAGTAGCAACAAGACCTTTAGGAGGCCAAAATCATCTAAAATGACATGAGAATGAGGGGGAAAATCATACAATAAATCAATACATCATTTTGACAGAGCACAAGAGCAGAGGGAGAATGAGAAGAAGTGGCGTAGGAGAAATAAAGCAAGGAAATTGAAGAGTTGAAATGAATTGACTTGAAGTTTGGTAGGTTGGGGTAATAACATATACGCGCTAATATTTGACAAAAAATGAGAGATCAACGTTTGGAAATTGACTTTTTGTCCGAAAAATGACCATTTGGTACATTTTAACAAAACATAAATATATCTTGGTATTTCACCACAAAATTGATTTATTTTGGTACTTCCCCACAAAATGGCATAGTTCAGTGGTACTTCTCCACCAAAAAATTCTATTTAACGAGATAAATCTAACAAGATTCCACTTGAGTATATTTTTTTTATTATGTGTAAAGTTCAAAATTTAGTCGAAGTACTTCGGGCCTGTTTACATTAATTGAAACCAACTAAACTGAATGGAGCTGAGCTGAACTGAACTGAATATTTTATGAGAGAGAGAAATTGGGTTAAGAACTAAATGAAGCTGAACTGAACTGAAAATAAGCTAATGTAAACAGACCCTTCATGTGAATTGTTAAAAAATCAAACTGATACAATATTTGAGAAATAGAGAGGAAGTATCCTAATTTTCCTTTGCATTTTTATATCCTTTAAATTAAAATGCAAACCCCCTTCAAAAAATAAAATAAAATAAAATAAAAATAAAAATAAAAATAAAATAGAGGCAAAATCGCAAAACCCTTGCATTCTGAAACACCTTCTTCGGCATAAACTCAACATTTGAACTAAAACCCTTAAATGGCCGCATAACTACATTCACTCATTCCCATCAAAACAGAGTAAAACAGAGTTAAAAGGGGTTTCACACTTAAGAACCCTAAAAAATGGCGGCAACATCCATTGCATCGCAACTCCAAGCTCTAAAATCGTTGGTAAAAACTGACACCCAAGCGCCCAAAAGACCCATTACTCGCCCTTCTGTCTTGTTCAACCCTAAAGAAGCTGCTGACCTTGATATTGACACCATTTTCGACATTGCTGTTTCTGGTTAGTATCGCTTTTTAATTGGTCTTATATTGTTGGTTGTTTATTATATTGAGTTTTAATTTGCATATTTTGTTCTGGGTATTGTTCATTTTTTGTTTTTTGCTTGGAAAATTATGGTGATTGCATTGGAATTTGCATAAAGGCTTGTGTTTGAATGGTGGGTGTTCTGGAAATTAGGGTTGTTCATTGTTTTCTTAGTAAAGGTTGCATTTTGATGGATTTTTTGTGTGGGAATTGGATAGGAATTTGTGTTTTGAGTGTATTGTATTTGAAGTTAGAAATTAGTGAATTAGCATAATTATTATGTGTCTAGAAGAGTGCTAAGAATAAAGGGCCCATTAGTTGATCTTCTTAGCAATTTAAGGAGGATGGGATGGCAATGAGCTATAACTGGATAGATAACTTCATAGGAGTGAGTTCTGTGAGAAGATTAGTTTGTTGCTAGTATAGCATTAATTGGAGCCAAAAAATGGAATAGGCATGTAATATATTCATATCATATCATTATTATTTACTTATATAGCTGGAAAACTTCTTAGCAATTTGAGGAGGATGGGAATGAGGTGTAATTGGATGGATAACTTCGGAGGAGTGGAGTTCTATGAGGTGCAATGGGGACGGCAAAGATTAGTTTGTTTCTAGTATAGCATTAATTGGAGATAAACAATGGGGTAGGCATGTAATGCAATCCAACTTCTAGTGATGTATTCATATGATATGATTTTCTTATATAGCTGGAAAACGGATCTCGAAGGAGCATTTACACAACCACTTTTTACGGAATTATGATCACAAGGTAGCTCCAACAATGGACTTAACAAGTTTCCTTTCAGTCTTACAAGGAACATATACATTGGAATAGATGTACTAAATCAAGTAGCAATCAAATTTATGTGTTATTGAATAATAGCGACTTTTTTTTTTTGATGTTTCTTTTGAGTTATTTAGCAAAGATTGAGATATTCATGTTTAGGTAGCTTAATTCTTTTGATTGATTTTGTTTGTTTAATCTTTGGAAAGAACTTGTTGATGCTAACTATGATGTTTTTCTTATTTCGTTTGTAGGCTTGGAAGTTCTAGAAAAAATTGATGAGCGATTCAAGGAGCACAAGCAACACCTGTTTAGTCATAAAAGCAAAGACTTGGATAGGGAGTTGTTGAGCATTGAGGAAAATAAGGGCATCAATGTTTCAATCAGTTCTTATTTGCTCTTGCTTTCTGGACATTTACAATCACCCTCTGCGTACAAGACACTTGAATACTTAATTCGCCGACATAAGATTCATGTGTATAATATCGAGGAGTTAATCCTGTGTGCATTACCTTATCATGATACTCATGCTTTTGTTCGAATTGTGCAATTGATTGACTTCGGAAATACTAAATGGAAATTCCTTGATGGTGTCAAAAGCTCCGGGGCACCACCTCCTAGAGAGGTTATTGTCCAACAATGCATACGTGACATGGGGCTCCTTGATGTCATATGCACATATGCAACTCCATCAAAGAAGCATCGGCCTGCGACACCTGTGATAAGCTTTTGCACAGCAGTTGTGGTTGAGGTTTTGGGGTCTTTGGCAACTGTTGACAGTGACGTTGTGAAGAGAATACTTCCTTTTCTGAATTCTGGTCTACAATATGGTGGTTTAGGGTCTTCAGACTATAAAGCAGGCACTTTGATGATTGTTAGTCTATTAGCAAACAGAGTATCACTATCGCCCAAACTGCTCAACAGTTTGGTTCGATCAGTGGTTGAGTTGGTTCAAGCAGATGCAAAAGCCTCAACTGATCTACAGTGGGCTCAGTTGTCAATTATGGCTTTAATCAACATTGTGCAGTTGCAGTCTGTTGATACACTCCCCAAGAAGGCGGTAGAAATTTTGAAAGAAATTGGAGATCTTCCTGAGATTCTCTCACAAATGACCGCGAGGTTTAATATTGACAAATTTCTTACCGTGCTGTTGGAGTCCCTTATTGAATACAGTAGGTCTGATGGCCGCTGCAAAGTTGCTGTGACATCAATTGTGGAGACTGTATCTATTAGAGGACTTGTTCGTGGTGTAGTTTCCAAGCTTCTCTCTTCATGTTTGCGATTGTCACAGAACACAGATGCTTCAGATTTGTCAGAGTCAGGGAATTGGGCTAAGAAAATTTTGCATCTTCTCAATAGAAAGTATCCCAGTGAATTACGTTCTTCTGTTCATGATTTTTTGAATGACAAAAAGGTACAGCTGAAAGGTGAAAATTCTGTGGTTGAGGCTTTGTGCAGGACGCTTGATGGAAATTTGAGGTCATCTGTTGCCTTTACAGATTCAAAGATCTGGTTTGGGCTAGAACATCCAAAGGCAGAAATCAGACAGGCTACACTCTCTAATCTTGACCTCACTACCTTTTTGGATGGCGGGGTTTCGTCAGAGAGGCTTGTAACGGTTCAAGATGCTGTTGTTCATTGTCTCTCTGATGATGATCTAAATGTTGTTCATGCAGCTCTTTCTCTTGATAAACTGTCACAGCTTATAGACCCGGCTCGTCTCCTGGAGATATTTCACGAGTTGCTTAAAAAATGCACTCATATTTTGTGGTCAGGTGCATCAAATGACCTTTCGCTGGCTAGTGAGGTTGCTAGTTCATGCCTGAAGCATGCAGTTGCTTTCTTACAAGAACGAGCTGATTTTGTGGAACAAGTTGCTGCAATGACACTACCATTCATTCTTGTTTTCCCAAAGACAAAGAAGCTGAACATGAAGGCCCAGAAATTGGCTAAAGAAATTAATTGGCCTTTCTACAGGGATCTAGTTTTGGCATCTGATGTTAAGAAGGATATCAGAAAGCAATCAGGGAAGGAGTGGGTTTCTTCTGTTAATATGTCAACTGTGAGTAGCTTGGTGGGTGCTTTGTCCAAGGGCCACAAAGACATTATTCCATGGCTCATCAAATGTTGCAATGAATCTGAGCTGTCAAAAACCTTATTTTTTCTAGTCTTACAGCAATCATTCATGATGGAAAAGAATGCCAATAAGCAATTTTCCACTTTGTATGACGCCTGCTATGCTTTTCTGAAGGCAGAATGGAGAACTCTGGAGTGTACTGAAAAAATTTTGGTGGGTGAGGAGGTCAGTTGTAAGATTCTTGACTCAGAAGAGAACAAGTTCCTGGAGGAATATGATGAAAACAATCTTAAGAATTTGAATGCAAGGATTCTGGTTTCTGTGTTTTGGTGGGCAATTAAGGCATACATCTCAGTGGTGCCAACAAAAGATGAGGCGGATAATGATGGAATATGGATGCGCACTTTGCATGATATGTATGTCTTCTTTGCTGAATCTAACCTGAAGAATATATTCAAGGAACACAGAAAGTACCTTGTTCAAAATTGCAAGGTCTCTCCTATCCAATTCCTGTCAACATTTATTAATGACCCAGAAGTTTCTTCTGGAGTGCAGGTTGAGTGTATGCATTCATTTGCTTTGCTTTGTTCAGAAGCAGATGAGGGTTCTGCTTTGCAGCATTTGGCTGGATTCCCAATGATTCTTGTTCCATTGTCCAGTGATATCCAAGATGTCAGGGCAGCGGCTATGAATTATGTTGAAGAGCTTAGTACCCTATGCTCGCGTGTTAAATATGCAGGCAAGAAAAATGGAAACAGTGACACCTGGAGTTCCTTTATTGATGAACTTTTGAGCTTGCTGGTACAGCAGAAGAAGTTGATTGTATCAGATAGGGATTTCCTTCCTTCCTTCATGGCTTCTATACTGTCGTCATCTTTCCAGAGCCTTCTTGTGCCACAGGATATTGGTCAGAAATTAGATAAGTCCACCAGTGAGAGGGTGCTTTCTTTCATACTAGGATCAGCTATGAAATTTTCTGGATATGCGAAGCTAAAAGTTATCTCACTTTTGAAAGATTTGGGTGGTGCCATTGTGCGAGTAAAGGATGTCGAGTCCCTGCTGCGCGAACTTTTGCAGCGGCGTCATGGTTACCATTCGAAGCTTGATAAGGCACACCAGGAGTTGTCTTGCATTGATGTGGATATCCTCTGCCTTCTGATTGAGATCTGTTCCATGCCTACATCATCAGATGTACATGTTGTTGAAGATATTCTATTACCGGCTCTATGTGTACAAGGGTTATCAGATGTTGCTGCTATAGTACGGCCATGTATCGCGTTTTTGCAGAATCTGAACGATAAACTTTATAAGAGTTTGAGATCTGAAACACAGCTAAAACTTTTCCAGCAGTTGGTGCTTCTTTATCATGAAGCTAATTTTGATGTACAGAATGCTACAAGAGAAGCATTGTTGCGGCTAGAAGTTTCTTCCTCATCTGTTGCACATGTTATGAATACTGTTCTTGTATCTGAAGGCGACGTAATGGGCTCTGCACGCCAGAAAAAGAAATCTAAGAGACATACCGACGATCTGTTTATAGGAGGTCAAAGTACTCTTAGCTTCCTCAGTTCTCTCCTTGATGTGCTTCTGTTAAAGAAAGACATAGTTAACAGAGCCCGCCTTATAGAGCCTCTTTTTCAGCTTCTTGGCAAAGCTTTCTCAAGTAAGTGGGTTAATGCGGTTAATGAAGAAGTTTGGGTGCCAGCTACTTCAGGTGTCTCTCAAACCACATCCAACACATTATCTTATATTCAGCAGACTCTGCTGCTTATCTTGGAGGATCTCATTGCTACACTCCCCGACAACCTGCCTTTGAATGATGGAGTATTTGATAAATTTGATGCTGCAATCCTTGTTGATTGTGCGCAYTCTGCGACAGATGCTGCTACCAGCAATCATGTATATTCACTGTTTGCTACGAGTGCAAAGGTTCATGCTGACAAGATTTTGCACCATATCCCTGCAATGCTAGCTGTCATTAGTAAATCATCTGTTAATCACGATGATAGTAATTCCAAACGTGTATTTGAAGGTTTCATATCAACTGTTGTACCGTGCTGGTTATCTAAGGTGGATGGTGCTGACAAATTACTTCAGATTTTTATAGATGTAATGCCTAATGTTTCTCAGCATCGAAGGTTGACAATCACTCTTCACCTCTTAAGGACGCTCGGAGAAAGCAGTAGTTTGGGTTCATTGCTAGCCCTTCTTTTCCATTCTTTGGTTTCAAGAGAGAGATGTGCTTCCATTCAACATGTTTTAGACACTTCTGGCTTCATAAATTCTGTAATTCAAGCAGAATGGGAGTACAACTTTGCTGAACTAATATGTGAACAATATACTTGTATGATATGGCTCCCTTCACTTGTTTCACTGCTCAAGCAATTGCAGGTAGGCAGTCCGGACAATAATCAGTGTTTGACATTGTTGTTTGCTTTGAAGTTTGTTCTGGGGAAGCTGCAGAATCCGGAAGTTGTCTTCAAGCTTCATTCTAATGAGGACATGGATACAATTCAGGGGACACTCTCTGAACTAATGGTGCAGGTTGTTTTTTGTTGGCAACTCATTGACTCAAGTAGAAAGAAGACATCTCTTCCAGTCAATTTGAAGAAGGGGCTTAAGGAGATTGTCCATGCTGCTTTGACAAAAATAACTAATATAATGCTCCCTTCAGCCTTTTTCCAAGGCATCATTAGGTTGCTGGTTCAGGGTGATAATGGTGTGAGGAAGAAGTCCCTCCAAGTTCTGTGCCAATCTGTGAGAGCCCTTGATGCTCTGAGATCTAAAAGAGAAAAGGAGCAAAATATCCACCTGAGAGGCTCTTGGCTTCGTCTTGATGGAATTGATTTAGACTCCTTTGCTACACTTTGTATTGAAATCGTGCAGTTTGTTGATGGTTCTGATGATCTTAATGTATCCGTCAGACTGGCAGCAATTTCTGCGCTGGAAGTTTTAGCCATCAGATTTCCTTCTAATCACACTGTTTTTAGCAAATGCCTTGCCACTGTTGTGAGAAATATTTCATCTAATGACCTTGCTATTTGTTCTTGCTGTCTACGTGCAGCTGGTGCATTAATTCATGTTTTGGGTCCAAGGGCACTGTCCGAGCTCCCTGAAATCATGAAAAATGTTCTGCAGAGGACTCGAGATGTGTCTCCATTATCAGTAGCCCACAATGGATCTGATGAGGACAACAGTAGCCAACTCATTTCAAAGGATACTCTTATGCTATCTGTACTTGTCTCCTTGGAGGCACTTGTAGAGAACCTTGGTTCTTTTTTGAACCCTTACCTTGGTGATATTATAGAAGTTGTGGTGCTTCGTGAAGATTATGTATCAGAGTCCAATCAAAAACTAAAATCCAAGGCTGATAATGTGAGGACGATTCTAAGTGATAAAGTTCCTGTGAGGCTTGCATTACCTGCGATACAAAATGTGTACGCAAAAGCTGTCAATGTTGGGGAATTGAGTTTGTCCACTGTCTTTGAGTTGCTCGAGAAATTTGTCAGTAAATTGGACAAACCATCAGTGAGCAGTTACCATGCAAACATTTTTGACCTCTGTATGCTAGGTCTAGATCTTCGCCGTCAGCATCTTGCTTCAATTAAGAATATTAATTTTGTTGAGAAATATGTGATCAGTGCAATGATAGCTCTAACGATGAAGATGACAGAGACTATGTTCAAGCCTCTATTCATTAGAAGTATTGAATGGGTGGAATCAAATCCAGCAGAAGATGAACATGCTGGGGGTAGAAACATCGGAAGGGCACTTTCGTTTTATGGATTGGTCAATAAGCTTGCTGAAAATCATCGGTGAGTACATTGAACTGTTACTGCTTTCTGAGCTCTTATAACGCTGTTGGTGTTTAATGCTGTGTAACTTTTTATAATGCTTAAATGGAAAAGCTAAGAACCAACAAACATAAAAATCTGAAAGGGCCACTGACTGCAGGATGCAGCAGTTGATAAGTAGTTTCTTTTTTTCTCATTTAGCTGCCTAGACTCTTGATATCTTCATTTTCCTTAAATTTCATCCAAAGTACTGTACTTGTCTTATTCTTTGTCAATCTTCCCATTGCAGCAGTCTGTAAAAACATTTTACAGATCCTCCAGATGCTCTTTTCCTCCCCATGAAAATAATATATTTTCTTCCAAACTTTCTTTGGTAATCTTCACTTATGGGGACATGCTTTCATCTAAACTTTCACACTCATTAGACTCGGATGCCATTCCTATTGTCTCTCAATGTTTCTTTTTACTATCCATGACAACACTCTTTTCTGTTCATTCAGGTCTTGTGTACTATTCTTTGTTATGGACAAGCTCCCAGGTTAATCACCTCTTGCTTATGATGGGTTCTAGTTGGCTGGAATATGTAATTTTTAATTTCTTTTTATAAAAATGTACAGATAAATAAATAGATAGATAAAAAGGTCATTGAGGGGATCTCTAGAAGTAATAAGGCAATCAGAACCCCATGTTTCCTTTATGTTGTCCACTTGTCCGTTTGGTGTTTTTTGCTCCCTATTTATGATTTTCAACATTCCCATTACATTGCTTCAAACCAAGTGACCTTCAACCTTTTATATTCCATTTCCCTCCTGACCACCACCATATCTGCCAGCCAGCCACCGGCACCACCCAAATCAGCGACCACATCTTGACCACGACACTCATGACTATTACATCCACCCCTTCTCCTCCTTAATTCCCACTTACCTCCTTTTTCCCTCTTTCCTGTCATCCACTCCCAGCCCTTTTCTCATTGAAAAGCATAATCATCAACAGAAACACAACCAAACAGAGGTACGTGAGAGTGCGTGGAAATGTACTTGTGTAGTACTGTTTGTATCTTTATTGTAAACTTTCATTTAGCTGACCAAGGGCTTGAGTATTAGTTTTTAATTTGCTCCTATTGGCCCAATCCAACCACCAAAAATCAATTTCTTGTCTATGGACAATGGTTGTGTAGCTGTGGTGATTGGTGTATTACCATGGGGATGAGTTCAATGTATTTGCTATGGATTACCAGTGAATTTGGGGGGTTGTGTTGAATCTTCTGGCAGCGGGTTTGGTGGTGATGCAGCCGATTCAGATTTTTTAGTGGTGGGATCTGTGGACAAATGTCAGGTTGAGCTATGAACAGTGGTAGTGGTGGTCATTGGTGTGTTTAGGCTGAGGAGGGAAGAGAAGAAATTAGGCTTTGGAGAAATAATCTTAAATTGCTGCAAAACAAAATTGAAAGGGGAATATAAATCTTTTTCCTAACCAAACATATCAGGGAATCTGCTATATGTTCACCTTCAACCATGCTTTGATTGTTAAAGTCCACTGCATTATAATTATGAAAACATGAGATGTTTGAATCTTTATTCTTGTAACAATGCCTTTTTGCTTCCCATTTTATTCTTTCATGCATAGCCTCTGCCATTGAACTTGTTGCAAAGAGTGGTCCACGTAACTCTGAAATTTTATTTTTTAAGACATGTGCTTGTATATGTTTGGTTACGGAGCTTCCGAGTCACATGATTTCCATATTTTTACCTGTATTATTCTTTCTTAACTATCTGCATAATTCTGTAATCTAACTGGATTAATTATGAATATGATGCAGATCATTGTTTGTGCCGTATTTTAAATACTTGCTCGAGGGATCTATCGGTTATCTTTTAGATGATGAGGTTAAGAGTAGTCATTCCACAAAGAAAAAGAAGGCTAAGCTTCAGAAGTCTGGAGGCAGAATGGATGAGGCAATTGACAAATGGCATCTCAAGGCTTTGGTCTTGTCATCTCTGCATAAATGTTTTCTGTATGATATAGGAAGCGTAAAATTTCTCGACTCTTCAAAGTTCCAGCTTCTACTGAAGCCCATCGTCTCACAGCTTAACGTAGAACCACCAATTGGAATTGAAGACCATCCAGATATACCATCTCTGATGGAAGTAGATGACATATTAGTTTCTTGTGTTGGTCAAATGGCTGTAACAGCAGGTTCTGATCTTTTGTGGAAGCCTCTTAACTCTGAGGTAATTGTAAATTTCTTTGGCATCTCCTGTATTCCTCTTTTGTGCATTTTTGTCTTATGCTGGGAAATTGGGCTCTTTTGATGTTGCTATTGGTTTGGCCATATACCACAGAATTTCCAAATCAATATTGGGGCGATGCAAATAAATAAATAAATAAATAAATTAGGCTCTACATATTATTTTTTCTTATCTTTTTAAATATTTGTTAAATTTGTGAGGACTTGCTAACTTCTTGATGTACTGTTAGTTGTGTGATCCTAACAAATTGTTTGTTTTTTCCCCTTAAGTCGGATTTCTAATCGATATGTTTACAAGTACAAGCTGATAGAATTTTAGGACCTCTGCACCCACTACAAAGAAATTATTATTATTTTAGAACCACTAGTTTTGTGACAAGTGTGAACCTATGTTAAAATGTCGAATATCTGACATGAATAACTGAGGTGAACTGGATTAACCAATGCTTGTTTATGCAGTAACGTTTTTGAGTATTCTTACTATGAGCCTGTTATATGATAATTTTTTTTTTTATATCCTAATGCTTCATCTCATGTACAGGTATTGATGCAAACTCGAAGTGAATTAGTGCGTGCCCGTATTTTAGGCCTGAAAATTGTCAAATATCTGGTTGATAATTTGAAAGAAGAATATTTGGTGTTATTGGCTGAAACGATTCCTTTCCTTGCTGAGTTGCTGGAGGATGTTGAGTTACCAGTAAAGACACTTGCACAAGAAATACTCAAAGAGCTGGAGTCTTTGAGTGGCGAAAACCTTCGAGAATACTTTTGATCCTTTTTTGTTTCCAGGTAATTAACCTTCTAGAATACTTTGATCAATATTTTTGATTATTACCTGGTTAAACCAGCAAAATGGAGGTTATTCTTATTCTGGTGCTCATGTGGGCGCTTGTTAAAGTTAAACAGATAATTATTATCTTGGATGAAAATTTGTTGAATTGATTCATGCTGCTGTTTAAAAATGAGGCAAACACTCAAACAGGCAGCTAATATAGAAGTGGGAAGATACATTGTTATGAGACACCATTTGATTTTCTTTCTTTTTCTATTTTTTTTTATTGAAAAAAAAATTATGGTTTGCATTTTGATGATTCTTTTGGTATTAACACGAAGTGAATACATTATTTTCCACAATTGAGTAACAGAATTTAGTCCTGATCTGCAGGGTTCGGGGAATTACAGTTGCTGAAGATTTTTTTGGCTATATCAGTGACTTGGAGTCTGGAGTATATTTGCACGATCTTTCTGATTGATATTCCGGTCTAAAGAATCTCTTAGCTGATTGTTTACTTATAACTGCCGTGGAAAGGAGAAGAGAGGATGACGGATGAAGAATTTTGTAGAAACGATCCGGTGCTGGATCTTCTTCACACCAATTTTGTTTGTTCGCGTGACAATGTTAGAAATTTACATGTAGGTGCTGGTGTTCTTTTTGCCTTGTTTGTTTAGAAAGTTGATTATACAAAGCATTTTGTATTTGTATACAAACATATTAATCTATAGTTGATGATCAAGCTTTCAGAATATGGGAGCTTTCAGTTACATCCCAAATTCAAGCAATCAGCTACAACTTACCAATTAACGCAATCCACAGTTACATTCAAGCAAACCCGATTACCGACCTTAATATGGTATGGGAGCTAATTAAAAACTTTGCATAGACTGTTAGTTCCACACCTACTATTCATTAAAAAAGCAGTTGAAAAGTTTAGTGTTATAGATGTTGATCTTTTCAATTGTAAACTATTGTTTCCTCTGAAATCTTCCTTATTATAGAGGGGGGGTTGAGAAAAGGCCCTTTGGTGAAGAGATGAAGGATGAGGAAGATGAACGCTCAGCGTCCTCATCCCCGATTCCCATCAGCACAGGGCCTGACTATCACAAATATTCTTTCTCTTCCGTTCCTCCTTCACCACCGTCGTCGTTACCCGTTTCACCAGACGCCTCAAATGAGAATCTCTATCTACTGCATGACAGCAAGTTCTCGAAATCAATAAAAGCATCTGCCCTTGCAAGCTTCTCCTTGGACAAGTCTCTTCCTGCAAATGATTTTTCGTCGAAATTTAAATCCTGCTTAATCGAACTGTAAGCCCTTATTCCTTCACTGCTGTAATATGAAACTTAGTCTGTTGTACTCCGTATTTGTCAAGAATTCTGAAAGAAAAGATAAGCTAAAAGAAACACATTCAATCATAAACTATATTTTGGAGTAGTTTACTGTTTGACTTGTAGAAGCGGTGAGCCATAAAGTCAAGGTAAGATAGATGAGTGGAACCCTACATAAATCTTATTTCAGGAATTGTGTTATGGGTGATGTATGTCGAGGGTGAGGTTCGATCCCTGATCTACAGGAGGAAAGTGATATGCTCTACCACTGAACTATACCATGATCCTCAAGTAACCCACCTCATTAGTTTAGTGAAAAATACGAGAAAATTTCTCAGGATTATAAATAAAATACATCTCTACATTTCTGCTCATTGTCAACACTTTCATCAATATTTTGCATGTCATGAATTTCAGGTTGGGGTGGTTTGCACTTAGATGCTGCGCTTGGAACCTCAATCAGCCATCGAAACTCCGCCACGAGTAGTGAATGTACTTATTTTGTCATCTAAACTACACAAAAATTGATTATACAGTGTTTCAATAGAAGTTACAAAATTTTTATATGGATGCTCTCAGTATCACTTAGAGTAAGGTGCTCCTTACTGCTAATCTAATCATCTTTTCCTCATTTAAAAACGCGTAAATGATCAAATGAGCACGAAACCCCCTTGGGAGAACCTAGAGTATGGTGCTTGACTGAGCGCCATGGATTTCGAGCTTCTGTAATAATCATGAATGGAAGATCAGTTTTTTTTCTTACACTTCACCGAGAAGGAATGGCGAGACAAGGGGATGTTACTTAATCTTATGTGTGTTGTCATAACTCTTTTTATTAGTTCGAATTATTTACAGCATTTTGAGATATAAATTGGTATGATTCATCAATCATTACATTGTAAAATCCAATTTTTTTCCAGCAAAAGCAGAAAAGAGGGTGCACTGTAGCATCACTAATCAATAACAATGAATACCTTCAAGCTTTCAAATTCAATGACACAGTGTTGGCCAAATTCATGGAAAGAAAACGAAAAAACAAACTATAAACTCGCGTAGGAATGTCCATATTCAGCAACTATTTTCGTCACCCATATGGCCATATTCATCAATCCTGTTGTTCAACATAACATTTTTTTTTTTACAGAGATTATATACTACGTATAGATCATGAAATCATCTACCCTTCCTAATCTCATAAAGGTTTCTTACATTCAGCGTAAACATGTAACAACACACATTAAACCCAGCGGGCTACATAGCTGTACCGAGAAACAACAGTGGCACTCCATTAGCAAATACTGGCAGGCAGCAGTCATCTAATAGCCTAATATAATTATAAAGCTTGCCAACAGGTCTCCTGTCTGTCTGGGAAGTGTTAGATCAGATGGTAATACAACAGTGTCGACATAACGCATGTTGAATCATTTAACTTCCTTCCCCAAGACGAAAGTACATCCAACCAACAGCCTAACAACCACAATACAGCGTTCAAATCTTAACATTTGTAAATCCATCACCACGGCAAACTATTTATGTTATAGAATCATTGAGGGCATCAGTTCAGAAGACATGCAGCTGATGAAGGCAAATGAAATCCAAACTGATACTCAGGATCCAGATGCAGTATTCCAGATCCGATATGGCAAAGTTACCTTTATAGACTAGAATCCACAATCATATTTACAGAGGATATAGAAACGCATGGAGTAACTTTGCACATCATTCAATACTTTTTCAGGAACAAATATCCGACAAAATTATTACTGCTGATTTTGCTGTCTTTGCTGTTGAAAGTTTTGGAGATTTTGAGGTGTATTTTGAAGAGGTACCATATTAGACTGTAGATTCTGAGAATTCTGCTGCATGTTTCCAAAAGTACTTTGAGAAACTTGTTGCTGTTGAGGCAAACTCATCATGCTGCCTGGATTTGCTCCCATATTAAACACTGAAAAGAGACAGCAGAAAATAGTCATATACTGTCCAATAACCCATTCACTGATTCACCTGTGTTTGAATATCAAACACTTTCCCCCTAGAACACACGAATCAAATACAACGGCACAATGATGTCAAAGGAGTTGAAGCATAATGAAGGAAAGAAAGATCGCATACTTTGATCGCTGAGCATCTGGGAAGGATGGGTCCTTTGAGTGTTTCCACCAGCTAATCCAAACTGAAAATGTGAAACAGTTAATTGCATTGCTAATGCAAGAAAATCATACCGAGCTAAATGCAGTGTATTCACAACTGAACTAGATACACAGCATATTCCTCAATGACTAATTAACCAAGTGGCTTATTATAGAATGAAATCTACATGCAAATACTAACAAAGCCAAAGGGACAATAACAGTCCAATGTGCACAAGTACTCAAGCATTCCAAAGCATCAACAATTTTTTATTTTTAAAAGCAAAAGTTAATACCAATCATAAGCAGTTTAGCAAAAAAAACCTTATTCTGATGATCTGTAACAATGAGAAAGGTACAGTAGCACACAGCTTTAAAACCATTAAAAAAAGAAAAAAAAACTAACCTGCATTCTTGGAATCAATGGCTGTGAAGTCATAGTAGCTGACATGTTCGAAATCTGAAATGAACATTATATTTCACTATATAAATTATTCTTCGGTTAAAAACCCACAATTTCTAAACCTCATATCAAATTGTCAATTAATTGTCGTTTTATATAAATGGCATGATATATTCTAATTACAGTATTAATTATACTCTAGATAATGCAAAATTTTATTATCAAATAAGATAACTTTTCATAAATTCAATGTATCAAGTAAATTGTTGAGATGTCATAACAAATTTGTATAAAAATTCATTTACAATCAAAAGAATTTTGTCAATGCCTACCAAAGAATATTATAAACCATTATGGCATAAACTATTGGTTCATACTTCATAGGTAATAACCCTATTATAAAAGGATGCCACTTTCCCATCACTAGTTTTTTTTTAAATAAAAATAAAAAATAAAAAAGGGAAATATACCCATGAGGTTTGACACTTTCTAAGTTGTCTCCAAGCTTTTTAATTTGAAAGTTCTAAACTGTACCCATGAACTGCTTTCATCTTATCAGCTATACCCCTCCCTAATTCTTTCATTAACTTTTGGTTAAAAAAACTGTTAACTTTAAATCTATAACTTTAACTTTACATCCCCTCTCTTCCCTCCACCACAACCCACCATGGCCACCACCAACRCTCACCAATGAACCCCGACCACCGCCAAAACCCATATACCCAGTTGAACCCACGCAGCCCCATCATCACCACTTACACAYRCTATRAACACTTACGCAGCKCTTGAATTTAGGGTTTATACCAAATCAATTTGGGGCAAAATTTTAGGTTTGTGRGAAATTAATTTGAGGCAAAATAAATGTAGGGTTTAWACCAAATCAAGTTCAAAACCAAATTGGGGCATTAGTGTTGGTGATYCACGATGAGGAGCAAGAGGAGGTTGAATGTTGGTCGAAGGTTGAAGGCGAAGGCGAATTGAGGTGTGAGTCGAAGGTTGAAGGCGGAGGCGAAGGACGACGTGGTTAGAGGTGTTGGTTGAAGGTCGAAGGTGAAGGAAGAGGAGAGAGACGGGAGCAACGGTTGGTGGTGGGCAACTTCAAAGGCGAAGGCGAGGTTAGAGGTGGGTAACGTGTCGTGTCACTCACATAAACGGGTTGAATCCCTTCAAGCCTAACCCGACCCGTTTTAATAAATGTGTCGTGTCGTGTCAACCCGTTTAACTTAAACGAGTTGATACCCTCAACCCAAACCCACTAATAACGGGTCATTTTCGTGTCGAGTTAGCGTGTCGCGTCTTTTTTACATACTAATGTATATAACTAGGTGCAATCGTGTCGTGTCAACCCATTTATTTAAATGGGTCGAAATTTTCAACCCTAACCCGACCCGTTCAATAAATGTGTCATGTCGTGTCAACTCGTTTACATAAATGAGTCAAGATCATCAACCCAAACCCATTAATAACGTGTTGATTTCGTGTCGTGTTAGCGGGTCGTGTTGCTTTTGACCACCTGGGATTGAGGCTGGACAATGTTGGTGATGTGCGACAATGATGGGAGTAAGGTTGGGCAAGGCTGGTGATGTGCGAAGGAAGAGGAGAGAGATGGGAGTGAGGGTTGGTGGTGAGTGTGGTGCGAGTGAGGGTGGTGGTTATGGGAGATTTAGGAGGGGTATTAGGGAGGGGTTCGATCGTGGCTAGGCTGGCTGGGCTGTGGGCCTGTGGTGGTTGTGAGAGAGGAGGGAGGGGTCATGGGTTTTGGTGAGATTGGTGGTGGGTTGTGGTGGAGGAAGAGAGAGTATTTATGTTTTTTATTTTCTTTAATTTATTTATTTAAAGTTAACGATTTTTTAACCGAAAGTTAACGATTTTTTAACGGAAAGTTAACGAAGGGATAAGGGAGGGGTATAGCTGATAAAATGAGAGCAGTTCATGGGTATAGTTTAGAACTTTTAAAAAGCCTAGAGACAGCTTAGAAAGTGTCAAACCTCATGGGTATAGCTTAGAATTTCCCTAAAAAAAAGGATTGCATCATTTCCCATTATTGCAAGTTGTAAATTACTTGCATCATCTCCTTTTCAGGCAACAACTTCTCTCTTTCTCACCCCTATCACAGAGGTCTCTTCTATTCTTCCTCTTTATGTCTATTATCTCCTTAAAACCCATGCCTTATTTCAACGATGCAAATAATGATAAGCAGACCAAGTATTTGGTGTTAAAAAAACCGATTTATAGAAGTTTCTTCTACTTTAATACTTCCTCCATTCTTTATAACTTGCATCTTTTTCTAAATACTAGCATGTCCAAGAGTTAGCATGTCCAGTGCACCAGCCCAAGAGTTAGCAAGAAAGAAGAATAGAGTGCAGAAACATATTGTATATATGTCTAACGCAAACATGCAAGCCATGCACATGAGATAATAGCATAGATGTTGAATGTTCATAAAGCTGTATGCAATTATAGTTTCTATAAAAGATGAGATGCATTTTCTACCCCAGAAGCATTGGGTGAATTCTGAGCAGCGTTGAATAATGCTGTATTAGCAGCTCCAGAAAATTGACCGATATGACGATTCAGCTGGTTTCCCTGGCTAAGTTGACTTTGTCCAATAGCATGTTGCATATGTCCAGTGGGCAGCTGCCTACTTGAAAATTGTTGACTTGCTAATGGTTGAGAAAATTGCATCTGATTTTGGCCTGATAGCTGGAAAAAAAAATTATACTGTTAATCAACCATGAAAGACTCAAGACTCAACCTTAATACATACCTATGAAGCACATAAACCTCTTGGACTTTAATCAGCCAAAAAGTTTCTTTGGAAACTCATAAATGCCTAGGAAACTCTTTAAAAACATTTACGAAACTTAAAAATAAAAACCAAAAACATTTCATTTATCAGAGACTCCATAGGGGTAGCATTTTGGAAACTCCATGACTTATAAACGCGCATTTTTGGCTTGTTAACAAAAATACCAAAAAATGATTTTAAACTACATTTAACATATTAGAATGTAGAGTGAAACACAAAAGCTTTAAAAAATAGTTGGGTTGACAAAGGTGTCTCTTTGGATGTGATTTCCTTCAAATGGATCGTGGTCCCCAATCACATGTTTTGATATTTTTTTTTTTCTTTTTCATCTTCTAACTCCTTGTTAGTGGGTTTAATGAGAGAAAAAAAGATATTAATTGTGTTTGATGATTTATTTCAATGTAATATACACCATTGTTGCTGAAGACAATTTCAGTTATATGTGTATTTTTAGAACATTTTAAAGGTATTGTATGTTTGCAAGACATAATAAGAAACTTTCTTTGTTTAATATCTTTTTATTTATAAAAATTTAGTATTAATTTATTTTCCTAAATGTTTCCCATTTCCTAAGAATTGACGATTCATCGTTTGAGAAACTCCAAACATTTCATTGCTACATAGGTACACACTCCAACTATCTTGATTCAAACTTCAAATATGTTATCATTTAAATTAATTAAATGCAATTCTAGTAAAACTGAACAGAACAGACAAGATTTCAATATCAAAGAAATCTTACTACATAGAGCATTTTGTCGCAACTCGTACGGCTAGGAATCTAAACATATTGTGGAGAAAAAAAAACAATTGAATTTCTAATGGCTGCATATAAAAAAAATTAAATCCAGAAATATTGAGAAATGGACCTCTTGGAACAGCCAAAGTGGCTGACTGAGTGGTGAAGGCCCAAGCACATGCCACAGTAAAAGTATTGAACAAACTAAGTTTGAAAAGCTAACAAGTGCAATCTGAAGTTCTGAACAAACTTAAACTGGCTAAAAAGACTACGTTCTTGTGCACGCATGCAATACAATTGTTTGTAAAAAATTCAAAAGAAAACACACTAAATTTAATGCAGAGACTATACCGATGGGAACTTCTGCTGAGCCTGAGTCTGCATATCATGTAGTTGAGGCAGTTGGTTCTACAAGGAAATTATGAGATAATTTAATCAAAACGCAAGCCATAAATTAAGTGACTAAAGGGTAGTAGATGACTGCTAACCACCTTCCCAAATAAACAGAAATGCCCTGTTTCCTTGTACCACTTTTCTCATTCTTATACTTCATTTCTAAATGTTGTATACATATGAAATCTTGACACTGTTCACAAATCACAATACGATAATCTTCTAAGTTTCTCCAAATGTATAAGTAAAAATATAGTTATGTGGGTTCTTGTTTGATTCATCTGAATGAGTACTACAAGAATATTCTATTTTATTTATTTATTCTTACTTAAGTATAATTAAAGATTAATCAATATAAAATATTTATTGGCATATGTGCCAAAGTGAAATGAGTACAACTTTTAGAAATGGAAAGAGTGGTTAAATTTCAAAGGTAACAAAGCTTGAAAGGACGAATGAAAGCAACATGAAATCAAAGCACGGATAGGCATAGAAAAGTAATATTGAAATACAAAATAACGTCCATTAACAATGATGCGAAGAAAAACAAAAGGAGAAGCAGCTCGAACAACACAGGGACATGGACAAAGAAATGAATAAAGAAAAGATCGTGCTTGAGATAACCATATACATGTAGTGATCAAACAATCAAAATAAAGCTTCTCCCTTATGCAGCCTCAGAGCTTCAAAAGGAACTCAACTATAACTAATTAACTATACCAGCAAGCTAATGGACCAAAGGAGAAGCAACCTGAATATAATGTAAGTATAAAACGAATATGCCACATACTTTGATATTTTACTGGGGAAGATAATGATGTAAGTACAGAAAATAAAGATAGATATCAAGCTTTCAAGCAGCTTGATTCACTCCCAATCAAGCATTCGATTGTCTTGAACACTCCCAAAAGCTAACTAGAACAAGGTTTCCTTAACCCTTCCTCTCCCTAATCTCTTCTATATAATGACCAGAATTGCCTCTCCCAAATGACTGATTATGTAGTATCCATAATACCATTCCACAATAATAAGTTCATTACAGTTTACTCCTAATCTCCTATCATATATACCAGACAGCATCCTGAAAAGGCTGATCTAGAATTAAAACTGTGTAAGACAATAACACCACATCCAGAGTTTTGATTTTGCGCATATTCCTATATTCTGGTAAAACAAACATGAAATTAAGAAAAAAAGGGAAATCAGAATCGACAGCATAGCATTGGACGACACAACAGCCTTATAACTTCATACAATAGATTCAGACACCAGCACAAGATATACCTGAGCCAAACCCTGCATCGACTGCCTGTATTGTTGCTGAGCAAGAAGTTGCTGCTGATGAGTAGGAAGCTGCATCATTTTTCTTTGTTGTTGCAGCTGATGTTGCTGTTGGAGAGTTTGCTGCTGAGGAGAGGGTGCATTCATCATGTTTGTACCAGATCTAGGTGAGTTTGCATACTGCATCGGAGATGCTGTATTATCAAAGGAAGATGCTGCTGTAGCATTGGAAGGTGAAGGCACTGATCTATTAAGAAGCTGTGCCCCTGAAGCCTGCACCAGAAATTCAGAAGAATTATGCTCATCAAACACACAGGTCACGAGAAACATCTAATCTTGCATTCATAGCACATAATTCTCTGACTGAATACAAAACAAGGTTTCTATTAAATTAAAACAAGAAAAAAAAAAAAAATCCTCCAACAAAGAGTACAGGCTAAACAGTTATTCAAGGTGAAACTCTCAAATCCAAGGACTACAGGGAAAATTCAAAAGGAAAAAAGAGAGGAAAATGGCAATGAACTAGAAAGCCTTAACTACTATAATTTTCAAATACTAGTAAAGTGGAAGCCCATAGGACCATATAACAAGAAGGCATATATCTCATCCAGAGTTTTAAAGGATCTGCATTAAAAAAGTGTTAAGTTATCAAATTGAATGAAACTACATAATCACAGAGGTGGAAAAAAAAAATTGCCATAACAAAATAAATGAGTGTTTCATCAATCTGACACTGAGTGGTGGCGGTGGTAGCTGAAGGTCTTTAATTGACCTTTCATACTCTAGACAGTCGACAATACTAAGCTTTATAAAAATATTCATGATTGACCTTTCTTTCAAGTAAAAACTGCTTGCAAACACATCAAATTGTGGCTGCAATAAAAGATGCACATAGCTTGACTCGTTGGATGACTCGTACTTCAGAGAAAAAACATAGCTAATTTGAGGAGAAAGAACTGACTCAAAAGAAGCAAAAAAAAAAAAAAAAAAAAAAAAAAAAAAAAAAAGTAAAGTAAAATCCCATATTAAGGAAGGAGGGAGAAGACGAAAAAGCAACCATATGAATACAATATCATCAATTGGAACAAATCACAACATAACACCATTTACCTGCAGTGGGGCACCCTGGCTACTATGATTACTGGTTAACATTGGAGGAGTATTTTTTGAGTACATGCCTGACAATGAAAAACCCATAATGTCAATCAGTCAATTGAAGCCTTAATCCCATAATGTCTGAAACAAAAAGCCATAATGTTTGAAACAAAAAACATAAAGATAAAAGTGGTTGATAATCATCCATGAGCTTATATTACCAGATCCATCAGTGAAAGTTTGTGGTCCATCACCAACCGTGAGCACATCGACAAGATGTGAGGGAAGTGGAGAAGTAGCATGCCTTTGATCCGGGGGGAGCCTTAACCCTGCACAACATAAATACCAACCATCTTTAAGGTAGCTGGCAAAACAACGAAATGGATTTTCAATATACCACATATATACATAATCATTTTAAAACGAGTTCAGGCAGAGACAATACAACGTAAATATGACCACTGGCTAGCCATTAAGCCAAAGCAATGTCTGTTAGATTCTCACCCCTCCCTCCTCTCTCTCTCTCTCTCTCTCTCTCTCTCACACACACACACACACACACAAACAAACAAAATCTCACAAATTAGGTTCCAGAACAAAGGAGAAATAAGATTGCCAAGCCTTGAGGCAGAGCATAATTCAGTGACATTGTGGATAATATAAGTAATAAGTCTCCCTAATGATTGGTATTACCACCCAAATTTGAAAGAGAAAGCCACATAGATAGATAGGCCATAGACCTTTACAGCCTGAGATGTGAAGATGCAATAAGTTAAAAGAATAAAGAAACATTGAGAAGCATATATGAGTGCACTATGGAAGCAATTCATTTGTTAGGACAAATGATAAAGTTTAATAGGGTGAGGATCCATATGGTTTTCATAGATCTAAAAAAGTCTTATGACAGATAGCCAAGAGACATACTTTGGTTGGCAATGTATATTGACCTGGTTAGGGATATATATCGAGATGTGTCAACAAATGTGAGGACTTAAGATGGATTGACAAAGGACTTCCTTATAAAAATTGGTTTGCATCAAGCCCTTTCCTTTTTGCATTGGTTATAAATGAAGTGACAAGGCCAACGTTGTTTACGGATGGTATTGTATTAGTGGATGAAACTGAAACCGAGGTTAATGCCAAATTGGAGCAATGGAGACAAGAGACAAATGTTTGATTGTAGAGGATTTAAGTTAAGTCGAAGTAAGATTGAGTATTTGGGTTGTCGTTTTGGGTCACATAAGGGAGCAAATAATGGTCTGGTAAGGTTGGACGGAAAAATATTGGATCGTGAATGAATGCTTTAAGTATCTTGGGATTAAACATCCAAATGAATGGTGATATTGACCAAGACGTGGCTCATTAGATTACATCAGCTTAAATGGAGAGTGGACATAAAAGTGTTTTGTGATCGAAGCATCCCTTTAAAGTTGAAAGAAAAATTCTATAGGACTGCTATAAGACTAGAATTGCTCTATATCATTGCACTATGGTACAAAATGTTTTACTTCTAAGAAAGAGCACATTCAAAAGGTAGGGGTCACAGAGATGCAGATTTTGAGATAGATGTGCAAGAACACTCTATGGGATAGAATAAAAAATAAAGTTATCCGTAGGAAACTTGTGTTGCAACATTGCAAGCAAGTTAAGAGAAAATCGTTTGCGTCGGTTTGGACGTGTAAGACGAACCGATGGGAAAAGTAGAAGAGTGGGATTAGGGAGATTTCAACAAGATAGAGCAAGACCGAAAAATGACTTGGTTTGGTTGGAAGGAGTTCTTAAAGATATGAAGTGGATTTATGCAAGAATGAGGCTCGTGATCGTAGAAGAGGGAGGAGAAAAATCTTTGGGGATGACTTCCCACAATAATCATTTTTAATTCATGTTAGTCGACCCCACTTATGGGACTAAGGATTTGATTAAGTACACTAATAGAGGGATGTGTGTGAGACAGAGACCTGTGTGTTTGTGAGAATGAGAGAGAGGGAGGTAATGTACATATAGATGTTTGAGTGACTTTCCAAAATGCAAAAAATTGTCTAGGTGTAACTGTGTAAGCACAAACACATTTTCCTTAAATTAGTCACTTCAAGACTCACCTTCACCGTGATTGACCGCAGCTCGAAGTGAATTTTCATCTTGTTGAATTTTCGCTGAAAAAGCCTTATCCAAAGTTGGGACACTGCTCATCCTATGACGGGTATCCAAACCATAGGCTTTGCGAGTATCAGCTATAACTTTTTCAGCACTTTCACAAGCAGCAGCAATCATGTCAATCCTAGCCTGCCACAGTGAGCAAGTATCTTTAAATAAAAGAGATTTAATGTAACATATTACTTGTCAGATCTGTCATATCAAGTCACCTTAAGCTTGTCAATTTGGGTGGGTACAGGCAAATTTTGCATTCCAAGAAGCAACTGCTCTCGCTTAGAATTGTCATCCACTTCCATCTCAGGCAAGAGCTTGGACGACAACATGACAGGGAGTACTGCATGAAGAATTAAAAAAATAAAGTGTAATAAATCACAGTTTTCATATCAGAAATGAAATATCACGACATAATGAGAGAGAAGGAAGAGAACATTTCTTATTGAATGAATTAAGTTAATGAGCAACTTCAGTATTTATACAAGAGAGCTAAGTTCATAAATACAAGTGTAACAGAAAACAGTTACACTGGAATTCTGTTATGAATCTTATGACTAACAGAATTCTAACTACCTAAAGAGTTATTGCCTAGTACAGTCCCTAAAAAATTCTG
Source organism: Bassia scoparia (assembly GCA_008642245.1). NCBI lineage: Eukaryota > Viridiplantae > Streptophyta > Magnoliopsida > Caryophyllales > Amaranthaceae > Bassia > Bassia scoparia. Next base: position 149,818 of record SNQN01000072.1, on the reverse strand, counting down.
TCTTCATAAGTCAAAACTTTGAAGTGTCGCGGCGGCATCTCCCACATCAACCAATTTCATGGGCATATAAGCAAACTAAACCACAAAGTACTACTTCATAGATTAGAATGAAAGGCGGCTTACTTGTGGCATTTTCAGCATTAACATTCTTCGGATGAACCACGAAAGCCTTTGAGACCTTCTTAATATCTTCCACAATATTGTATAGCTCGAGATTAACCATAGAAAATTGACCGGTAACATCTTGCCTAGTATCACAAACAGCAATACATTAACGTAAAACTGCTTTCGATATATAATTAATAATCGCCACCTCCATATATCAACTTCCAACCTCATTAAGTGAAAATTCGCTTTAATACGAAAACATTAAAAAAGCAAAACTTTATTTCAAATCAACAACAAAATTCAAATAATTCATTCAAATAACTTTCAATATATAACAAGACAACCTATTAGAAAATGAATCAATTGCAGATGCAATCTACAAAACTTTATTTGAAATAAACGACAAAATTCAATCAATTCATTCAAACTACTTTCGATATATAATTAATATGCATATATAACATTCCAACGTCAACAAGTAAAAAATCCTTTTGCAGATGCAATCAGCAACACATTATTTGAAATCAAAAACGAAATTCAAACAATTCACTCACTCTTTTCGGTCCTAACACTGGAGTACTAGAAAATAACATTTATCAAAACCCTAAGACGATCGAACAAATTGAAGGCGAAGAAGGAGATAGTACCATTTAGGGACAGCGTTGGAGCGAGAAAGAGCGTCGAATTCATCGAGAATGCGAGAGATGGCGCTGCAGAGGCTAGTGGCGCGAGTTCTGAGGGACTGTAAGTTGAGTTGTTGTTGCACGGCGGAGTTCAACCGCTCAACCGCCTTAGCTGGTGGTTGTTGCGGTTGTTCTGACGGTGGTTGGCTTTGATCTTGCTGCGTGCCCATCGCCGCGTCCATGCTCTGCTCCGATGAAGTCTGAGGAGGTGAGGCGGGTGAAATGAGGGGAAATTCTCACTTTAAATTCAATCTGAACTCGATAGTGGCAATTTTGTAAATATGAGCATCATAATTTCTCAAATTAACTCTAGTTTATATTTTCGGTATAAATGTACAACAAATATTGTCATTGATGGATAAAGAACGACAGATAGCTCACGTGATTAGAGTTCTCTCCGTTGACGTAGAAACGTGTACTTTTGTCAATAAGTTAGAGGTAAAACATGATCTAATTTGAGTGTATATGGTCTCGGATTTTTGGTTGTGATTGGAGTGTGTTAGGGTCTTAGGGGCAACTTGATTGTTAGTATGGTTTTAAATGCTATTACCAACTCAAAAGAAAATAAGTTGTGGGTTCATTTTGAGTTGTGTGTTTAGAGAATTAAATGATTTGGTAAAAGATTAGTTTAAGGAACAAGGTCAATTTAATTCACAAAAAGTGTTTCTTATCCCAATTTTGGTGGCTAGAACAAGATCGAAATCAACTTTAGGTACACAAGGTCAATTTCATTGAGGTTAAATAAGAAGGAGAAAGTTGTCGTGAAGTTGCTAATTGCGGATGAGAGTTGTGAAGCGGATGGTTTGTGGAAGAGGTTATGGAGGTGCCAAGGTGCTGGCTAGGCCATGAGTTTGTTGTTGGTCGGGGTTGGGTGGCTTCGAAGTGGGTTGGGGTTGTGGGTGGCTACAAAGTGTTGGTTGAGTCGTGGATCGTGAGTTGGTGGGTGGGTGAGGTTTGTAGGGTGGGTGGCTAGGTTCGGGCCGCTAGGTGGGACGATTAAGGACTCTGGGAAAGTGAGGTAGTAGTGGTAGTTTATTTCAATTTTTGTACTGATTATAAGTAATATGAGGCGACATTTAGTAACCCACACAATACAAATTTAAAAGTACAAAACTTAGAAACTTGCTTCATGTAAATAAACAATAACGACATACCTTAAAATAACAATTAATTAATGACTCATAATATTTTTAAAAAAAAATCTAAAACACCTACAAGGCTACAATTTTCATCAATCATCTCTTATAACAAGGTCCCAATTTTTTTCCACCAAAAGGGTGTTAGAACAATAGAGGGTAGTAACGGATAATCACTCCAAGGCACGGAGAATACGCTTTCCTTTTAGTTTAATTTCGCCCCTCTAGGATCACCGGGTTACCACGAAATAACTAATGAGATACAATGGAGAGAGCAACTTACTTTGTTGCAAGTCAAGAAAAAGAACTTTGTGTTTGATTTGTGAAAACACTCTTTGAAAAGTTTGCAAGAAGTTTCTAAGAGAAAGCAAGTAAACAACAATAGCCAACAAGAATATAATTCAGTGTTTTTGATYTYTCTAGCAAATGAATCAAGCTTGGCCTTTTATAGGCACTTAGGAGTCCTCCCAACAGCCACATTAAGGAGTGTAACCTCCCTAATTAATGCAATCAATGGCCAAATCAATTCTGAGTTAATGGTGTTTAAAACCAATTCAAACTCATTCAAACTGATTTACAKCAYCCATAATATCATTCAAATGTCATATCAATTGCATTAAGTAGGCACCCAACGGACAAAACCATCAATAGCATAAGATAAAACATGATCGCGCATTAAAACGCGATCAGGGAGAGAATGGCGTGGCGCCATATATATGGCGTGGCGCCACCAGGGGACAGAGCCAAATGGCGTGGCGCCATGAGGATGGCGTGGCGCCATTTGCTCTCTGATCCTCTTTTCGTCAATTCTCTTCCTAATTTGGTTTTTGCTCCAATTAGCCTTTTGCTATGACTTGTCCGTTATATTTATTAATCAAATTCATTTGTCCAAGGTCCATTTATGCATAAATGTTCCAACAAAGGGTTAAATCAAATGGTAGCAAGTTGATGTTGCCTAGGTGAAATTTTGTGACTTAATCACCATAATTTAGTTGTGTAAGTCGCCGCCTCTCTTTCTTTTCTCTCTCCTCTCCTCTAGGGTTCTAAATTTTTAGGTCGGAAATTAAATTATTTCCGATCCTTTTTCTTTAATTCAATTTGTTTTTCTAATTTGTTTTGTATAGTTCACCATTGTTTAGAGTTTGTCCCAACTTTTTGGGTATTTTTTTCCTTTTTTTTGGGGTTTTAATTCTCATCTATGGTTGAGAATTTTAACGTTAGGGTTCTTATAATAATTGGGAAGATGATTTGGATTCCTATGAGTTTAGGGTTTGTCATTAGCTTTTCGATCAAAACATTAGCATAGATTGAGAAGGTCTAGACTTGGAAAGATGCATCGACATTGAAAATTATTGCTAGCATTAGACTTAAAGCGGTGGAATATAAGCTATGTCAAAGTTACAAATTAGTTATGCGTTTGATTGTAAAAGTTATGTTATTTTCTTTAAATATATGGTTTACAAATTATGTTATTATAGATGTCGTATGATTATTACTTAATGAAATTACTTCTTCCCTGTCAAAAAAAAAAAAAATCTAGTTGTGCAAGCAGAGTACAATCTGGATATAGTCATAGAACTCCAAATGTTTGTCTGGTTGAAAAAAATGAAAAAAAAAGTGGGAAAAAAAATGAAAAATGCGAATTCGAATGTAGGAGTTTATTTGGTTGACCACATGACCATAAAACATAAAAAATCTAACAAATCATGGGAATTAAACTACAAAGTGAATTAATTAATTCCTTAATCAAACAAAGGACGAACATTTTTCCTAAATAATGCTAACTAGATCTAAAATCACAGATTTGCTTTGGTATCCATACTAACTACCAAATTACCGTCCACGTAAGATCGTAGTTTTTTTTATTGTTGTCCATTGAACACTATTTATTAAAATAACGTTTTCATTGAAGAATAGCGCTATTACAAATAGCGACGTAAGTGAACAAAATATGTACAATTCGCTACCTAAGTATATGTAAATCGATATCTAAGATAACAATGTATTGCCATAAAACGCTATCTATCTTAGATAACATAGTATTCATTGACAGGTCCAAATTATATATTTTGTAAAACGCTATTTCAGATAGTGTTATTAATATAATTTTTTAAAAAGGAAAACAACGAACTATCAATCTTACGTGGACAGTAGTTCGATAAATTCTTTCGAAAACAAAGTACTCATAAATCACAAAGGATATTTGATCTAATTAGCGTTATTTATTTAAAAAAAATTCACAAAGGATATTAGAAAAACAAACTACCATTCCCCAAACAACAGAATTAAACCAGAAAAAAAAGTCCACAACACACTCTCTCTCTCTCTCTTTCTCTCTCCTCATAATTCAATTCAATTGCCTTCTTTCTTAGCTCACATTTTCTTCACTGTTACTTCAAAAACCGCTATGATTTTCCGTTGATCTTATCTGCTAAAACAGTAAAATCCTCAATTTCCGCACTTTAATTTGAATTGTCGGTGGTATATTAGGCTGCAACAATGGCGAATTTAATCAGGTAGTTCTTCTTCCTTTGTTTCAATTGTGCAATTCAATTGAAAATTTCTTCGCGATTTTCTGTTTCGCGAAAATTCAATCGGAGAGATTTTGAAATAGATTGCATTGTTTGATTGCAAGATGTTTTGGTGTTTGATTTTAATGCATTAATTGTGCGGAATTGCAAAGTCATGGTCCTAATTGTTTGTTGTTAGTGGAATTTCTGGAAAAGTTTAGTTTCATGGTTAGGGTTGAGGAGTTGCCTTTTGATGTTGTTTTTGGTTATGATTCTTCTTGTTTTGATTGTTGCACATTTAAATTTTAACGCTTCTTTAAAAATAGAATGCTGAACTGAGCTAATTTGGGACTGTAATTTGAACTGGAAACGAAATTTTGGCGTGGAATGATGGCGACATTCCAGTCGAGTTTTGCATGTCGTCTTATACTTAAAATGGTACATAGTAGTTAAAAAAAAACTTAGACTTTGTGTTGTAAGACTTGTAACTGTTTTTCAATGATTCTTCAATGCACTCAATTTTGATTTGAGATTTCATGCTGTAGCATTTTCAACTTGCATTGCGTTGAGTTGAGTAGGAATTTTTGGACTTGCAAACCCGCATTTTCAACTTGGAGTTTTCAACTTGAATTGTAGCAAGCTGTTTATGTACAGTTGTAATGTATACTCCCATATATTGAGTATATTACTAAGATTTGATCATCTTGCTTTAAAAGGAATTGCTTTATAGTTTGAGTATCCTCATTCCCTTCTCTTTTTGCAGGTTTCTCTGTTATTGAAATTTGAAATGGTTAGCAAGCTTTTCAAATCCAGCATTGGTTCATGCATTTTGATGCTTCATAAGTTTATATCCTTAACAATGCAATTAGCATCGAATAGAAGTTTGGGTGAAGATAGTTCAGAAACAGAACCAATCTTGTCGGCGTCTCTCATAGTCGAGGAATCTCCGGAATCTACTCTTTTTGAAATTAAAACTATCGATGGGGATGAGGAAACTTCTGTTGTAGCAGATGTTAATGGTGAAGAGAATTGCAGTTTGGTCAACGAACAACCACAGTGTCGGATATGCCTCGACAATGAAGGTCTTTTTTTGCCTATAAATTATATTTTCTTGTACATACTTCTGATCATGCTGTTGTCCTGTTGCTTATCTTATAGATACCATGCAATTTATTTTTGGATGATTTGAGGACGATGTAATTGTGATCACGTCTTGTTCACAAAAAAATATTTCTGTTATCTTTGAATTGATGTTGTTAGTAATTGCTATGATCTATTTGGTGTCAGGGATTAATAAGTTGTTAAATGGTGTCAGGAGAAGATTTAATTGCTCCCTGTCACTGTAAAGGCACTCAAAAGTATGTCCATAGATCTTGTCTTGACAATTGGAGGTCCACAAAGGTATATGCTTAATTTTTTTGCTTCTAGTTCTAATCAGTCTGTCAATAGCAGAAAAAAGTGCAGTGCACATTAACATTAATCTGTCATCTTTTGGACAACTATTTCGCTTGTACCAAAGAGAATTTTATTGCTAAACAAGTCGAGCTCCTGAATATATATTGCAAAATCTTCATTGAAAACACTCCTGAAGTGTTATCTTCATAGGTTCTTATTTTGATACATTCAGGGTGTGTTCATTTCTCATATTGCACTAATCTGAACTGGTTGGAATTTATTAGAATTTGGAACTTATCACAAATTTTTGTTGTGAAATGAATTAAGGTAGCCTTCGTTACAAATCAGTTGATCTTGGAAGATCATCATGGTCATGATTTACCAAAGGGGCGTAAGCTCCAAATGAGAATCTAATTTATTGTATATTCTCCTCCCTAACCATATCCTCCTTATCTCAATTTCATGTATATTTTAACTAAAGAATTGATCTTTATCAATCTAAATTCTGCTAAAGTTACACCTGATACATTGTTAGAAATTTAATTGCTTATCAAAACAAGTGGGCAGACATCACCCCAAAAGTGGTCATATTTAATTGATCAATTTTCTGATCTTAACTAGGTGTGTCATGTTCACAGGAAGGGTTTGCTTTTGCTCATTGTACAGAATGCCGGGCAAGATTCTTATTGCGACCAAATGTCCCATCCGATCGCTGGTGGTTGCGATTGAAATTTCAGCTCCTTGTTGCCAGAGACCACACTTTCATTTTCATAGTTGTTCAGCTGGTATAATAACATGGCATGATGTTTTGTAACGTACCTTAACATAGCTAACATACAGAGTAATCTCAAAATGGTTATTCTAGTTGAGTCATATTTGGCCGAGTTTTCCAAATAAACACTTGATATATTTCGTTGTACGTGATTTGCCTTTTTGTAGATTATGCAATTATAATTCTTGCATGGAGTGACTTTTAGTTAAGACATTTACACGGTACCACTAGGGTTTACTCATTATAATTGTTTTTCACATTTGGATTTGTCAAGGAGAATAAGTGTGCTAATAAAATTAGAACAAACTTTTTAAAGTGGGTAGAGGGATAAGAAATGAAATTGGAGAAAGTTTTGAGTTGACAACAAAGATAAAATTCTAGCTCCTTCCCATCTGCATACTCCGGGTGGGGATTTATAAATATTTATAATCAAAGTTTTGTTTAAGTTGATAGCGTGATAGATATCTGTTTTCTTTTTTTTCCCCCCTTCCCTAATTGATCTCTAAATTTGATTTTTTGTAATAAATATTATTATTATTATTATTATTATGATTATTTTTAATAATTCCATAACATTTTTCTACTATCATTTAGTAAAGATTGTTAAGCATCTATACTCCTCTACAACTAATGCCTAAGAAGTTGATATATTTACTTTGAGATTGTGCATCTCTAGTAACTTGTTTTCTTAGTACAATGTTTTTAGAAGGCAAAGATGTGATTAACCTATACATAAGGTTATCTTTTGTTGATAGAGTGAGTATAGGTGAAATTTGAGATATCCAATGTCCCTTCTTAAGCTACAAATCACTTTATGTTCTTTTTTAGGAATGGATGTTGCTTTAAATCATTTGTGGGGACCCTCCCTTTGTAGATGCTTAAAGGTTTTGGATCAATTTCCATCATAGAAGATGTAGGTACATAATAATGGCAATTTTGGGTGGCAGATTTCGTAGATGCAATTGCTTTTATAAAAATGATGGGCTAATGTTTTGCTGGCCACATCCCTAACATCTGATTTTGCTAGATTCTTTACGGTGATATCGGATTCTGTAGTGCCGCTGTTCTAACGCTTTCAATGCATCTTACCTATTTTAAGTGTTTATTGGATGCCTTATCAAGCATGCATATATGGCAGTGCATTTAGTTAGACCAATATTACAGGACAAGTGAACACTAATAAAACTATACATACATATATGAGCATGTGTGCGTTCTATTCTCATATATATTTATATATATTCAGTTCAACTTGTTTATTTTTCATTATGGACAAGTTCTAATGTAGCTGTTTCAACTTTCATCAGATTGTGGCTCTGCTAGGTGTGCTGGTATACCAATTTTACGGTGAAGAATTGCGTGAAATGTTTGGTTACCGTCAACACCCCTTGGCATTTTATATTATAGCTGGTATGTGGTTTTTTTTTTTTTTTTTTTTTTTTTTTTTTTTTTTTTTTTTTTTTTTTTTTTTGGTCTGGAATCATCTTTTTGTCAAAGTTGATCTAATAATTTTAAAGCGATAGCCAGGTTTTTAAGTTACAAACATAAGTCATATGCCTAGTCTTTGCTGCTGTTGTGGATTAAAATTTTTTGGGATCTTTGTAAGATTTAACATTTTATGTGTTGAGTTGCTAGCATATATCATATTAAGTTGTATCATTCATGATAACTTCTTGCAAGAGAGTGAGGCTCTCGATCGTAGGGAGTGGAGGAGAAAAATCTGTGTGGATGACCTCCCGGAATAATCACTTTTGGTTCATGTTAGCCGACCCCACATATAGGATTAAGGTTCTGATTGATTGATTGATTCATGATTACTTCTCTTTTACTTGAGTTTGTGTTATATTACCAATGTTCATACCCTTGTGATGGAGGTGATCAATTGTTGCCTTATGCGAGTTATGCTGAATGCTTGTTGCCTTTATGGACTGTCGAAATGTTGACGTGTATGGCTTGAGTTTAGCTATGCCACTTGTTATTTTGCTTAAGTAACTCTTTTTCTTTCTGATTTTCTCCACAATGGATATTGCAAATTTTTTACAAAGCTGGATGTTCAGTGTGGACTTGGTGCATTAAGTTGTCCTGTACAATTTAGTCCGAAATTTTGTTGTATCTGCTTTAGGAATTTAAGATGCATATGACTTGACACTGCACTAAGAGATATTACCTTTATTTTATTGCTGTAGTCTTTTTTTGTGGCAGAAGAGTTAACTATTGCTTTTTAGAAATTTTCTTTATATCTTATTATAGAAGATTCTCAATGTGCGTCATGTTATAGTAAATGTCCTAAATGATATGCTTTGGCTGATTGAAATTAGAAACCGATGATTTTGCTTCTATAAGTAAGCTCTTCTGTGTATCTATTATTCAGTTTTACCTACCAATATTTGCGAGTTTAAGTCTGGAATACTTATTGAGGTGCTTGATTGTCTATACTCGGTCCAATATTGCAGTTTTGGCTATTATACTCGTTGGAATACTGTATGGCTTCTTCATAGCAATTATATGTGGACCGAGGATCAGTGAAAGACACTATCATGTTCTTGCAAAGCAAGAATTGACAAAGGTGGTAACTATGATTTCTAAATGTTTATTGTCTTGTTGTGTATGGAGATAATCCTATGCATATTGCATTCTTTGAATCGTTGTTTTTTACAAACTATAGTTCTATACATTTTATGATTATAGGCTGTAATCTAGTGAAAGTTACGCATCATTGATTTGTATACTTACTTGACTATATAGTCAGTAGCCTACAATGGAGCTTATGAAGTGCAACATTTTAGTGTAGCACGATATTTGTATGTTATCACAATTCGAGGAATGTAGTACGCCAAGGGTTGTCTTAGTTTTACATGGTGTCACAGTGGTAAAAACCCCTTTTACATTGGTTAACTGTACATGTAATCGAACATACATGGCTTCTGGTAATCTAGGAAGCGTTACACGCCACAAGCTCCAGTTCAGTCTACTGACTATACAAGTATACTAGGAAGCGTTACACGCCATTAGCTCCAGTTCAGGCTACTGACTATACAAGTATATGGTCAAATAAGTTTACGAAAAATGAATTTCATGATTAATAATGCTATATCTATCATGTTGGGTTGGATGTTGAAGTAATGTCAAATGAGGAGGATCTTAATGTTGGAGTTCTAGTTTGTTTCTAGTGGATTATTCACTATTTTACTCTGCATATAAATATTTCATTCTGAAGTCTGAACTAAAGGGCTAAAAGACAATCATCTTTTTTATTCTGCTTGATACTATGATGATACTCCATAAAATCATGTTTTTTGTTCTGCTTGATGCTGTGATGATACTCCATTTGTTTAGGAGCTTCGTAGGAATCATAGGGCTTCAAGTGATAGTACAAGATTTCGATAATTATGTTTTCCCCCCTTTACATTCTCTCTGTGCAAGTGACTCTAGCTGAAATTTATTTGCTTTAGATGAACTTACAATGGTTCTTATTGAATGCATTCAAATTTATAGTTAAAATTTCTTTGCAGGAATACATAGTAGAAGACCGCGAGAGCAAAGATGTTCCTCCTGAACTTAATCCTAATCATGTTTCAGAGTTGAGAATGTTGGGCCTCTATTGAAAAAAAGGCTTCCAATGGCATTCTTGCAGGTATAAATCTTATCTTTTAAGGTGCTTTTATTTTGATTCACCAAGTTTGTGTAGTAGGAAACTCCGAATCTTTTCCTGAGTGGAGATTTTGATTAATGAGGACATTTACTACAATCCTGAACTGGTCACTGAGTTGCTGGAGTGCTGGAGGCTGCTTTAGTAGATGGGAAATGTTTTTGTTGCTGCATTGGTGTTTATATACTACTGTCATTGGCAACCACTAATTGGTTAAGGAATTTACAAATTGAGTTTTAAGAGACAATGATTGTGAGTTTTGTACACTTGGGCAACAATGGACATAGAGAATAGAGGGAAAGGAAAAGGGAAGAAGAGGGAAGGGGGAGTAAGGAATGGGAGGGACAGGGTAAGCTTACATTTTCCTGATAAAGGAAGGATTTGGTTTAGTGAAGCGCGAGGGTAAATGAAATCTTCTGTAACTCTTCCCTCCCCCTTCCATGCTTTCTCCAAACAAGGGAGTATGATTGCTCCGCTTTCCCTCCATTATTTCATATCGAAACAAAGTGTGAATGTCAGTTTTAAGAGGAAAAATGACTTTGCCAAGCTGTTTGTTAGATCCAGTGATTCTAACTGTTGTGGAGAACTATTTTACATGTTTAAGGCTTTGTGGTCCCTTCTTTCCCTAATAGTTTTGGTGAAGTGGGGAATGACTGATTGCTGTTTTGGGAGTTGGAGACTGATTTCTGTTTTTAATATGGAAATTTACTACTTTCTCCTGTGACCCACATTTGATCTGAGAATTGCGATCACATTGACTCAATTTCTTCTGCACCTTTTAATAGAACATAATACTTGTCTTGGATTTACATCAAGGTACACCCGAGTGCGTGAATGTATAGAATTATAGGATCTAGCAGTTCTGTTCCTGTTTTAAATCCTGTTCAGTTTGTGATAATTCGTTAAAAGATACATTTCTTTTAACCATCCAGTTTATCTCTGACTTACATTTCTGTTACAGGTCCAGCTTTGGCTCTGTCAAAGAATTCAAGATATGAAATCTGAAGTGGTTTCTTGCGAACTTCTTTTGCATATCGAAGTGCATATATACTTACATACAACTCCTCTCCCCTCTCTCCTATAAAATAGAGATACGATTTATGGAACTCTATTCTGATGTAAAGGTAACAGGCATTCAGTTTTACGTAAAAGTTACTATATCGTTACTTGTTCTTGTAGTTGAAAAATTCAACCTTGTAATCAAAGTGGTTACTTGAAAACACGGTTTTTCATTGTATAGAATTTGCATCTGTATTAAAGTGATGTACTAATTGTTAACCTAGACCTGGCTCTCTGGCAAGTACAAAATTTGCAATAGAATTTCGCTATGATAGATATCGGAGTCTCTTCTATTATTAAAATGGCGATCATATGAGATTTGAGGTTCTCTTGGGTATATTATAAATAATTGCGACGAGGATGCATACTTTCACACCTAGATGTGGAAGTTGCAGTTGGTTACGGGGCTAGATGATTCTTGGAAAGGGGAATAAAAGAATACAAATATGTTATAACTTCGGATCACCCCAGAGGCACTAGTGTCTTCCGAAGGGTCTGTTCGATTTAATAGCATGAATTTTAATCAAGCATCCTTAAAAAAAAAATTCACAAGTACAATTGCTCAATGTAAGTGAAATAAGCAGAGTAGTTTATTGCCGAAAGCCTGAAACCCGAATGGGATACTATAACAACACCCTTCTTGTAGTTGATGAACATTTTCAGTATCACAATACAATCCCCCTAAGACAACAATTAGTAAACTAACGATTACAACAGAACAATAATCGAACAACTGGTACCTCTTATTTCATGCATGATATTGGTGTACAAAGTATTCACAAGGCTGAATGTTATTTTTCACTAAAGTTACAAACAGCTCTAACTAACATTACAAAGAAGATACAAGACTATCTTTCGATGTGGTGTACCCGCTTGTTGATTTCGCCTTGAAAAACTCCTGTGTTCAGCAGCTTTTGTCTCTGGGCAATCAAACTGCTCCCTCATCCCCTCTCATTCTGCTGATCAACCATGCATCCATCTCCTCAAATCCCTTGAAGATCTAGCTAGTTCCCACCTTTTCCATCAATAAATATACAATTGGCGGTCACCTGTAATATCAATTGACATTCAATATTAAGGATTCCTTAACACCTATAGTCACAAGTAAAAATATTGTCGACACTTGAAATAAGATACGGTGTAAGAAAGCCTGCACAACTAATCATCTTGACAGGATGTTTAATACCAAATCATTGCCTAGAGTTTATTGATCGACAAGAAACACAACCAAATAACCAATAATAAAATAATTATTAAGTGGTTCTCAACATCTGTAGCATCATTCCCAACACTCCGGCAGCCAGATAGCAGTTAACTAACTATGATAGTTGCACACTTGCACTTTAATTCTTAACACTGTTGTCACCTTTACTGATTATGGCTAGTTTTGTCACTGGGAAAATGACATGTAAATCTGAAGAATATGATGGTCACAAGTCATAACAATTCAGAGCCAAAGGTTTATTCTCACAACCCATCTCACAAATGTTTGAGGGTGTGCAATGTAAAAAAAAAAAAACACACAATAATGAAAGGTATATTCTCTCTAGAATCGACAAATGATTAATATTGTTCAACTCTAATGGCATGTTTAAGGCTTGCTTCATTTGCTAGATGATTGGTAAACACAAAATAAGGCAGGAAGGGGAAAAAGTGCTCCAAGTCATTGGTGTTTAAACAATGTGGCTCATTCTTCCCTAGTCTGCTTTACATTCCACCGGACAACACAAGTGCATAACCCATGGACAAGTAGAAACATGCTACACAATAGAAAATCAAGTAGCCAAAACGTAAGGTGGATTATTAACTAACCTTGAGTACAATTTTCTGTTGAAGAACAAATTTAACCTTCCTCATCCTCAGTTTGCGATGTGTGCTTAGGCGTAAACTCTCCCTCCAATGGAGAATGGGATGCCCCTGCAGATTAATTACCTTTATGAGTCTTTCATGTAGGATGAGCTAACAAGTAAAGCTCACAATAAGAGTAAAACAACGACAAAGTTTTGATGAATCAAACAAATACCTAAACCAATTAAGCATACATATAAAAGAAAGAGGAGAGTATATGATCACAAGGATGGAATTATAATGTAATGCAGTGATATTTGATAGTATGGTACTATGGTATACATTATGACTAATAGATGTAATGACATTAAAAGACAATAACATTTTTTTGAAACTTGCTTGAAGAGGACAGACACATTCAAATATAGGATATACAAATCACATTAAAGTACCACACACTCTGACCTTCAGCTACTCATCAAACTCTATCCGCCACCCTTAGTACTCGAAATTACAAAATTCACTGCGTTTCACCTATCTAAGTACCAACATTATGAGAATTTGCGACACTGCCTATAAACCTCGATGATAAGGTCATAAAGATTCACCAGTCTCAATAATTCAACAAATAATCCTATATAGTAATTGTGCCATTCTCAACCATTCAATACAGAATATGACAGAAGATCCAATCACAATCTAACTATACCTATTTAGAATTAAAGTGACAAGTTTCTTCACTCGAAAATAGTACATGTTGGCTATCATTTCAATCAATGGTGGCAGTATCTTCCATACCGCAAAGAGAGTAACGCGAGCATCCTCTATGGAGCCTTGCAAGTCAGCTCAATCGTCCCCGCCTTCTCGACTTTTTAAAGGCATTAAACATCAGGATACAGGATAATAATCTACGCAAGCAAACTAGGCATAAGTGCATAACACTTGTATCAATGCCTCAATGGTAATCATCTCCGACATGAAATAAACCATCTTTTATTCCTTAACCAACAAATCAAATGATAGTAACCAAGTTTCCTGATCATACCAAAACACTCATCTGATTATCAATTGCTTTCATTCGAGTGATCAACCCATTGAATTTCCACTATATTTTGCTCATCTACTAAAGTATTATTGCATCATACATATCAATTAAATTCAAACTAAACAAATAAAATTCCCAAATATAAAAATGATCACAGAAGACAAATGAATATACAACCCCTTTAATTCGAGTGATCAACCCCTTAAATTTCCAGTTTCCACTATATTTTGCTCATAATATTATTGCATCATACATATCAAACAAATTCAAACTAAACTAATTAAAATTCTCAAAAATAGAAATGATCACACAAAACAAATGAAAATACAACGCAATAAATCGGAGAAAAAGAACGAACCTTTAAAGAAATGAGCAGAAGAAGGCCAGCCATGATTAGAGGAGAGAGAAACAGATCTGTTCTTAATCACGGAACCAGTAGAATCATTAGCTAATTTCGCAATAACATGAGCAAATCCCTGAGATTTGCTCCTAGGTGGGACCCAATAAGAAGCACCAGGAACAAGGGGAATCCAATCAGGCTGAGATCTCTTCACAATCATCATATGAATCGCATCTTCCAGATTCTTCACAGCTAACCTCTCCACCTCATCCGCCGGAATCTCGCCGGAAAACACCTCCGGCGAACCCGACCGGTGCCGGAGATTCGCGAATCGAACCGCACCCATCGACGACGACGACGAGAGGGTGTCGGAGAATCGAATCAGGGTTTTGGAAAGCGATCGCGACATGATCGTTACTGATTGAAATTCAATTGAATGATTGAAGGATGGGATTGGATTCTTGTAGTGTTGCGGGAACAAGAAGCTAACCCCACCCACCCACCCACCCACAAGGCAAGAGATGATGATGATGATGATGAGAGAGAAGCAGATGAGGAGAGAGAAAGTGGTCAGAGGGAGTTGATAATGGATGAGGGAGATGTATTTATAGAGATGAGAGAGAACGTGGTTGAGCTGGTTGTGGAAGTTTGGAGGAGAGAGAATCACTTTTTTGCGGGAGAAATCTGAAATTCTTCCCACTTTTAGTTTAACCAAAGAAAACGGTTTTAACAAATTTTTCGAATGAGATAAACTGATAATGATAAAATTTGATGCATGGTGTAAGTCTAGTAACTAAAGCATGTTACGATCAATCGGTAAGAGAATTGTTATACCTTAATTACGAGTTTCGAGTTTGAGTCGTGTGAAAGTAGAAACATGTGTTGGGAGAGCTTTTCCTTCAATTCAAAGCTAACTCGAATCCAAATTATTTGGACTCTAATAAGTTTCGGATATCAGATGCGCTTGTAAAAGTCTAGTAATGATTTTTTGGTAAGTCTAGTAATGATTGGTTATGAACTTAATGATGTTAGTCAAGTTCGACTTTAGGTTGGGTAAGCTCATTAGCATCTTTGATCAAGCTTGGAGTTTAATTGCACGAGTAATATTGGATATTGAAAATTGAAAATTTTGAGCTCACAAGTTTTGATACAAGTTTTGAATTGGTAAATTTAATACGATATTGCTAACGGGCGACCCGGGACGTTAACTAAGAACTAAATACATTTCCTAAAATGATATAAAATTTTGAAATGCATGCCAAAATCACGCGTGATTTAGTGTAATTAATGTTTATATTCATTTAATATTTCCACTTTTAGTTCTTTTATCTAACACCCTGGGGACGTTCGTTAGCTTTTGCCAATTTAATTTATTAGTTATTACCACTTGGGGTCAAAATGTCAATTGCTTGATTATAACGGAATGAGATACGAGAGCAAAGTTGCAAACGTTGAAACTTTGACTAACAAAATGACTTAAATAGAATTGATTTATGTGTGACTTTAGGAAAATGTCATGTTATGCTTGATGTTTAGTCTAAGAAGCAAAGTTTTTATGACATTTCTATAATTAGTCACAAAACTTTGTTGTTAGTTGTTACCACACTACTTTTGAATTGCACTTCAAAAGATGAAATTATCCCGACTAACTGATTCTACCATAGAGGGCAACGATAGACAATAACTCCCCCCCTAAAACTCTTGTTTTTTAAGGTGAACAACCGGAGTATCCATTGCCAACAGCAGTGACAAAATATCACGTTGCTTTTCATGCCCAAGAAAAAAAAATGTCACATTGCTTTACTTTTTAGACAAAACATTGGGCGTAACTCGGCAGCCCTCCTTATGGCATAACTAATGTTATGCTGTAAAGTTAGAATGGAGTTGAAGTGGATAAAACTTGGTCTGAAATTGTAGGCAGCATACAAGAATGCATGTAAAGGTGAATGGTTGTCGTTATAATATACAGATCAATAATAATGTTGACATGAATTTGTTTCTTCTTCCAAAACTATATCCATTGCAAGATAAGGATTAGTCATGCGTCCATTTGAGCCAAAGAAAGAAATGTGAACTGAAACATCAAACGAATTCTGTTTTACAAGCAATGAATACGACTGTACCGCCAAAAAGTACCAAGTTTAACACATTCCACTAAAAAAATGAGACATGAAACACAGCCAAAATTCACACTTGCGAATCATCGCGACAAATGAGGATATTAGTAGTACATTATATGACATTAACAAGAAAATAAAAAGTGAAGAATAATGCACACTCATACATTAAACAGGAAGCATCACCTGGGAATCAAATTCGTCCTTTTCTAGTTACACAAAGATTCCTCAGGTTTCAGCATCATCTAAGACTATAGTGTTTATAACATAAAAGATAAAAGATGAATAAGAAGGAGCTAACCTTTGCACATCAAAATCACTCAAAAATATTCGGAGTGGAACTCTCAACAAAATAGCCACAAACAACATTCTTCTCCGATGTCTGTGCACACAGACAGAGCAATAGGTGTCTCGAATGATGCATTGTTCATGTAATCGCCGCCCCGTGATAAATTAGTTCAGAAAGTAAATTGTGACGATCATAACCTGGGCCTTACAAACCAAACTTGTTACCACCATCATACGATAATTCCAGATGTCGATGACATCTGGTCCTCCTTTCATATGGGGCGATCAGTCAGGAAAAAATGAAACCATGCTGAATACTTAAATATCTGACCCTCAAAAGCCACTGTCAGAAGAATTATTTTCAGTGGGTTTGGTCTTGCTAATAATTCCCTTTCCAAAATAATCGGCAATAACAGAGAATCCATCTTTGGAGTTCTTAACTTTCTGAAAGAACTGATCTTGGTCTCTAGAATTCTGCTCCATGCTTCTCTTCATTTCCAACACAGATGCATATTCAGGAGCACACACCGGGCACTCCTTTTCATTGTCACCAAGGCAACGGAGATGATATGAATGCATGCACATAAAATGAACCGCTGGAAGATCAAGAGTGAATGTGCATGCAGTACACTTGCTAAGCTGAAAGATTCTTGCATTTGTCCTCAAATCCTCAATCTCTTTCCTCATTGCTGATGTGTCCTCCTGCACAAGCATAAAATCACACTTAACATCTCTTATTCTTATTGAACGGGACATCAATTAAAGCTGATATACCACAATGGAATCCACCTTAAATATCCAGATTTCCTAGCTTGATTTACGGCTTATGGGTGTAGATAGACTGAACTGTTTTGGGTTTTGAGGAACCGAATTTGTCAAGATTTCTATCCAAGTCACCAAACCCATCAACACTTTGTTTTAAGTTATGCTATATGCAAACCCTAATGCATCCCATAGGATTGCATATAAGACATAAATACATTACATAAAAAAGCAATAAGGTGTAAATTTGTGACAAATCAACAAGTTATGCACTAATCAGAGCAATAAATCATCAATTAATACATACTTTTGCAATTTTTAGCTTTTCATATGCAGCCCTTAATCAAGCTTCTTATTTGCATATAGCCTTTTCCTTTTACAAGTGTACCAAAAATGCCATATTATGATAGAAATGCAACTTTATTAGTGTATCCACAGATACGATTACACTTTTAAATGCAAAATTATATGAAGATGCATAAGAACAAGAAATTTTAACATTGGCTGGACTACAACCCCAATTTAAAGGTGGACAAAAAAAGAAGTACGGTCAAGACTTTATTATTGAATAACAAGTTCGAAACAAAGCAAGAAAAGCATTTAAACCAAGGCTCTATAGTCTATACACACAAGAACAAAAGGCTGAGAACAGTTTACCTGATACTTTTCAACAGCCTGCCTATCCTCTTCAATTAGCTTTGACTCTTGTTCAAGTTTCCGAGCAATATAATCCTTTATTACAGATAGAGTGAGGCATGGATTCTGTGATAATGTTTGAAGAACGACAATAGGGGGTAAAATGTCATGCCTCTCAATATATGTCAAGACCTCTTTTACTTCTCTGGAGCAATCTTCTCCAAGTTCACCAAAGTATTTTAAAAGGTCGGACCAAAGAGTGGGATCTCCACCCTTACCTGAATCACCAAGTCTCTTGCAGCATGCAATTAATCCCTCGTGGTCATGATTCTGCATGTAGCAAGCAATCACCTCCTTGTAAAGTTTCATTTTCTCATATAGAAACAAAAGCCCTTCTCTGAATTCATTCATTTCACATAGGATTATAGCAAGATCAACATCATAAAGTGGATGTTCTTGGTCAGATGGCCATGCACTTTGAAGCAGACGCAACCCTTTCTCACGCCTTACAGCGCGTCCTTTCTCGTCATCACTCAGTGATAGTTTACCATTTGATGATGGTTTTGATGAAGCTGCAACTCCTGGTCCACCTTCTAAACCATTAGGACTTCCATTAAAGCTATACTGTGACATCGATGGGAAGGTCAACTCATTGGACAAATATAATTCCAACAGGGTATTGTGAATTTCCACCTGTGCAGGGGTGTCCTTTACTTTATCCGTGTATTTCTCAAGAAAATCCATCAAAGATCGCGGATGATGTACAAATATGTTGAGGAAATCAACAGGAGATGGTAACATGGATAAGCTACCCTTCTTGGCTGACTTTCCCTCCTCAGTACAGAGCCTCAGGAGAATTCGTATGGTCTCTTTCGGTTTGTGCTCTACAAGAATTTTACCGTATTCCTTAACTGTTGCTCCAGCTTGGCTTGAATCAAGACTTGAAATATACTGTAAAGCTTCATCATATCTACCAAGGTCTTCTAGCAAAATCTTTAGGTACAACTCATGTCTACCTGCCTTTTTGGCAACATACATTGCATGTTCATGATAATTGGCAGCTCGACAGACTCGAATCACAGTCTCTACATCAAACTTATGTTCACCACCCTCCTCACTTTTAATAAAATAATTCAACTTATCAACATCTTTTAATTTTGTGTAGCAGTTCAACAAGAGAGTAGTATGATCTTTCGATGCAAGCCCCTTTTCATGCAACTTTTCCAAATAATTGGTCAGATTGTGGATTCTCTGAGCGTCCAGGAACTTCTGTATCACAAATGAAGGTTCAAGGTGACCAATAGTGTGGATGTACTGAGCCATAGCCTCATCATACTCCTGCTTGCTGTATAGGTGGTCGCCATATTTTCTAAGAACTTCAGCAGTTGCAGCAGCATCAGCCTGCTGGGTTTGAACAAGATTGATAGCCACAGAGTAGAGATTCTTCTTGAAAAGCACATCCAATTTACTTTCCATGTCTTTCTCTCCGACACAAATGGCTGATTTATCAGCCATGACAAGAATTATATTGCCCCATTCACAGAGCATGTGCGAAACTTCATTAACCACAGCACTATGTGCTATTAAACGATTTTTCAGGTCATAAATGTTAAATGTATTCTTGTTACTTCTTTGATCTGCAATCACACACAACAAATATCCACGAAACCATCCAATCAATTTCTTCTCTCCTTCAAAAGCCCAACAAGGACCACGCCCATCATCTTCATAAAAGTACACAGCTTCAGGCCGGCCAATTATTAGCTCCTGTAACAGTCGGTTTTCAACTAGTGTCAATTATCAAATAAATAAAAAAACATGAGCAAAAAAACTGTTTTAGAACTGAAAATATCCAAGAAAATTACAAAAACATACAGAGCGATCACTCATTGCAACGCCTTTTGATATAGACCCAATCTGATCCAGGGTTTGCCTTTTTGCAGGTTGGTATTGGAGATTGAACAAACTAACAGAAGACGGAGTAACTGCGAAGACATGAATAGCTGCACCCTCATATCTGAACCCAAGTCCTGTAATGGCAGCATGACCTGCTGAAGCATTTTCCACCCGAAGAGTGAAACGTGTAATTCGTTCCCGAGCAATGTCCCCTTTGATGCAATATACGCTACCATTATCTAACCCAATTGCTATGAGTAGTATTGGTGGAGCCTCCTCTAAAACTAAAAAGGATGTAATCTGGATGAAGAGACCCAACAAATAATGAATGCAGGAAAAAATTGATTGATGTACATTGTACAATGTAAGAATAAAGAGAGTCAAAGACAGCATATTTGTTGATTTCAGTCCACAAGTAAAAGCATAACACATACTCATATATAACAGGAACTAGGGGAGCCTATAGAAGGATTATAAAATCAAAAGGAGAAAAAAGGTGGAACATTACCTTCGCTTCAGGAAATTGGTTAGTGAATACGCGCAATATTTGAACACAATCAGGAACTACAGCACTTGTGCTTGTACCCTCCATTTGTGTCTTATCCAAGTCGAAAATTTTAAGACACATAGCTGATGCTTGGGGAGAGACTTGTTCATCTTCCCCAATAGTAAGCAGGTAATTGCGTTGCTGTAGAGAATTTTAAATCAATATAAACATGGATCCTCCAAAAATTCATCATTAATATAATTACAGTTATGGTAAGCGCTTATACAGTAGAGCATAGACACAAAAGGGCATCCAGCCCATTTACTCTACATGTCTAGAATAGTACACTTAAAAAAGCATTGACTATTAGGAATTTAGGATGCATGCAACAATACTGGATTAATATTATTAGGTTAAGGGTGCTATACTGCTATGGGTAGTGTACTACTTGGCTTGCATTATATTAAGGGTTTTTGTAACAGATTTGTGGTTTTAATATCACCATTAATCACTACTTCTTTGCTTAGATCACCATCAAAACTGCCCATTAAAACCAGTCTATAGCACAGCAATTGCAAAGGAAAAAGAGTCTACATCTAGATATTCTAGAAAGTTCTTTATCAAGGCACAAAGATGATATGGAGAGTATAAGTAAATGAGCATTTTTTAAAATAAGTCTGCTCGCTTATCCTTGATACCTAAAAACTAGGACAGAGAAAATCTTTAAGCCTCACACATATGGAGTATATCCCTATTTAATCATTTCACAACTAACTCAATCTTAGCTACGGAGTACTTTCATCTAACAAGTATCAATCAACTCAAATACGAAGTATATCACAACAAACTGTGCCCCAAAATGATTTAAAGTTAGAACAGGAACTGCTATGAGGTACGCAAAAGGTCATATGTATAGTCCAATAGATCCTTCTTACTAGAAAGAAGTCAATTAACTTGCAATATTGTCACTCTTGTAAGTCACTAGGTGAGAGAGCCTAAAATATCTGCCACCTTTCCATATAGGATTTGACATGATCATGGTTCGAATAAAGCCATTAAGGTTCTACTTCAATTTTCTTGTCATAAGCTAGATCGGACGTGAGAACCAGTCTAATTGACCTTAAAATCCTTACATCTTATCAGGAATTAAGCAGTTATTAAGTCTTCTCAGGATTGGCTCTCATTATTACACTTGAAATGTTTGACCCCGTTCCTCAAAATTTTCGCTATGCATATCAAACCCCTTGACATTTTGCAGGCAGCATACAGAAGCAAACAAACTATCTACCTTCGCCTAAATCTCAAACAAATTCCAAGGCATTGCATTTCTAACATCAGAAAATCCTCGAATTTCTAAGAACCTAATAAACCACATGGAAGAATAACTTCTTAATGTCTATCAAGCTCAAAGCTGAAAAAATTTATAGTAACATCAAATAAGTGAAAAACTTTCAAAATTGATTTTTTTTTTTTCTCAAATATATTGAAAATTAAATTAAAAGGTCCTATCTTCAACCAAAATTCTAAAATATGGCAATTAGCAATCCCAGATTGACATCCTTAATCACTTTAACATCCCAAAAAATATCAATTAAAACCCCATATCACAAAATTCTAGAATAGGGCAATTAGCAAACCCAAATTGACACCATTAATCAATTAACATCCCAAATAAACCACACCCTACATAATTAAAAACACAAAATTTACAATCCAACATTCCAATAACTCAATCACATGAAAGATTCCATCTTTTTAAAGTCAAAGCAAAACCCAGATCAAAATCACCCCAGAAAACAAGAAAAAGAAACAAAATTGAAAAAATATAGGTCGAAAAGAGTACCTTGAGTTGTTGAAGAAAAAGCACAGAAGAAGAATGAGCCATGAAAGCATAATTGAACTTGAAACCACGATCAAGAATACTAACAGTGCCATCATCACATCCAATTGCAACTTTGCCTCTTCCACTCGAACAACACTTAATCTCCCCAGTAATTTCATCTGGGACCTTGAATTTTCCTCCATATTTTTCCTCGAAGAACTCAAATTTCCTCCATTGATACATTGTGACCAATAAACCCTTCAAAATTGGTTAATTGATGATCAAATCAGAAAACTTGAATTGGGTTCATAAGATTGAAGAATTGGGGTGTGACTAAATTAGTGAAAGATGTGAACTTTGCAAAATTTGTGGGACATAAGTTATAACTTATAACAGAGAATGATGAATGTGAGGGAAAGAGATAGTGAGTTGGGGAAATCGCTGTTCGTGCGATCTGTTATTATTTGGCTAGTTGTTTCGTCGCCCTTCTTCTTCTCTCTCTCTCTTTTTTCTTTGAAAAATAAAAATCATTAACTGTAAAAAAATTTGTTTTCTCCTTCACTTACCTGTTTTTTTTTTTAAAAAAAAAAACTAATCAAAGATAGATTTTACTAATCAAAGAAAGATTTACTAGTCAAATATTATTTAAAATATTTAAATAATTGAATTTTTAAAGTTTGAGATTTGGATGAAAATGGAGAGATTTAAAATAGTAGAGAGAGGAAATTTGTGTTTTGAGGAGTGGTGATAGGTGTTGTCCAGTGCAACATTGTTTAATGTTGTCTAGGGGTTTTGGTAATTTTACGGTGGGTTCGTTTGATTTTTTGTATTTTTTTTTTTTTTTACAAATCATAGTGCGATTTACGTGTGATTTTGTCATATCCTCAATTCATTTTATCATATCCTAGGTTCATTTTCACGAATCTTAGTATGAGTTTGTCATATCATACATTCATTTAATCATATCCTATCATTAATTCATTTGTCATATCCTTTTTTCATTTTATCATATCCTGGGTTCAAAATAACCAATCTTAATGTGATGTTGTCATATCCTTGATTCATTTAATCATATCCTATCATAGTGTATTTTGTCATATTTTACACTTTGATTTGCAAAAAAAAAGGAACAAAAAAAAAAAAAAAAAAAAAGCAGCTTGCTTGCGGGCTACTTTACAAATTAATCTCAATTATAATGTTGTAGGTGATAAGTATATTTTTGAGGGAATAAATGTAGGAGTTAAAAACCCTTTTGTTGATATAGGAACATGCATATGGTTGTATCACTTGTACTTATGAAGTGTATAGTTTAAGATCAGAGGGTCCGTTTACTTCTACTAAATACAATCTGTCTCTTATACACATCTAGATGTGTATAAGAGACAGGCATTGTTTTATGCAGCACTAGGCTGCATAAATCATTACTCGTGTTTTGAGAGATTGAAAAAGATGAAAAGGTGGAGGTTTTGAACCGACTGATGTTGAAAAATCAGTGAATGAGTTGTGGTTAGGGGTGAAATGTCACTCAAACCCAGAGCTAGTTGTAGGGTTGTAAATTGGTTTTGAAAAGTCCAAAGTTCAATTCAATTCACTCCAAATTCTCGGATTAAATTGGACTTTTACGATTATTAGATCAGACTCAGACTCAAATTTCAAAATCTATTTTTTTTTCGAATTGGACTTGGACTCAACTCTTTAGAGTCCAAAAGTCCAAATAAGTCCAAATTATATACATTTATTACTTATATTTATATTTATATAATTGTTTATATGTAAAAGTTAAAGCACTAAAATGGTAGCTGAATGAACATTACTAGTACTAAGTTATTATTATGAGTTTATTTAGTATTATGTTGTCTTCGAAATTGATGAACATTGAACAATCTAGGTTTATCTATTTTTAATTAACTATTTTGTAATGTTACATGGTACTTCATATGTAATGCTTTTTAGGCATGTTTGCCTTTTTTTTATTGTGAGTTTATTTAGTATTATATATGTTAACAAGTATAATTATTATTTAATTGCATAAAAAGTAAAAAAAAAACAAAATATCGTTGAAAAATTGGATCGAATTGGATTGAATTCGGACTTTAGAAAATTTATTTGGATTGGACTAGATCAAACTCAAAAAGATATTGAATTAGAATCGGACTCAAAAAATCAAGTCCAATTATTTTTGGATTGGATTGAATTGATAGGGAGGTTTGTATAATATAGGCTTTGTACATCGAGGCACAGGACATTTATGGGTAAAGCATTGTTTCGGTGCGGGCCACCGGAGCGGTGCCAAACGGAGGCCTAAGTTGTCCTTAGGCCCAAATCTGGTTACTCTATTATGCCAATATGTATTGCTTGGACCCTAGGTCCATGCAAAAATTCATGGACCCCCTCCCTCCTCCTTCCTTTTCTCGCTACTCCTCAAACCTCATATCCTCCTTTTTTTTTCTTCATTATTCCTTTCTTCTTATWATTTCATTTTCTTTATTCATTATATTCCTCTCTCTCCTAAGATTCATTTTTTCCCAAAAATTTCAGAAAAAATTTTCTCTCTCCTAATTCTTAGCATTTGAATATATTGAATTCATACTTCAAATTTCTTGAAATTTAGGTTAAAGATGAATCAACTAGAGATGAATGATGAACGTAATCTAGCAATAAGTGAAGATCATGCAAGGAATGAAGATTGTGATGTTGAAGATCATGCAAGGAATGAAGATCGTGATGTTGAAGATCGTGAGTAGTTTACGAAATTTCTTTTTAATTTCAATTTCCAGTAGCTAATGTTCAACTTTACAAGTAAGAATATTCAACATCATGAATTCAATATTCAATTTTAATTTTATTTACCAGCAATGAATATTCAATTTTTAAATGACAATATTCAATATTTCGTGTGAAATATTCAACTTATACATTGTTCATTTGTAAAAGTTCATTGTTAAATATTCAAATTTCATTCATCAATCTTCAAGTTTTTGAATGCAATATTCAGCTTCTTTTTATCAAATTTCAATTCAGTTTAACAGTTGAATATTTMTTTCTATTTATTTGAACATTTGTCTTAAGTATTTGAACATTAGCTACTGTTATTTTGCGTAGGTTGTGTTTCGTTTTGCGAGGCAGAGCAAAGTGTGTTGCTGGATTTAGTGTTAGGAGAGGTAAAACAAGGCCTCGTGCAAATTGCAGTTGGAATATGAGGAGATTTATATAGTAAATATTCAATTTATGATTTACAATATTCAACATTTTGAATATAATATTCAGAATTTTTTGTAGTCAATATTCAATTTATGATTTAAAATCTTCAACTTTTCGTATACGGTTTATATTATTTTGTTTACGATTATCAATTTTCAACATTTTGTATTCAATATAGTGTTTTCCCCCCCAATTTTCTTAGTGTATATGCTTGTAATTTAAAACAAAAAAAAATATATTTTTTCTATGTTCGTAAATATTCAATTTATGATTTACAATATTCAACATTTTGAATATAATATTCAGAATTTTTTGTAGTCAATATTCAATTTATGATTTATAATATTCAACGTTTTGTATGTAATATTCAGAATTTTCTATAGTAAATACTTTGTATTCAATTTATGATTTACAATATTCAGCATTTTGTATATAATATTCAGAATTTTCTGTACGAAGTAGTCAATATTCAATTTATGATTTACAATATTCAACATTATTTCGTACACGGTTTATATTATTTAGTTTACGATTATCATTTTTCAACATTTCGTATTCAATATAGTTCCCCCAATTTTCTTAGTGTATATGCTTGCACAAAAATATATATTTTTTCAATGTTCGGTAATAAATATTCAATTTATGATTTACAATATTCAACATTTCATATGCAACATTCAAATTATTCATATGCAATATTCAAATTATTCATATGCAATATTCAAATTATTCATAATTTTTTATTTTTTTAATATTAATGGTTCGTGATAAACGTTCAATTTACGACTATCAATCTTCAACATTTTGTATTCAATATTCACATTTTTTCTTCCATATTTCTTAATGTGTATGTTTGTAATTAAAAAAAATGTAATAGTATTTTTTTRAGTGTTTAGTAGTAAAATATTCAGTTTATTATTTACAATGTTTAACATTTCGTGTGTAACATTCAGTTTATGATTATCTATTGCTAACATTTTGTATTCAATATTCAGTTTATTCCTYTACTTATTTTTAGTAAAGTAGGTTCATAATTCTTGCAAGTAATTAAAATCAAAATTTAAATTGAATTGAGAAGAAATATTGTGAATGAGTAATTGTAATATGAACTATTCAAATGATAGTGCTTGTCAGCTTGAAAATAATAACAAGAGGGGAAGACAATAGTAGGAGAGAGAAAAGGGTTTAAAAAACAAAAGAGTAAAAATAAAACAAAATGTAAAAAAAAAAGAAAAGAAAAAAGACAAAATAGAAAAGGAAGGGGAAAATTGCCAAAGAAAAAAAAAACCAAGCAGCATCATGCATCATGCGTGCACTTGAAAGGAGGGGGGGGGTTCATGTGGACCGGGTGTCCAACTAATAATTTGCGCTATTATGCGTTGCCGCAACTTATGGGCTTGTACGGTTGTACCTTGTATATGTTAACCTCCCATAAATTCACCAACTCGATATCTGTTTTAACTCCTTTTACCAAGTCATTTTCGATCTCTTTATCTCGTTTGATTTTTTTTTTTATCCCACTCCTCTACTTTTCACATCAATTTTCGTTGAGACTTCCAACTTACATGTCCAAATCAACGCAATCGATTTTCACCCATAGGGTTTCGAAAAAAAGTAGAACAAGATGACACTTAACCAACACTAGAGAAGCCACGTTGCATGAATTAATGTGATGCGTCATGCACAAAGAGCATGTCACCTTCCAACAAATTAAACAACAAATTATTAATCACATCATGCAGTACTTTCCATCTTTCATCGTTATCCCAAACTGTGTTCTTGCTATTATAAGCATTTTAACACACTCCCTTCAATTCAATTCAATTCATCCCTTAATAATAAAATTAAAACCAAAATCAATTAAACTTATTATATATTGTACAATTAGGTTGAATATATGATGATGATGATGTTGAATTGAATGATGGGTAAAGGTTTGATTTGGGCATTAGCGTTGATTATACCGATTGCAGTGTGTTTGATGATTGCGTACCTCGCATTTTTTGCTGCATTGCAAGAAAAATGTGTTAAGAAATTGCAGTATGTGATCAGTAGCAGAGGAAGCCATTACTGGAATTACTTTAAGCTCCCTACTATTCCTTCTCTCTCATACCTCTTCCTCACTACTCATCTTGTTCAGTAAGTTTTTCTCTCTTTTTTAATTTATTCACTTCCAATTATATATACCCGACAAATGGGTCGATCGGGTCAATGACATGTCGGTCGATATTATTAATGGAGTTTTGGATTAAAATTGTGATTCCGTTAAAAATGGACTTTGAAATCTATTTTTCGATTTCGGGTTCGGTCAAATGGGTCGTTCAGTAACGAATCGATCAGTATTATTTTTGGGTCGGTTTTCGAGCGGGCTCGGGTTAACTTTTGCTAGGTATACTTCCAGTGTTTAAAATAATAGCTTTAGCTTCATTTTGTAAGTCCCTCAGGTACGAGTATGTTACTTACTCGGTCTATTATCAATTGATTTTAGGATGAAATTCGTTACTTTTAACAAATTTGTATGTCTCTTCTAGGCCCGCCGGGTCATGTTGAGTCGGCACGTGACAGGACGCTCTAGTACTATAGTTGTTTTTCAGTTTATTTTAGTTCAGCCCATTATATTCGTCTTTTTTTAGCACTATAGTTGTTATCTTGCTTTTTCGTAATACTTTGGGTATGTGTGTGCATGCATTTTCTTGTTTATTAGGGAGAAGGACGAGCATGCGAGAGTAGGTAAAAAATTGACGGAAGGCCATCGCAGCGGAAACGAAGGATTAACGACAAAGTTAATGGAAGCAGCCGAGGAAAGCTTAGAGAAGACAAAAGTGATGATGGAGGACACCGCGAAATCGGCGGCCGAGGTGGCGGGAGAGGCCGTGCACAAGACAGCCGATAGGGTTAAGGAGACCCTCTCCAAGCCTACATTAGCATCACACTCTCATGATGAACTTTGAGTTGATATGTAACATCATCATATCTTGTATTAACAAAGACATGCATGCATATTTTGTAGGAGTCTTCTTTAATCTAGTATATGCGAGAGTAGTCCAACAATTAGAATATACTCCATCCGTTTTTTAATAGATGTTTTATAACAATTTGGCACGATGTTTAAGAGTTGATTGAGTTAGATAAAATAGTTGACTGTTTGAGAATATCTAATTATATATTAATCTATTATATGTTACCCCAAATATGATTTGATTTGTGCGAATCGTTCACACACCAATAAGTTTAGTCATTCGATTTAACTCTTCTTTTACGGAGTACATACATTATAAGCTACTTTAATAACGTACGACTCTATGTGAATAATTGACACGACATATGTAACACCAAGGGAGACACGACAAAGCTTTTATATATGTATTGGGTTTTTTATGCATCTTTTGATAGCATGTAAATAATTGACTAATTTTGTGACGATTCATTTAAGTCTTTCCATTTCTACTAAGTTTTTATTGTCAAAAATACAATATTTTTTTTTAAAAAATTCAATTGAATTATCATAAAATTAAATAAATTAAAGTCTTATAAATTTATATATATATATTATATAAACTCACAATTATTCATTTTTTATTACCTATATTATTTTCTTGAAAGTTCAAATTTAAGACAAGTTAACACAAATTACATATATAGTAGATTATTATATAATTATACGTTGGGTTTGAAGGAGTCAAGGACAATTATTGCTTGATGCTAACATATTTAAATTTTCTTTTCCGCACAATTTTTATAATATATATGTTCCTACATACATTTCTAAAAAAATATCAAAAAAATACATTTTTTGTATGCATCTTGAATTCTTGATGTATTTGGAAAATATATACTTCGTGATTATTATATTGTATATAAGTTTTAAAGAATTAAAAATTGGAGTACATATTATGATAATGTATGTCTCATTGTATGACGAAACTAACAACATCTCATCAATTGATTATGTTTTTGTTTATGCACAAATTACAAATATTAATGAAAACGTAAATAGAGAAGTAGGTTGATTGTTTAATTTAATTTACTGGTATTTATATTAGTGAAAGCGCAAGCATATAGAAATGTAACCATGCAACCGACTTATCATTTTTATAAAGAAAATTAGGGGAAGAAGTCGAGGCAATGTTATCAATTGAAATCAATTTCCATCAAAACAATAAGGTTTTCAGAAAACTAACGGACCAAGACATACGTACTCCGTGTTATCACCTTAGTCACATCTACCTACATAATGAGCCACCGTATTACAAGTCCGACCGACTTACATGAAAAATAGACAAAGACTCAAAGCTAAGACACTCCTTGCCATTTTTTTTAGTTTTAAAGAAGTCACAAGAGTGAGGATGAGAATCGATCTCATAATCTCCTGAAATCGGGAGAAAAGCTTTAACAATTTGAGTTATCTCTCACCCTCAGTCCTTGCCAATATCGTCATAAACTAAAAGTCGTATTTATCCCAAATGCATCTATGCATGTGCATTTGCACAACTCCCCCAATTGCAAGTTTTCAATTTAGGATAGCAAATTGACTTGGAAAAAAAACCAATTAAATTCGAGTCAACTAATCTCTAATAATTGGGAAGTTCTCAAAGTCAAGAAGTATGTTTGTTTCTGAGATGTATTAATCATTTATACAATCATAACGATGCATGCTGTTAGCAAAAAAAAAACATTCTTTAACGTCCATTAGCCACAATTAAGCCCTAATCATTGCTTCATGATGGCATAAAAATACTAATTTCTCACGTTCATAACATGCATTAAGCTTTGCGCAATATATAATACACCCTTGTATAAATCAAAGTGGTTCGTTGTTAGTTTACTATTATATTGTTAATAATAAAAATTTCACTATAAATAAGGGAGAATTTCATTGTATTTCTCATCAATTGATCATACAATATATATCTCATTTTCTTATCATCGAATAAGCTAAGCAAGGTGAAAAAAAATGAGGAGTGGTTCTTCTTCATCAATTGGTTTAGCCCTAGGGCTAGTTTTCGCGACTCTAATTAGCCAATGTTATGGTTCGCACCTACATGTGGGCTACTATAAAGGAAAATGTTGGAATTACAACGTCGAAGAGATCATCTTCAGCGTGGTTAAGGCTAAGTTTGAGAAGGATCCAACTATTGTGGCCGGTCTCATTCGATTACAGTTTCATGATTGCATTGTTAGGGTGAGTGGTATATATATATATATATATATGACGACTATATGTATATATATTGGATTATTGTTGTTGTGATTGATATAATTAAACATGAACGTTAATAATTTTATTAACGAGTATGCATGTTATGTTGATTTTTTTTTATAAGGGATGTGATGCATCGGTCCTAATCGATGGTCCAAAAACGGAGAAGACTGCAAATCCGAACCTAAGCCTTAGGGGGTACGACGTTGTTGATGCTGCGAAAGCRGAGGTAGAAAAAATTTGTCCAGGGGTCGTCTCCTGTGCTGATGTTCTTGCAATCGTCGCTAGGACTTCTGTCTTTTTGGTGAGTATTAACAAAATCTTAATTATAAGTATTTGTCTAATTAATCGCAATTATATGAGTAAAAAAGACCCTTTAATTTAATTTGATGATACATTGATCAAACTTGCTTAATTACACAACTAGTGTACTAGTATTTATAATTACAAGGTATTAATTCAAAAAAGTCAATATAAATCAATGTATAAAGAAAATTTGCTAGGACTTCATTCTGTCTTTTTGGTGAGTATTAACAAAATCTTAATTATAAGTATTTGTCTAAATAATCACAATTATATGAGTAAAAAAGACCTTTAATTTGATGATACAATGATCAAACTTGCTTAATTACACAACTAGTGTACTAGTATTTATAATAATTACAAGGTATTAATTCAAAAAAAAAAGTCAACATAATAAATCAATGTATGAAGGAAATATATGTACTTCTACTTACAATTATTACGGTATGTCTAGGCCGGAGGTAAATGGTATTACGTAGAAACAGGAAGACGAGATGGCCGTGTTTCACTCGAAAGCGAGGCCCTTTCGAATCTACCATCGGAGAACATGCCCGTGCGCGATGCCATCCATCTATTTGCTTCAAGAGGACTAAGCAAGGAGGATTTTGTTGTTCTTATGGGTATGTTACGACTTTTTTTTAAAAAAAAAATACAAAACAATAATTTTATTTTTCTATGTTAATTATTATTAACGTTCAATTAATAATTATTTAGGTGGACATACTGTTGGAATTACGCACTGTGAAAAGTTTAGTCACCGTCTATACAATTTCCACAACACGGGTAAGGCGGACTCGAGAATGCACAAGGGCATGCTCTATGCCTTGAAGAAAACATGTCCAAGGAACGGTAGCGGGTCTAAGAACAAAGTGTACTTCACCTACGACCCTAGGAGCCATTATCGAATCGACAACACCTTCTACAAGCAACTGCTGGTGAACCAAGGGATACTCGAAATCGACGCAAACATAGGAAGATCACCACTMACTAACAGCATTGTGAAGAAGCTAGCCTATGC
Source organism: Bassia scoparia (assembly GCA_008642245.1). Lineage (NCBI taxonomy): Eukaryota > Viridiplantae > Streptophyta > Magnoliopsida > Caryophyllales > Amaranthaceae > Bassia > Bassia scoparia. Next base: position 117,603 of record SNQN01000072.1, on the reverse strand, counting down.
TCCCGGTTACTTCGACAACAAGTTTGGTCCTGCCATGGTTAACATGGGAAGAATTGGTGTTCTTACCGGAAATCGAGGAGAGATTAGAAAATCATGCCGTGCTATTAACCATTACAAGCATTAATTATTGATCTTGTATGAGAATTATTGTTTTTAACTTTTTTTTTGGGTGATTTACATTTATATTTGTAATGTAATAAAATTTCCTGTGAAATGAATGAAAGTAAGCTTTGAAGTTTTGGCCTTTAATGAGAATATTTTTTGTTTTGTAGTAATATATATATGAATTTTAAAAATTTTGCAACGTGATTCAAAATAAACATTATTRCCATGTAAAAATGATGTTTCATTTGCAATACCATTTAATTTTGAAAAATTATACTGTGTATTTTTCAACATTTTTAACTTTAATCATATGATATCTAAACCCCCTCCATTTCGATCTTATAAAAACCCCTCAATTTTTTTATTATTGGAGTAGTTCTTTATTTCAACAAATTATTCTAATTTCATGAGAGTGCGGGATAGCTCAAAATTTAAAAAGGTTAAAATATCCCGACTTAATTAAACAAAATTAATATGAAGTGAACTACGATAATATAATTTAATGTCCTATGATCTCTTTGTCGATAGAGCTTAGGGTTACGAGCTATCTTGATCGAGACTAATGATTCACATCGGGTCTACTAGTCAACATAATAAGGAATAGGAAAAAATGGTGAAAATTAACGACTGACGGAAGAGGTTGCATGATGCATGGTTGTTCTTGGCTGGTGCCAAACTAGGACATATATTTCACCGATTTTAAGAGATCTTGAGATCGATTCTCAATCTTGTCATTGTGGCTCTCTTAGTAACAAAAAAAAAAAAACAAATTCTATACAAAATAGAAAATGAGTGAGATACGTAAAATATATTTCCTCAAATACTATTGAATTCCCTAGTATAGCTTGAAATGGAATAAGATAATGTTTAAATTAAATTAGAAAGTAATGTGATTGCTTGAATGCTTGCTATCGTAATTGGAAGGTATCATCATTATACATATACTAAGGGTCTGTTTACTTCAACTTAATTTTAGTTTACCTCGTTTCAGTTCAGTTTCTATTTTATTTTTTTCACTTACAAATAAAATAATTCATCATTTTATTTCCGTTCGATTCGATCAATTATATTTGCATTGAATGCCCTAATCAGATCTTGATCCTGCTATTAAGACCGTTAGATCGAGGGTTTAATCAATTTTCAAGTTCAATTATTGATAAAACTATAAGGAAATAAATTTTAAAAGAAACTACAAAAGGTGAATAAATTTAGAAGATACAATAATTGAAGAGAATATCATCAATATGGTTAATTTTGACTATTGGAGAAAGTAAAACAATGCAAAAATCATCTAAAATTAGAAAAAAGATTCATTTCCTTGAGTGATTATGTTATACAAAATCACCATAATTGTCCCAACTTCTCTTCTATAAATGTATGTTCATAAGTTGATAACTTTGATACTTAGCTTAGTATAACTCAATCTCATCAAATTTTAGTTAACAATACAATTACACAATAGAAATAGGAATAATGGTTAGATTAGTGCGTTCAATTGTTGGATTATTGGTTCTTACAATAACATTTTCAATAATTAGCCAAGCCACTAATGATGAATGGCTCACTGATGCTCATGCAACATTTTATGGTGACATCAAAGGAGGTGAAACCATGAGTAAGTCCTTCAATCTTTATTTTTAATTACAATATATTTTCTAACATTTAAAATTGAAGCTCTTAATATTTATTTTACGGAGTTTGATATTTTGAAAATGAAGGAAATTAAAATGTTGAAATTAGTGATTGAAAAAATGTACGGAGTACCATGTTGATTTTATTAATTTTCATGTATCATGTTATTTCAAATCTTGGGGAACAAGTAAATTGAAAACCTTGTAATCTCAAAATATAATAATAAAAAAAAAATTAGTAGTAGGGGTGAACAAGATCAAGTATCCGATCCGTRTTGGTGAAACTGATCTTGGACTCGAAACTGGCCCCACTTTTTCAAAACCGAATAGAACGCAGACTTGGTTCAAATGGTTCTCAAATAATTTAAAAGTAATTAAAATTCTTCCCTAAATCGGTCTCTATTTTATTTTGATAATTTTAACATAAATACTTTACAATAGTCAAAGTATCTCTAAACAGAAGCACACTAATTTTTTCCATTATTTTAAGTGGGAAACATCGGGCCGAGAATATTATTGCAAATCAAGATCAACGTTTTCTCTATACTTTAATATATCGATCTTGTTAACGGACGCACCGAGGCGTTAATTAGTTAAGACATAAATATATATCCTAAAATGATATAAATCTCGGAATGTATGCCAAAATCACGCGTCAATCGATATAATTAATATTTAGATTCATTTAATATTTTTCATTTTTAGTTAACTTATCTAACTCCCTAGGGGCGCTCTTTAGCTTGCAGATGGTGCTTACGGATGTATGTAATTAATTATGTAATTACGGATTCGTCTTAATTAACTTGCAGATGGTGCTTGTGGATATAAAGACCTATTCGAGCAAGGTTATGGCCTTAACACAGCAGCACTAAGCACGACATTATTCAACGACGGATTAGCATGTGGATCATGTTACGAGATAACGTGCATAAATTCCAAATGGTGCAAACCAGGGTCTATTCAAATCACTGCTACGAATTTCTGCCCTCCTAATTACACAAAAARRGTSGATATATGGTGCAATCCACCTCAAAAACACTTCGATCTAACATTGAAAATGTTRRTGCAAATCGCGGTGTATGAAGCAGGGGTMGTTCCGGTGCAATTTCGTCGAATCCCTTGTGTGAAGACGGGTGGCATGAAGTTCCTACTCCAAGGGAATTCGGGGTGGTTGCTTGTGCTAGTGTTTAACGTCGCGGGTGCCGGGGACGTGACTAATGTGAAYATCAAGGTGGGTGGTTCTAATGATTGGGTGCAAATGAGCCATAATTGGGGCCAAAATTGGCAACTAATGCAGAATGTAGTAGGGCAAGGTTTGTCATTCCAAGTGACTACTAGTGATGGTAGAATGGTGCAGTCTGATAATGTTGTGCCTCCTAATTGGGGGTTCGGTCAAACATTTGAAGGCAAGAACTTTTGATTGATGTACTCCTTTCGTCCCTTTTTCTTTGTATCATTTGGCGTATCGAAATAATTCTTATAAAGATGCAGTGGCGGAGCCAGCTGGAGTGACAAGGTGACAATTGTCACCCCAAGTTCGGAAGAATAATCATTAATTTTGCAAATTAGCGACTGTTTTCGTCTTTTCGATAGTAAAATTCAAAATTCAGTCGCAAATGTTTATTTAGCGATCGTTTTCGGTCGCAGAATTAAAAACATCAGTCGCAAAACGTAAAAAAAAAAATTACAATTTCGAACTTGAAATTTTAAATTGTTACTCCACATCCTAATTTTGTCACCCCACTTTTAAAATCCTAGCTCCACCACCGTAAAGATGTAGGTCATGGTTGAAAGAAAAGGAAGGAAGTAAAAGTTTTAAATTGATCGCTCCAACTTAACTAAAGAAATATTTTGGACTATTCGCGTTTCATTTCAAAGATATGAAAATAAAATAAAAATTGTACTCTCCAATCTCCACAACTTCATTTCAATGACACAAAAAAAAAGTTACATGCTATATTGTCGAGTATCAACAATCTACACATCAACAATTCAATAAGATTTAAAGTGGAAATTGAGATGATTAGATTTTAATTACCAAATAGCATATGTAAGTGTCTCACATTGATAGAAAATGAAAGTTGAGACCGTAATATATGGTATCATTTGGTTAAACGTATGAACTATAATTACCTAGGAAATTTCAATTCCCATAGAAACTTGGTTGAAGGTAGGAAATTGTAATTCCTATGGGAATTCTCATTTACCTAGGGAGAACTAGGGTCTTGTTTGGTTGCATTTCATTTCCATGAAAATTTTAAATTCCTCAGAATTGCATTTTTAGCAAGTTGTTTGGTTGACAAAAAAGTGTTCATGTAGGCATTCAAATTTCCGGAAAATACGATATCTTTATTATATAAGTGAAGGGGGGAGGAAGATGGCGTCCCCCTTCAAAAATACAATTATGCCCTTAATGAAATTAAATGATCCTTCTATAAAAATTAAAATTAAAATTAAAATTAAACCAAAGGCCCATTGCCATATTAAATACAATTTTCTAATTCTTGCCGTATATATTGAAAACGGAATCAAAATTTGAAATTTCAATTAAATGTTCAATGAAGTTGAATTATTGTTTTATATTAGACATGTTATAAATGAATTGTGCATGAAAAATTGAATAAAAATTAGTTGGACAATGTAACTTACTCCCTCCGTCACACTATGTTTGTTACGTATTCCATTTTGAGTGTTTCCAAAAGTTTGTTTCTTTTGGAATCTTTCCATTTATATAAAGACTTCRTATTGATTTATAATTCATCACAAATTATTATMTTAATATCATAGTCAACTATTACTTATTTGTGATTAGTTAAATTAATTAAAAATARCAATTAAATTACCATGAACATTAATTAACGCATTGAAATCAAATTTTTTCCTATTAAAAAAATACATACTAACCTCATTAACTTAACTCTTAATATTCGTGCAATATTCTAAACGTAACAAACATAGTGTGACAGAGGGAGTAATCAATAAAGGGAAAACGAAAAATTTAACATGAATTTTACTAATACTTAATATTTTAACTTAACTATAGGTTGATTATCATTTAGTATCGTACTCTCTATTATTTTAATCAACCTTTTTTACTTCATCAAAACTATACACAACTTTTTTCCACTTTATTTAAGCACGAGTTTTCATCCGTTCTATACATCTCACTTTTAATAATATATTTGAAAATTTGTTTACATACAAACTACAAACACAACATTGATTAAAGATATAATCACAAATAAAAWTAAATTTAGTACTAATGTTTGTAACACGAACAAATAATTAATTGATGTTTACAAGTACGTTAGTTTGACATGCACYCATAGGRGACATAYCGTGCAAAAAAATACTYGTATACACTTAGTGTATGTGGTGGTCCCCCACATACACAAGTGTATAACCCCTTATAATTGACTAATACACAAATGAGCCCCTTATTCCATTATTTGAATTTCTAATTTTAAATTTCAATTCTTGCAATTTGTTTTTATATGATTGGGGTAATACACTTTGTGTGTGTGTGAGAGGGTCACATACACTGACGATCCATTTGGTTGTTGGTAATAAATGGTGGTAATGGAAATGGATTTGTATGTATATTTAGAAAAAAAATCTCATGTTCATTCCCATGGTAATGCAATTTTATCCCAAAAACTTTAATTTTCTTCTTAAATTCTCATTCCCATCCAATAACACTCTCCCAAGTGGTAACGAGTGGTAATAAAATTCTTAAAAAATTGTGTCTCCATAGAGAGGAAAACATAAATTTGAGCTAAGATTGTTTCCATGGAGATAAAGTTAGTTGTAAGCAACTTCATTGCCATAGAGATTTTAAGAGTTTTTTCCCTATTTATTTAAATTACACGAAAATTTTATTACCATTCCCACCATTTAGTCCCAATAACTAAACGGGGGTAAGTGTATGTTTATCATCTCCCCAAATTTCCAAGGAAAATTGAAATTTCCACACAATGTGGAATCTATTCACCTAGCCCCCACTAGGTGTTTTTAATTTCGTAGGAAATGTCATTTCCTTAATCTCAACCAAACACAAATTAAAAATTTCTAGGAATGAGGGAAATTACTGTRGTATCATTTGGTTAACGACACAGATTTGAAATTGCAATTATTACAGCTCAAAAGCAACACAATTGAATCCAAATGACAAAAAAACAAGAATAGTGGTAATAAGAACTCGATCAGTGATAGTGGCTAGGTCTAAAGGAAATAAGCTGTTTCATAAGCTAAAGTTAAATGAGGGAAACAATTCTGCTCCGATTGGGAAATAGAAATTCTGGATCGACTAAGACGCGGTCAGTAACATCACCCTTTCGCAATCCGTAGAATAAATAAACTACATAATTAATTCAATAATCTACGGTTACTTTAGAAATTATGAAATCAATACTAGTAGGCTCAAAAAAGGCTCACGTTATAGGAGACCCAATGTCATTACTTATATAATCATCATATCACAAATCATAACTATTGAAAACTAATTAAAACTAGTATTTTGATCCGAACAATGCTCTAGGTTAACACTTGTTTTAATACATACATAACAACCGAAATTAATTTTTAATGATCAAAATACAAATTATTTTGTTATCAAAAAAACTTACAAATTATTTCTAACAACAAAATCGACAAATCGACTAGTATGAACAGTGTCAAAAAAAATTTAAAAAATTAAGTTATAAACTATAATTGAAATAAAATATTTTTGAAATTAAATAAAATTTAGAATCTTACGGATTCGGGCTAGAATGCAGTTGACGTGTAGTATACGGAATATCTGCAAAGTGAATCGAATGTACTCTAACATGGACTGAAATTTGTTGATTTTCCAATTATGTTTCTTGTACTGGTCCAGGGGAGGTTCACAAAATTTTGCCAACAGAACTCAAGCTCGTTTATGTTGTACCATGTCTCGTGTAATTTACTAGTTAATTCCCTCTCCATACGGGGCTTTCAACACCAACGCTTTCCCGCTGCTCATTGTATGGTCGAAGGCCGTGTATCGAAACATGTTGTACATCACCGCCACCTTCCAAAAAGCAATTTAATGCTTCCTCCTTGTTGTGACTGATAATGTTGTGCCTCCTAATTGGGGGTTCGGTCAAACATTTGAAGGCAAGAACTTTTGATTGATGTACTCCTTTCGTTCCTTTTTCTTTGTACCATGTGGCCTATCGAGATAATTCTTATAAAGATGTAGGTCATGGTTGAAAGAAAAGGAAGGAAGTAAAAGTTTTAAATTGATCGCTCCAACTTAACTAAATAAATATTTTGGGCTATTCGCATTTCGTTTCAAAGATACAAAAATAAAATAAAAATTGAACTCTCCAATCTCCACCACTTCATTTCAATGACACAAAAAAAAGTTACATGTTATATTGTCGAGTATGAAGATCCTCCTTTGGTCGCTTCTTGTGCTCTCGAGTCCGGGGGGACTCGCCGTGCGGAGAGGGGTTACGGCCCCTCCTCACCGTCGGTGAATCCCATCCACCTTTTGGGGTTTGCTTTTTGCCGATCGGTTATGCAAAGCTTGATGATAGTGTCGGCCTTCGCTGTTCTTCCTTTTCYAGGGTACTTTGCGTTGAAGTCGCGAGTGAGGGGTAACGATCACGACCCCCTACCTCAGGGTCTTGCTCCGTACATCCGCCCCTTGGAGGGCTGTGGCAAGAGTTTCGCCGCTACCGTCAATATGTGTTGTTTCTTATCGTCTAAAGCAAGCTTCATTAATTTAGGTTTTAATTTATTATTTTCAATAAAGATGTCCTTTGGGATTAGGTTTCTATTTGATCGCAATTCTAGGTTTTTCGAATATTTTCCTTTTGATCTTTCTGTTCGCAGGAGGAGACCTTGGTCGAGTCTATATCCATTGTTTGGCGAATTTCAGGTGCCGACTAGTACACAGGTTGTGCTACTGGTTATTGTCTCAGCTTTGCGAGGGAGATTGGTTGAAAATTTCAGGGTTTCGCTGATCGGTATATGCTACATCCCTTATGAACATTGGTGCGTGTGGTTTCATTCTATTTGGCATTATCGAGGATACCACAAATGTATATAGGCCGACGTAACTACGCAACAACGGATGCTATGCCGAACTTGTGCGAACTTACAGATTAGTATTGCTACGGATGCAGGGAATCTATTAAGGCAAATTTTATTTAAATCTGTTGTATTAATGCAAAATGTTCATAGGTTCTATGGATGTCTGTTATAGTTTTTTCGTTTCTGTCAAATTGTAAGTGTCGTTCGGTAGGGCTGTTCAAAACCGGATATCGGAAAAATTCCGATCCGAATTTCTGGTTATCCAAATTTTCGGAAATCTTTTTTTTTATTTCGATTCCGATCTGAATAATCCGAATTTTCGGATATTAGAAAAAATCGGATCGGAAAAGCGGATATCTGAATTCGGTTTATTGCGTGACTTTAAAGCAAATATTTAATTAAAATCCAAATATTTTGGCTCAATATTCGTTTTTTCGAATTTAAAAATCAGATATCCGAATTTAAAAACCGGACACCCGATCCGATTTCCGAATTTAAAAGCCCAATTTTATATATAATTCGAAAATTCGGATATTCGAATTATATAAATTGCATTCCGGATCCGACCCAGTTTCCGAATTTAAAAACCGAATATCCGATCTGGTTTTCCGAATTTAAAAAAATCCGGATCGGAAGCCCGTATTTTCGGAAAATAAAACCGTATATCGTATGGGAAAATCGGAATCGGAAATTTCTGCACAGCCCTACCGTTCGGCTTTATTATGAATTAAACATTTTTAGTTGGAAATTAAGGTGATTAAATTTTAATTTGCAATTTTTAGTTTTTTTAATTACCAAATAGCACATGTGAGAAGAGGTGTCAAACAGGTCGGGTCAGTTTAGCCTAGGTTGGTCCAGTCTTCGGGTTAGTGTTCGCGGGTAGTTGCAGGTTCAGGTTTGAATGCCTTGATCATGACCTAGAACCTTCGAGTTGACCTAGCAGGTTTGTAGATTTATAGTTGCGGTTTTTTTGTGTTCTAAAATAAGTTTTATAGCTTCTTTTGTTGAAAAAATGTATAAATTTGTATCCCAAATAAAAAAATTAACACAACAAGAATCCGCGTTATTAACGACGGATTTTACCGACCGTCACAAAAACGGTCGGAAAATGTCATATTACCGACCGTTTTTTATAGTACGCAATTTACCGACCATTTTTAAAGATTTACCGACCGTTTCTTATAATGGACGGAAATTACCGTCCGTTTTTCATTTTTTCCGACCGTTAGACGGTCGGTAATATGGTCAAATATTTTTTTGACTTAGATACAAAATTACCGACCGTCTACGTGGAATTACCGACCGTAGACGGTCGGTAAATAGAGATATAAAAAAATTAAAAATAAAAACCCACCAACACTTAACCGACCAACCTTATATTCTCTTATACGAAATACACTCTTATATTCTCTCTCTTRATATTCATTCTTATATCCTCTCAAGTTTCATCTCCCCTACATTCTCTCCTCTCCATTTTCTCATCCCTCAACTCTCTCTCTCCACTCCATTCTCTCATCACTCAACTCTCTCTCCACTCCATTCTCTCATCCCTCAACTTTCTCTCTCCTCAACACATCCGCCATACACATCTGCCACGCAACACCGCATTCACCTCCGCAACGCACCTCCACGTACCTCCGCCACACACCTCCGTCACGCACCGCCCCACTACCACGCGACGCACGCACTGCCACACGACGCCGGGACCTACACCTTATCAAAACCAAGATCTGGTAATTTTGATTCTTTTAATTGTTTGTTTTCTTTCGTTTTTGATTTTTTGATTTTATTTTTGATGTTTTTCTTCTGATTGTCGGTCAGATCTAGGCGTATTCTTTCAATTTGTCGATTGTTTCTGATTTCATTGCTGATTTTTCCAAATTTATTTTTTGATATTCTTTGAGTTTTTGTTTAGATCTAGGGATTTTGTTTGTGTTGGTTTCGTTTTATGTTTTTTTTTGTTTCAATTTGTCGATTTATTTTTGTTTCAATTTTCAGATGTCGTTCGTTTTTTTTAGGTTTTTCTTTCATTTTGTCGATTGTTTGTGTTGGTTTCGTTTTATGTATTTTGTGTTGGTTTCGTTCGATTGTTGATTTTTTTTTATTTTCAAATCATTCTTTCACTCTGAGGATTATTTTCGTATTCGATTTCGTTCGTTTTTCGTAGGTTTTTGTCTCAAATTTTTCGTTTTCATTTATTTACAAAGATTGCTCAATTTTTCTTTTTGAATTTCAGATCTAAAAATGTTGAGTTATTGTTCGTTGATTTTTTTCGTTTTTAAAATCTTTTTGTTTCATTTTCGATCTAATTTTTAGGATTTTCCCCCCTTTTTTCGTTTTGTTTTTCAGTTGATTTTTCCAGAAAATTTTTTTATTTGTCGTGTGTTAATTTTTCTTGAATTATTTTTGATTTTTCGTTTGTTTATTTTTCCAATTTTTTTTCTTAGATTTTCGTTTTCTTAATTAAATTTATGTTTTTGTCATCTGCTTTTAAATCGTTTTTGTTTAATTTTAATTTATGGGTTTTTTGTGGTATATTTCCTGAATTTTATTTTGATTTTTTGTTTGTTAATTTTGATTATTGATTTTCGAATCATCTTTGTGTTCGTTTTTGCAGGTTTTGGTTCATTGGAAGTTCTTGATTGAAGGAAATATTGAAGTTAGTTAAAGATTAAAGTTGTAAAAGTAAAATTATTATTTGTGATTTATTGTAATTTTGATGTACCAAAGCAAAAATATTATTTACTAAGTATATTGTTCTAATTTGTTTGCTTGATAAATGGGTTTGTGATTTATTATTTGTGATAAATGTTAAAAAGTTGTTAAAAAGTTGATTCTGACAGCTTTTTATTTTTTTTAATTTATAGAAGCAGTTTACCGACTGTTTAGCGGTCGGTAAAAGTCTACTTTTGACTTGAAGTTGACTTTTACCGCTGTCAGATATTTGTTGACAAAATATTGTCTTAAAAGCATATTCCGACCGCCAAACGGTCGCAAATTGTAAATTACCGACCGTTTGGTGGTCGGTAATTTCCGTTCGTCTTTAAACAGTCGGTGATTTCCGTCTGTTGTGAACCGTCGGAAATCAACGTCTGTTGTTATTGACGGTCGGTAATAAAGGTCGGTAAAATTTTACCGACCACTGAACGGTCGGTAAAGCCTTATTAACCGTCCAAATGAATACCGACCGTCCATTACCGACCGTTGGCGGTCGGTAAAAGGGTTACCGACCGCTACCGCGTTTTTACCGACCGTTTTTTATTTGTTTTGGACGGTCGGTAATAGCTTATTTTCTTGTTGTGTAATAAACGGTCTTTTTTAGAATCATTTTCAACAAATAAAACATTCAAAATGACAATTTAGAAATATGTTAGTAAATGTTTAATAGTCTATTGTGACAAAAATTATCAACAAATCATAAAAATATTTAAAAGTGCTTAACCCAGCGGGTTGAAAGATAGCGAGTTTTGAAATCTCGAAAATTTGTTCAAAAACCGCTATTGCGGGTCAGGTTTTCGGGACGGGTCCAAAATTGACAGCTCTACATGCACTACAAGAAAATCGATTTCGGCCGACCGAACGCACCGACCGATTTTTTGTTGGTCGACAATACCGACTATAGTTTACCGACCGAACAGTTGGCTTGGTGATGAGATGTACAAGTCAATGAAGAATAGACTGAATGATGAAAAATTTCAGAAGAGGTCAGCTCAGGCGAAAGCGAATAGGAGAGGCGGCAACGTMAGTGGCCCCGCCCCTCCATCACACTGCCTGGGATCTATCTCCACCACCAGGCGAGCCAAGAAAATGGTTAGTTTAATCTTTCAATTGGTTGTGTATCGAAAATACTAGTTCGTTGAATTCTTTTTACGTCACCTAACATATAACAAAATTCATTGTTTGTGTTTGCTAAGGGAAAGACGGGGTCTTCTGACGCTGCGAAATTGTAATGTGGACACCCACTACAAAGAAGATACCAGGGAGGGAACGCAACCGATTAACAAGAAAGCCAGGATGATGGTAATGCTTTTTTACTTTGTTTACTTTCATTTGTTGATAGAGCGGAATTTCGGCTTATAAGCCGATGAGTACGAGATAAGATGCTTTTTATGACTTGAATTTGATTTTTAGAGCGGCATTGCGGCTTTACGCCGATGAGTACGATAGGATTGCTTTTTATTTTTGAATTTAATGTTTAGAGCGGAATTCCGGCTTATACGCCGATGAGAAGAATAGGATTTGCTTTTATGATTTGAATTTGTTTTTAGAGCGCAATTCTGCTTATTACGGCCAATTTGACTTTCTCGTCCTAACGTGTCCAATGTAGGTCTAAGAAGCTTAAGTGAGTAAAATGAACATGCTCAAGCTTTAAAAACTAGTATGTTTGAGTTATTAAAAGTTAGGCGCGAAAACCCTAAAAACGACAAAAATGGACCTATACGACCAATTTGACTTTCTCGCGTATTAACGTGTCCAATATAGTCTAAGAAGCTTAAGTGAGTAAATGAGACATGCTCAAGCTTTAAAAACTAGTAGGTTTTGAGTATTAAAAGTTAGGCGCGAAACCCTAAAAACGACAAGAATGGACTATTCGGCCATTGACTTTCTCGCGTCTTAACGTGTCCAATATAGGTCTAAGAAGCTTAAGTGAGTAAAATGAGACATGCTCAGCTTTAAAAACTAGTAATCGGTTTTGAGTTATTAGAAGTTAGGCGGAAAACCCTAAAACGACAAAAATGGCCTATTACGGCCATTCTGACTTTCTCGCGTCTTAACGTGTTAATATCAGGTTAAAGAATCTTAAGTGAGTAAATGAACATGTCAAGCTTTAAAAACTTAAATGGTTTGAGTTATTAGAAGTTAGGGGGGAAGCCCTAAAAACGACCAAAAATGGCCTATTGCGGCAATTTGACTTTCTCGCGTCTTAACGTGTCAATATAGGTCTAAGAGCTTAAGTGAGTAAAATGAGACATGTTCAAGCTTTAAAAACTAGTAATGGTTTGAGTTATTAGAAGTTAGGCGCGAAAACCTAAAACGAACCAGAGAATGGCCTATACGGCAATTTTGACTTTCCGCTCTTACACCGTTGTCCATATACGTCTAGAAGCTTAAGTGAGTAAAATGAGACATGCTCAAGCTTTAAAAACTAGTAATGGTTTGAGTTTATTAGAGTTAGGCGGAAAACCCTAAAAACCGACCAAAAATGGCTATTACGGCCAATTGACTTCTCGCGTCTTTAACGTGTCCAATATAGGTCTAAGAAGCTTAAGTGAGTAAATGAGATAGTGTCAGCTTTAAAGTAATGGTTTGATTATTAAGAATTAGGCGGCGAAACCCCTTAAAACGATCCAAATGCCCTATTTACGCCAATTTGACTTTCTCGGCGTTTACGTGTTCCAATATGGTCTAAAAGCTTTAAGTGAGTAAAGAGACATGTCAAGCTTAAAAACTAGTATGGTTTGAGTTATTGAAGTTAGCGCGAAACCCTAAAAACGACAAACTGGCCCTATTAGGCCACATTTGACTTTCTCGCGTCTTAACGTGTCAATATAGGTCAAGAAGCTTAAAGTGAGTAAAATGAGACATGCTCAAGCTTTAAAAGTAGTAATGGTTTGAGTTATTCGAAGTTAGTGCGCGAAAACCCCTAAAAACGACCAAAAATGGCCCTATTACGCCAATTTGACTTTCTCGCTCTTAACGGTCCAATATAGTCTAAGAACTTAAGTAGTAAAATGAGACATGTTCAAGCTTAAAATAGTAATGGTTGAGTTATTAGAAGTTAGGCGCGAAAACCCATAAAACGACCTAAAATGGCCCTATTACGGCAATTTGACTTTCTCGCGTCTTACGTGTCCAATAAGGTCTAAGAAGCTTTAAGTGAGTAAGAGCATGCTCAAGCTTTAAAAACTAGTTAATGGTTTGAGGTTATTAGAAGTTAGGCGCGAAAATCCCTAAAAGACAAAAAATGGCCTATTCGGCAATTTGACTTTTCGCGTCTTAACGTGTCCAATATAGGTCAAGAAGCTTAAGTGAGTAAAATGAGAACATGTTTCAAGCTTTAAAAACTAGTAATGGTTTGAGTTATTAGAAGTTAGGCGCGAAAACCCTAAAAACGACCAAAATGGCCCTATTCCGCCAATTTGACTTTCTCGCGTCTTAAGTTTCCAATTTTCTTTATTCAGAACTGTTTTAAACGTAACTAATTTGCAGAGAAAAATTCGAGAAGATGTCTGGAGTCTCGGCCACTGGCTCGTCACCGGATCCCAACTGGTCTTTTTGACAACGGTTGGTGCTTCAGAAAGGGGAGGTTTATGGTTTGGGCAAATTCGGATCTCTCTCTATTATGAGAAGCCCTCGCGAGGCCAGCTGCAATCCGCCAACTCTCCATTACTTCATCTCAGTTGCAGACATGGTCTGAGCGTTTGGAGGGTCTGAGCAGCGTTTGGAGGGAAAGGCGGCAAGGCGCGAGATGGAGGTGAAGCAAAAGCAACAAGAAGATACCTCCAACGATGAAGGCTTAGATGGATGCTATCATGAGGCGGTTTGGTGGTCCGTCTTCCTTAGGAGTCCAGAGGATGGAAGACGGCTCAGACGTTCTGGAGCTTTCGTAGCGTCGTAGCAGTTCTTACTCAGATTCTCTGTTGTAGCGTATGTTTTTATAAACAAACAGTTACATATACATTGTTACTTTTTGTGTATTAACAAACATTACATTGTTACTTTATAAATATAAGTTGTTTATTCAATTCGTTTTAATTAATTTCTAGTTACTGTTTATTTTTAATTTTCTTTGAGGCAATAATTTTAGAAAAAAAATTAAAAAATATAAATGGTAAAAAAAACATTTAAAAAAAAGCAAAAAAAATAAAATGGGTGATGGTTACCGACATTTTTGCTGTTGGTCGGTAACCATCGACTAAATCCTCCAAATTGAGGAAATTGGATGGTTAACCGACCACAGGTCGGGTATACCGCTCGATAGCAAATCGGTTCGGTAACAAATCAATTTCCTCCAATTTGGAAGCCCAAATTGGTCGTAAAGCGTCGTATGAGGTCCCATGACTCGAAATCGGTCGGTAAAAAGGATTTTACCGACGAGGAAATCGACCGAAACGTCACCGCTACGATTTTTCGGTCGTAAAGGGTGTTACGACCGTTTTCGGTCGGTGATGACGGTCGGCGAAATCGTTTTTCTTGTTGTGATGTAATGTCTCACATTGATAGAAATTGAAGTTGGAGACCTATACATATATGGTAATCGTTTGGTTTAACGTAGATAATATAATACCCAGGAATTTCAATTGCCTAGAACTGGTTGGAGGTAGAAAATTGTAAATCCTTTGGAATGCATTTATCTAGGGAGAATAGGGTCTTGTTTGGTTGCAACTTCATTTCAATGAGAATTTCAAATTCTAAGGTTGCATTTTAGCAGATTGTTTGTTTTGAAAAAAGTGTTCATGTAGGCATTCCAAACATTTCGGAAAAGGCTACATATACACTTAAGTGTTGTGGTCTCACAACACAAGTGTATACCCTTCTAATTGTCTATAAAATGGTCCCTTATTCACTATTGAATTTGTATTTTAAATTTCAATTCTGTAACAATTTCTCTTAAATGTTGGGTATACAACTTGTATTGTGAGGGCACACCTACACTAAGTGTATGTGTATCATCTCCCCAAATTCAGAAATGAAAATTTCCACAAATGTGGGAATATTTTTCACCTAGCCCCTAGGTTGTTTTAATTTCCAGATGTGCATTTCCTTAATCTATCAACACAATTAGAAATCCTAACGAAATATTATCCCCATAAATTGTAAATTACATGGCAATATATTCTCTCATTGTAACAACAAGCACTAGTTAAGTTTATTTTCCCTATTTCGTGCAAATCGTAGGAAATTTAGAATTCTTTCTAATTCTCCGATATATATACTATATATAATAATATATTCATAATCTTATTTATATATATATTATTAATATTATATATATATTATATATATATATATATATTAAAGAATTCTATATTATTGCTAACAAACACTAATACATGCATCCATTCCAGAGGAAATTATATATTACATGATTTGAGGTACACAAATAAGCCTAAGGGCATACAATACTACAAACCTCTTGAGTCTATTATCATGCCACTTTTTACATTTTCATATAACTTTCAAGACCACATATAATTAATACATAGGAACAACCTTAAGGTTTTTATTGTTTCAAAAATTTTGTAACAATCGTACGATGTATAAGTTTTTTTGATAAGGTATAATTCGTACTTGTGATTATTATTTCGATGGATGTGTAAGCGGTTTGCTTTTTCACATTAATGAAATCTTTCAATTTTCGTGCAAAAAAAAAAAAAAAAACAAACAATAGGACAAACCTTTACAAAGATTTATGTTGAGACCCATTTTCTTCTTTACAAGTTAATTTTTTTCCTACCAACTTTAACCAAAAATAACACATCATCAATTTAACAGAACCATAACCAATTACCATAGAAGGTTAGGCCTGGCATCGATGGCATCCGATGTCGAAATCTGATATCATAGATATCCATCCGAAATGATTTCGGATCATCGTATCCGATATTCGAAAATTTTCGGATAGGATCACTACGGATATCGATATCCGTATTGACTAATTTATTTAAAAATTAGGAAATAATATAAAATATTAATTTTTTATGAATAAATAATAATTTCGCGATAAATATGGGATACTCCGACTATTCCGATTCACCCCGGTATCGAAATCGTATCGATTCACCCCGGATATCCGAATCGATTCCGATTTAATTCGGATATCGGATATCTGAAAGATTGAAATCAATATTCGAATTAGTATCCGATATTTCGAAATTTTTCGGATGAATATCGATCCGAAATTCAATTTCGACGCATATTATAAAAATCAGATTGGATACGATCGAATTTTGAATTTTCGAATTCAGATAGTTTTGCTAGCCCTATTATGCTATGCCGTAAACTAGGGTAAACAAACAACGTGTCGGTAAACCTTCCTTGCTATTGCGTAAACTAAGGGGTTACCCTGCGTTTCATCCTTTTTTTTTCCCAGAAGATTTGATTTTAGTGCGTAATCGCTTTGTCTAACTGTATGGATGTATTGGGTTGATTTGATTTATTCGGGTGTTGTTTATCGTTGTTTGCAGTGCGATAATGGCGTTGATAATTCGGTAGCAAGAAGAAGGTGAAGACAAGAGGATAGCGATTTGAGTGTTGATAATTAACCAATGGAATGAATCTGCATAAGTATGCTTTGATTTGTTGTTTCCAATTCATATACTTGATACTATTAGCTCTCAAATCGATTCCATGTCTTGAATTATTTGCTTATTATGCATAGTACTCCGTAGTATTATCCAACAAATAATTTGTTCTTTTTTGTGTTGGTTCATGTTATTCGGATACTTATATTTCGTGACGGTTGGTTGCTGTTATTGTTAATCCTCGTGAGTTGGTGATGTTCTTTGACTTTATTGATCAAGCCTTATTCATAGTGAGGTTCGGCTAACATGACCAAAAGTGTATACTTCGTATCCGAAAATCATATCTAGGAAATTTTCCTTATGCTCTCCTTGATTGTAGAGGTTTTAAATCGAGTAATCGATTGTGTTCATTTGGTGTTAATAAAGATGTTTATTTTTGTATTTTGTGTAGTTATTGTTGGTGCCATGTGTTGATCCATAACGTAATGCAGGTTTTGATGTAGAAGATTGATAAGGAGGAATTGAAGGAGTTACATGTTCTCCTGTGTTCCTAATAGAACCCTGGCTAGAAACAATCTTGACAAATGAATTTATGACAGCACCCATATGATCCAATCAAACTTTTTCAATGTTTAATTTTTGTTTCAGTCAACTGTCAAAATCAATTTTTCAGAGATTTATCTGGTACGGTAAATTCAATCTAAGTGTGACATACAGACTGGCAATCATGTTGAGCTATCCTGTTGTTCCCCTCTGGAAAGGGTTTACCTGGTTCGAAGAATCGTACAGTACGTGCTAAGGATCTTAATCTGGTGGTATATTCAGCTTTGTTGTTTCATGTGCCTCTTGGTTGGAATGATCACACTGCCCGGGCACGTAGCGTTGCTTGTCATGATTTATACTCTAAATGAAGACATTTGAGATGGTAATTGTGCTATTATGAGAGATGCTGGACATGACATGGAGAAGCTACAACAATGTTATGTCTGGTTTCTCGTTCTTGCTTGCAATTCCATTTCCTGCTAAGTCTCATGTCGTCGTGTATGCAAGTAATCTGGAGAGCCATGCTCATGACCAAGATTACTCTCGTGAGACCCTGCTGTAAGTTTTTTCTACGATAGGTCTGCACCTAACGGAATACTGGACTTTGTTCCCCTGTATCCTCTAGCTAATCCCACCATTTCCTTTTGTTACTGATGCTCGGATGGCGCGATGCGGATTGCTGCCTGCATCTCACGTCATATCGTTGAGGACCTTTGTATTGCCGAACTCTGATTTCGTCCTCAAGGAAGAATCCTCAGGCATTTAGAAGGGAAAACTGCCCATTTTTCAACTAAAGAGAAGCTGTGGGTGTATCTCACAAATCGGGCCATTTTGCTTCCTTGGCTTTGTGAAATTGAGGAAATGTGTAGGCAAACTAACAGGAGTTGGAGATTGTGGTTGTATCTTCAATTGGCATGGCGATCCGGTGTTCTACTGATCTTTCTGCACTTGCTAGCCAAGCGAATATCCTGGTGGGTGCGCCCTATAAAATACCACATCCATTTACCAGCATTTGTTTGGGGTGAGAAGGTGACATTGTGGGTCCAATGGCTCCTAGTAGATAACTTATGGCCGAACTTAGCAGATTTATGGATCACTGCATTCCCTTCCTATGTAGCACATCGTCCAAAAAACTGTGTCAGAGCTAAGCAAAGTCTCACTCGACTATTATTGGAGTTACTCACAATGCCGCTTGAGCATCTCAATAAGGGAAACATTCCTTTTTACTTTGATCATCCTTTCATGCGATTCTGTCTTATGAGGCGTATACAGTTTCGCTTCTGTATGGATGCTGTTATTCTCCCTGTTCCATAGTTATAATCATAGCACTACTGAACCCAAGAAGATGATCTAAACAAGTCAGTGGTAATTATTCTGGGCATCACACCTGCATGCCGGTAACTGAATGTGGTGACAAATTCCTTCGAGGGTTTCTTTAATGTTCACTTTCGCACCATTGTTGCGTTTGGAAAGATGGGCGGATCTGTTCACACTTGCTCATCGCCTTCCATTTTCTCATGGAGATAAATCTTTCCATCAAAGGTGTCTGTTTGAAGAGGTCTTATATTCTTGATAACTAGTTGGCAAAATATAGATCTTGATCGAAGTTGAGCGTATAGTTCTGGTATAGAGTTCAAGGAGTTGCAGGAGTTGAGGCAAAAGTTGGGTGTAATAGACAGGATTGCTTTATACATAACTGGAGTTCCCGTTTTGGTCAATAAGTTATTGTTTATTTTGTACTTTCAAAAAAAGTTGTTTATTTTTTGAAGCCTTGTGGGTGATCACCCTCAGGCCTCAACTATCTACTATATTATTGC